>OZ010572.1:34201480-34356480 GCA_963932145.1 Acanthosepion lycidas | reverse complement strand
CTTTCTCATTTTGCTATGCATTTTCTATAGATACTTTCATGGTAATTGCTCTGATGAACTTTTCTCGATGTTATCTAAACTTTATGAATTTAACTGCTGTGCTAGATTGGCAGCAAAGTCTCATCTTTTTACACTTGAAATGACTTGATGTAACCATAAATTCAATACACTTCTCACTTGTGGAACTCTCTTTCTAGCTTCTTGCATCTCGGTCAACTTTGATCTTCAAAAATTCAAATGCAGTGTCAATTATTATCTTCTGTCATCTTAATTCCTTTCTTTTATTCTCTCCTTAATGTTTTCCTTTTTCATATATTCTCTAACACTTAGTAACCTCTTAGTAGCTTTATTGTCTTGCTTTTTGGTGAAATTATTTAAATAGAATATATGTATATAAACCTACACTTATCGATAGCAGGTATCCATCCATTCACAAGAATATGGTTATATATGAAAAAAAAATATATGTATTGGTGAGCAGCTGACTGTGTCATGACTGGCTGATGAAGATCTTCTTTGACAGTGGCTGGCAAAAATTACACATTTTTTCTCTTTTTTTCTGTTCGTTTTATTTATCATCAGAAAGACAAATGACCACATTCTGTGTTGTGTAAGCAAATCTAATTGGGCAACATCTCAGGGTTGGTAGATGAGCCAATGTCTCGTAGGATACAATGGGGCTGGACAGTTATATAATCCTCTTTAATGCTTTTCAGATGCCATGAGTGTCGCAATAGATGACATTTCTGTTGGACTTTTATTCATGTTTTTTTGTTTTGTTTTATTTTGTTCTCCCACCTTGCCAGTTAGCAGTTTGCAGATATAAGGAAGGAGAAAAAAAAGAAAAAATATACCATTGGGTATTTGCATCACTAAAACCACTGATCTTGGAGGATGGAAGCTGTTGGGTGGCTATATACTAGATTGGGGAGGCAGCAATCTAGTGTGAGTAATGGAAGTATTTTCTCTTTCCATTAATATTATTTGGCAAAATAAAAATGAGAAACAAGGATAGAAGCCTGAAATAGAAATAAATAAAAAGTGTGAAAGAAATCCTGGATAAAAATAAAAGCAAGCAACAAAGAAGAAAAAATACATATTTCATGTTAGAACAAAACTAATGTTACAATAAAAGAAACAAAATTTGTTAATACAAATCATATGCTTTGACTTGAATCATAAACTGCTGATCCTTACCTCAAAAGATTTTGCATCTTGAATCTTCAGAGATAAATGTAGGTCCGCCTAAATGTTCTGCATTAAATTCCTGCTTTCCCAAGGAATTAAGCTTTGGAAATTGCAGATTTTATGCATCTTTATATGTAATCCGGGTAAATTTCTTCAATACCTTTTCTTTCCCAACATGACAAAAAATAGTTTGGGATTATACAAAATGTGGGCAACCTCCCAGGATTACCTTGCAGCAAGGGGTGTCCAAGATGCACTTATGCTAAGAGTGAAGTAAAACTCTAAATTGTGGTGCCATTTGGCAGGATTTGGGAATAAAACTTAAAAACAAAAATAGCAATAATCTGCAAATTTTAGTGCTAGCATTTTTTTTTTTTTTGCAAAGCTATTAGAGTTGATTGTCATATCATGAAAAGAGCAGACAAATGCATAACTCTGGTAGACAAGACGGTGGGGATTATGACCCTCCAATACGATTACCAGTTTGTCATCTATTGATATATTGTTTATATATATATATATAGAGAGAGAGGGAAAGAGAGAGAAAGATTAATGTATATTTGGGCAGCAAGCTTTCTTTTAAACATCTTTTGTTAAATATAGCAGACAAGGAAAATTTAATTAATTCTTTATTTTGTTTGTCCAATGTTCTTACATTTTGCTGTTTGGTGGAAGAAGAGGCTGAAAGTGGTTGGGACAATGAACATTATGTAAAATTTTTGGACATCCTTACTCCCACCATAATGGAAAAACTAAATAAAAAATGAATTCAATTTTCCTTGTCAACCATATTTAACAAAAGATATATATATATATATATATATATATATATATATATATATATATATATGAAAAACTACACATTATTAAGTTTCTAAATAATAAAAATCTATTAAACAATAGACATGAGTTAATGGTTTTTTGCTGACATCATCAAATTTTTGCATCGAATAATTAGCATAAAAACAAACAAACAATAAAATAATTTTTAAAATCCATAGTCCTAATAAGTAGTTCAAATACCCTACAGAAAAAGATAACCCTTTATGAAGTCGTCAAAAAACTAATGTTATGGCAGTTTTTTATATACACAAAACCCTTTCAGAAAAAAAAAAATAAATAAAATAAATAAATAAATCTCCATAGACACGTAAACCAGACTAGGCAAAATCATCTTCCGTTTTAAATTTAGACACCCCAACCTTACCCTGACTTGACATCTATGAATGTAACTGTATACTGATACAAATTATTAACACCTTACACCCCTTTTTATTTAAACAATCACTCTAGCCGTTACCATAGAAATTTTGATTTCAATAATGAATATGCTATTAAAACACGTATATTTCAGAAATCAGTTATTCAAAAAAAAATTTTGCTTGAAGATGGAACAGAGCTTACTTTAATTCAATTTAATTCAAATAAATATATTGAAGTTTTCGGCTCTTGTTTTGAAACATGAGAACTCTTATGTAGCGTGTTGGAATCATATTTTTAAATAAATAATTATATACATATATATATATATATATGATAAAAGTATAGTTTTAAGTTATGCTATATTTATGAGTAAAAATGCTAAATACCAGAGATAGAATGTATGTTAACATAAAAGATAAAATGGACACTGAAGTCAACAACAAGCAGCAACAATCTGTTTCATGCTTGAATGCAATCTTCCTGCCAGGAAAACTACATTCAAGCATGAAACAGACTGTCCATGCTTAGTGTTGACTTTAGTGTCCACTTATATATATATATATATATATATAAAAGTGAACATTGAAGTCAACACTCAGAAGTGACAGGCTGTTTCATGCTAGATGCAACTGTTAGTTGGCCTGACGATTGTGTCTAGCATGAAACAGCCTGTCGCCTCTAAGTGCTGACGTCAGTGTTCTTTTTATATTTACATATATGCTCTTTCTCTGATATTGAGCACTTTATGCCATAAATATAGCACACCTTAAAACTATATTTCTTCATATATATATATATACATATATATATATATATATATATATATATATATATATATATATATGCAATAGATGAATAATACATTAGAGTAGTGGTTCCCAAATGGTGTAGCACACCTCAAAGATGGGGTGGGAGTGGTTAGTAGGTGAGGCAAAATGATTGAAAGATAATCAAATATTTAAAAACAATTTCAAAAAATTCATATGCCAAAAATAAATATGATTTCAAAATTTAAAATATTATTATAGATTACTTTTAATTGTGTGCATGAGTCCCAGTATAAATAGTTATAAATAATTATTGACTGATTTTATCAATGTAATATTTTTGCGTTATATCAAGTATTACGAATGTAGTAACTTGGGTCTACAAATTGGAGGAGAGAGTAATGATAATGTTCTGAATTCAAATCCACAGTTATCTCCCTTTAATTCTCACTCTGTTTTTTTTTTTGTTTTTTTTAAATGTACTTTTTATCACATAAAAATTTGGTGAGGCATGAACAAATTTTAATTCCAGAGAAAAAGTTTGGGAAGCACTGCATTAGAGTATCCTTGCATGGCTCTTGTTTAATGAGTTAATTTTTTTTATTAAGAACTTTGTTCAAAACCTAATAGAGATTTTGCTTAAGTTATCTATGGCTGTATCAGGGCCCTGCATAGTCTTGAGTTCAGAGTTATCCTTCTCCTAGACTGATTACCAACCACAGCTAGAGAGCCCAGTATACATTGCTATTTAATCTATAGTTGGGAGATCAGTTTCAGTTAACCCATACAATATATCTTCTGACATAGCAAAATAAGTAAAATCTATCCTAATCATTTTAAATTCACAACTAGGGCACACGAAGAAGGCTGAAGAGTAAAAAGGCAGAATATAACAAGCAAAATGAGGACAACCATCCAAACAAATCAGTGTATAATAATGCTAAAATATATATTGTTTTATTCAAAAGAAAATTCCAAGCATCAGATGTACATCTTGATTTTAATTGTATGTCTCTAAAGTGAAAAAAAATGTCTTTGTTCTCTTAATGTGATTGAAGTCACTTTTTAAAAATTGCTATTTCCTTACTTTAAAGAAAATAGCAGAGAAAAAAAAATAAATGACAGCCAATTCAGTACATTTTAAGAAATGACAGACACAAGTGGGAATTGCTAATTTGAAAATAATAAAGTCCAATGCTGGCAATAGGAAACTGCAAGAATTTATTTGAAATTAACAGAGAGAAAAGTCTTGTTAACACAATTTGTATCCACCTATCTTTAATTTATTTTATATCATTTTTTTAAATAGGTTACAGTTGACTTCCATATACGTAGATTAAACATACATATCCACACACAAAATAGGTTACAGTTGACTTCTGTATACACAGATTAAAGCACAAATACCTACACATGCATCTACAAAATATGATGTAAGTTTGTATCAAACATATCTATGCAAATAGATATGCATGTGTGTGTGTACACATATACACACACACATGCATTAATATATATATATATATATATATATATATAATTCATACAAATATAAAGTTTGTCGCTTATCTGATTGGTGGTACATTCAGCATCCTGACTCTAGAGCTTCTCGGTAGATGGAGCCACCAGGAATCACTCCATCCACTCTTCAAGGAGCATAAGCAATTATCTGTTTTTATTTCTCATTTTTCTTTTATATATGCATTTTCCGTTGGTGCAAGTGTCTGTGTGTTCATGCATTTACGCATTTCCATGATCTCTCTCTACATACATATATATATATATATATATATATATATATATAAGCTATAATAGTCACTGTTTACAAACCTAAACCTACTCCCTAGAGAGCTCAACCGAAATTAATATTTATTTCAGGAGCCAATATAACATCATCCACAGACAGACTGTTTCGCTGTTTCACTGCTCATCAGTGTGGCTAGACATCCGGTTGCCTCTAGCTTGGATCGAAACCCGACTGAATTGGTATCAGCCGGAGATTCTACCACTAAGCCGTCGGCACACGGCAGGGAAGTAGTTGGGTTTGTAAACAGTGACTATTATAGCTTATATATAGCGAGACTCTTCGCATAGCGAATCAAGTCACTGTCAGTCACTGGGCGTGTTTATAAATAAATAAATACGCTAAAAATCCACCTACTTCCCTGCCGTGCGCCGACAGCTTAGTGGTAGAATCTCCGGCTGATACCAATTCAGTCGGGTTTCGATCCGAGCTAGAGGCAACCGGATGTCTAGCCACACTGATGAGCTGTGAAACAGCGAAACAGTCTGTCTGTGGATGATGTTATATATATATATATATATATATATATATATATATATATATATAAAAGTGATTAATTTGGGGATTTAGGCTAATTTTATAGTAATTTGTTGAGCCTAGAAGAATCCTCAACAGAATGCAGAAAGCACTGGACAGGCATTTCATCCTATCTGGAACTCATCAGCAGTGTGCATCCGCTACCGAGAATCGAACCTGGACTGTTTCGATACAACGCAAATGCCATACCAACTGTACCATGGGACTCAGTGACGAAGAAGACACAAGCTAGACTTGATATTTTGCCGCTACTCACTCAATTCCACAGCGATATTCATCCAAGTCTTCAGATAACCTCGGAACAGTGCCCCAAGAGTCACAACTGCTTTTTGACCCTTAGCTGTTCCATCGCAGAGCATTAGCTGGGTCCAGCAAGGTTATACAAGTGATTAATTTGGGGATTTAGGCTAATTTTATAGTAATTCATTGAGTCTAGAAGAATCCTCAACAGAATGCAGAAAACACTGGACCATCATTTCGTCCTATCTGGGACTCCTCAGCAGTGTGCATCCACTACCGAGAATTGAACCCGGGTTTGATTCTGTTCCAAGGTTATCTGAATATATATATATATATATATATATATATATATATATATATATATTTGATCTAAAGAGCATGTTGAATCGAATGACATTTATCCTGCTAATAGGGATGCAGGTTTAAATCCTTCTGGAGAGTGCATCTTTTCTTCATTAAGATTTCTCAAATATTCAGCCCACTGGTCAAAAATAAATAAATATACTGTTTAATAAATAAACGAATTGTCTACACAAATATGGGTATCCACTAAAAATAATGTATAAGTGATAATATATTTGAAAGAATTAATAGATTTTATTTTCAATACTACATTATTTTTTAATATTCTAAATATCCACTAAAATAATGTTTAGAGTCATAAATATATATATATATATATATATATATATATATAGAATATGTATATGTGTGTGTGTGTGTCAGTAATGCCCATGCAGGTTTTAAGGTTGGATACAGCACTGCATCAATCCTCACTACAAAACCACGTTGCCCAGAGACAAGCAATTGCAAGAAATCTAGTGTGGCCATGAGGCAAGTTTTCTATCAGAGTTTCTTTCTCCTAGGTGACTGCCAGAAGGCTTGGGAGGTCCCACCCCCAGTGGGCTAACTGCACCTCTGGATACCAGCCAAAATATTTCTATGGCCTCGTGCAGAGATTGCTAGATGGCTGTTAACCTTTCAAAAAGGTTCATCGGGTCTTTGACAGGTCTTGGTTTTGTCCTGCAGGGTTTCTAGCCACTCTCCTCACCAGGTAGACCTGGTTGGAGAACCAGTTTAGTTGCCGATTGCCCGGTCATGTAACATGTAGTACTGGCTTATGTGATACCATCAGAATGACTTCACACACACACACACACACACACATTATATATATATATATATATATATATAGCATGTAGGTTCAAATCCTAATGGATTTTCTGACAAAATTTCTTGCTTATGAGAAGGCCAGTACATGTAGTTGGATAATTAAAAAACAGAGCTTCTACTTGAATATGAGTATCCATCAAAATAACGTTTAAAGAGAATAAATTAAAAATAACAATATCTCGGATTTAATCCATTTCCTAAACATATATATATATATATATATGTATATATATATATATATATGAATATAATGAAAACAAAAATAATCTATAAGTTCTAACGTCCACAGTATTAATTCAAAAGAGTGCTCAATACCGATAGTAGAGCTATAATTATTTATTATAATTTTTTTATACAGACAAAAACAATTTACTCACAACAAAGATGCAACTTTGTTTCGGTGCATTTAGTTGCACTTCAACTGGTGAGAACCAAAAAGATTTTGCATCTTTGTCATGAGTAAATTGTTTTATATATATATATGTGTGTGTCTGTGTGTGTGTCTGTGTGTATGTATGTATGTGTGTGTGTACACTATGAACGTTATCCATCATTATTACTTGGTTGATAATAGCTTCAGAGATCATCTTTAGTTTTTCTTGATTTGATTTCTTCTGAATTAAATTAAATGATGCAGATTGGCAAAGAGAATTCAAAAAGCACAAACTGATGACATAAGAAAATGAATATATGATTAATGCTCTTTCAGATTCTATTGGAAATGTATTGTAAATACTCTGACACTTGAAAATATTTCATACAAAAACAAAATAATCTTTCTAATCTGACTAAACTGATAATTCTAAACAAATCACACCTTTAACAAAAGCAAATATATATATTTAAATTAGAAATAATAAGCACTGTATAGTAAATATTTTTTTTAAATAAATAAAAATGATGGCTTTAACCATAGCTGGCACAAAATTGAGGTAATTCTGAAGTTCAGTTTTAAATAATTAAAACTTTTCTTTCAATCTTCATAAATTTTCTGTTTTGCACAATGTGTGTTTGTCAGTTGAAATATTTCAAATAAAAGAAAATAATTACAACTGTATTTAATTAAAAAAGGAAAATAAATAATTTTATGAGTAAACTGAAGAATGTTGCTATTGTGCATTTCTGTATGTCTTTAATTTGTAAAGGATGAAATTTGTATGACCTATAAATAAAACAAAATTATTATTACAGAATTGTTTTCTCTGTAAAACAAAATTTAATATTATTTTGCATCTTGCCTACTCAGTAGAATCATAAATACTGTAATGAGAATATAAGTAATGATAATGAGTCTGTAATCTCTAAATATATTGGGAAATTTGATATGCGCACCTGTGTGTATGGTTGTACCATGATGAAGCTCAAATGACATGGTTCATTGATCTAATATTTAGCATGAGAATTGTAACATAGACAGTGCAAGGTTGCTTCTGGAGGTCACCCGAGATCACTAATGATCAGTAATGATCATAGAAATCATTTTATATACAAATGAACCAATTCCTAGCAAAATATAATGGTATACTGCATTTGCTGTAAGTATATAAATGTATTTTGACATTATGGATGGAAGAATAGATAACGTCAAATTGGACCACTAAGGTGAATGAAAATCATTCCAAGTAGAATTAATTTATGGCTTTCCGGAATTGAATTGTAACCAAGAAATTATAGTCTTGGAGATAAAATGAATGTCGTTTTTTGACGTTAAAAACACGTCAAAAAACGACATTATTACACTATTATTTTTGCACCAACCTAATAACTTGGGTAGAAAAGATGACAGGATAGGATCATTGGAGGTCACCAAAGTCAGTTTGTGAGCATGTGTGTGTCCATGTGACAATCATTTGTCATAATCTTTTGATAAAGACTCACAAAACATCAGTTATGTGAGGTTGACTTCAGAGGTTACTGGATCTTACCAACATCCATCAAAGTTCATAGTAGAACATATCCAGCTAAATGAAGCAATTTTTGAAAATTGAAGTGAGATTTCACTTTAAACCAACGTTAAGAATTTGCATTTTAAACATTTTAAATTATTGTCTTCAAGGTTGAATCAGAACAATAATCTCTGATATTGAAAATTAAATAAAGGTTATGAAACTCTCACAAGAGGAACAATAGAAGAAGATACTAAAGGGAAATAAAAAGAAGGGTACCTGCTGTGGTAAACCCTCTTACAGTATAATGAACTCTTTCTCCTCTCATAAATACAAACTGTGAGAGTCATATACGGGTGCAGAGTGTGAAGTGGAGTGGAGTAGTAGATGCAGTGCTATTCTACTTATTACTAACACTATTGTTTTGTATATATCTTCAATATACTTTTTTCAACTGACCTTCGTCTTCCGTGTCTTTCTTTTTGGCCCCTAAATAGGCAACAACAGTACCAAAATATATTTACCATTTTTATAAAATGTAACAATGTAAAACAACAATATAACATGACATAAACATGTTAATTACAGTCAATGAGGTTTGCACTCTACAAGATTATTACCTTTATATGAGACGAGGTTGCCATCTATCATCTATGGATATTTTTGTTCCCCATGGTGTGAGTCTGGAGGTTGGTTGCAGAATATCTTACTCTAACCTCTTCTCCGAACTGAACTGAACCTAATTGTGGCAAGGGCACTAATTTATCTCGGTTGTCCCTAACTGTGCCAAGCCCACTAACTCACCTCAGTTATCTGCTCACTAGATGAAGGGTTCTAGTTGAAACCCTACAATGTCAAATCTTGGCAAAAATTAATTAGTTCACATTCAAAGAATAATCAGACAAATTACATTCCTTACTTGCACCAGTTCTAACCTTCATAACTAAAACTTACAATGCCACATCCATTGTAGCCAATAATACCCACATTAAAAAGGCCTTGTGCCGCATTCAATCCTCGTGGGTGGATTGATAAATACCATCCATTGTAGCCAACAACCTGCATTCCCTTTATATTCCAGTGGTGAGATGTAAGTTTCACTCAAGCAGCTTCTTCCCACAAACCGCTGCTTTGTGGAATCGATTTCCAAGAGTATGCTTCCCTGATCGCTAAAATCTTAACCTGTTCAAATCTAGCGTTGACCCTTATATCTCCATAAATTCTGCCTGTTACTCGATAATCCACTACTTCAAGTGGCCTTGTACAAGGTGAACATTTGTAAAAAAATTTGATTACATAGTGAAAACATAATTTCTTCTTTGAAAAATCATAAGCCCAACAAACTTTTCAAAATCTGATCAAACATCAGATTTTTTTTCTCTCTACATTTGGGCAGGGAATATTCAAACAAGTCAACCATTATTTTCTTTTTTCAAAAGATGTAATGTCATGGAGAGCTAAAATCTACAACTTCCATCTTAAATTTACTTGTTTTTAAAGAAAGAGGATCAAAATTGTTTGATGAAGTAAAAAAAAGGAATGTTTTCATTTTGGGACTCAATATAAAAGAAATTGAATAGAAATTTGTAAACAGACAAAAGAAAAAAAACAATAAATAGAAAATAAAGGGTAACACCACCTCATCTGCTGGAACACCAACAAGATGTCATTGTATTCAGGATTAAAAAAATTTTTTTTTTTTTTTTACTCTAGGATGTTAAAGTGAGAGCATGATGTTCTTTCTATCTTGGGACACTTCTAAGTCTCCCAAGATAGAAACTGACTACTTAATTTAACACAACCATGTAGTGCATCACATACACTACTGCTAATGTCAGGCTTTTTACTTTTTTTTAGTTATCTGCATACAAGTAAATATAATTTTCTCTTTCTCTTCTTTTATGTTATATCTTGTTCTTCATATTAAGATTTGATAAAAAAAAATCCACATGTAGAATTCTTTTCAAGTTCTCACCCACATCAAGTATTAACCTCTTTCTAATACAATGCTACATCTCTCCACTAAAATAAAATAAAATAAAAGCAACCAATGAATTTAAATACTATTTTTTTTAATCTAAAATGTTTTATTATATCAATATATTTTATGTACATTTTACTGACAAATTAAGGCAACAATTTTTCCCCTTTCATAATTATTATATATTTTTTTTATAAATCTATTGCTTTATATGGAATTGTTTTCATTTTGGCACTCAAATCAGATTACAGTTTAACTGTTTAAAAAACCTTGTGTCAAAAATAAATGTGCTGACAGTTCATAAAATATTCTTACATATAGAAGATGATGTGTGTCAATTCCTGTCCTATCATAACAACCAATGATATTCGAATAATAAAACTGAAAACTGTCTTATGAATTTAATGAATTGCATTCAGCTGTCTTATATTTCTCTTCTAGTTGTTATCTCCATGAAGCAAATAAAAGAAAAAATAGTTTATTTTTTATGAAAAATTTTGGAATTAGATGATAAAAATATTTGTCTTTGTCCAGTACTCTAAAAAAGTAAAGTAAAAAGAATAAATGATTCCACAGATATAAATAAAAGATAACATGAGTTATGTTGTGTATATTTCCAGGTCATTTTTTGAAATCATTTGATTGATTGACTCATTTTCTACAGCTTATCATCCCTTTGTAGGTTATTTAAAGCCAGAAAATATTTTCAGATTGTAAGATATTTTTAGAGATAATAATAGTTTAGTGATACATTTCTTACTAATTAACCCATAGCCATGGGTGAGAAGAGGTGGATTCATACCTTTCCCAAAATTATTTGTGCATTAGCATATATAATGAACCCAACAGGAATTGGAACTCAGCTTTCCAATTAACAATTCTGAGCCATTATCTATTATACTTCCTGCACATCCAAGCTTACAGCATCTGGTATTCCCAAGCAGTCACTTACCTAAGTACTGATCATGCTCAATGTTGCTTAACTTCAGTGATCATATGGGAACTGGTGTTTCAGTATGATGTTACTGTAAGCTAGAAATCATATGTTTTAAATGAGAAGGATCAGTTATGATTATTGATAAACAATGAATATACCAAATTTAATTCTTAGCTTTGTTCAGTTGTTTCAATATTTTATTCTTCTTTAAGGTGTGGCATGAATTCAACCATCCTTAGATTCTATCTCATGACCAGTCATTGAAATCTAGTTCTGCCACTAACTCATTGTATTTGGGAAGAAATGTTAAAAGTCTTTTATTATAAGAAAAAGTCCTGGCTCAACACCAATGTCATAAAGTACTTCATTGACTGGAGATCTTTTCAGCCTTCTGATAGAATTGAAAAATAATTTAGATTTGTGTTGTTTTAGGTGAAAGCTGGCTGGAGAATGACTGAAGGTTTGAACAAGGGATAACGTTTCTAGCTCGGTCAAACAAGGAACCTTTGTTATCTGACACCTTTCAATATCATGGAACGCAGCACAACAGAACCTATGTAGAAGCTTTTCTAAGGCTTCTGCTTCCACTGCCAACTGTGGCCCTATGAATGTTTTTTAAATTTTTTCATAGTTAAAGCCATATAATCATCTGTATACATAAATTACATGGTAAGGTTATGTACTTTGCTTTCATTCAACGATGTGTAAAAATGAAAGCATACTGACCTTGTGTAGAAGATAATATATAAAAGGTGCTCAATTCTCAGGAAGACATTACCACCATGGGCAGTAACTCTCCTTTGGTAAGGGCTAAGTTTAATCCCTGACACCTGAGGTGTCAGCATAGGGGGAAATACTGAAGAGATTTGAGTAATTTTCATCATTAGTCCCATGTATACATTGGGATCTCACTCTAAACTCGGCCTTATGCTACATCCTATGTACTACCCCAGAAAGTACTTTACTCCTTCTACTATGCTCTAAATTTACAAGAGGTAGATCAGACCAAAAATGAAGTATTGCTGCTATATCTTTGGTGGCACAGCCTAATCTTCACATTCCAGACTTGACAGAGTTCAAAAGTATTTATTCAGCCTTGTAGGTGATGAATTATTTTCAAGCTTTTCTGCTGGTGAGGAGGGGAGTGTGTGTCACCCCTCAAGATGAAAGACAATACCTGTCAAAGGGTGGATGACCTTCTTATAGGAACCAATGGGCAACATTTTTATATATATATATATATATATATATATATATATATATATATATATATATATATATATTATATCATTTGCAGACAGTACTGTTTCACTGTATCACAGCTCGTCAGTGCAACTAGACAACTGAATTCTTCAAACCTGGATTAAAACCCAACCAATTTGGTATCAGTCAGAGCTTCTACCACTGAGCCATCTTCCCTTCTAGTGTATTGTTTTTACAAACTTAAATAAACATCAAGCAGCCAAAGTGCTCCATTCATTTTACTGAAGAGCTTCACATTTACACAGGTGACTGTTGTTTTTAGAATTGGCTTGTCATTCAACAGTGATCGACTGAAAATATATTAAGAAGAGCTAAATTATGTCATTTGCAGACACTACTGTTTTGCTGTATCACAGCTCCTCAGTGTGACTAGACATCCAAATACCTCAAGCCCAGATCAACTGATATTGCATGAGATTAATCTAAGTTCTGTCTCACAGTTACGATGTTGATTAGGCAAGATAGTATGGAGAGCCTGAAGGGACACAGCACATAGAAGACAGTTTTTTAATATGTCAGTAGTCCCTCAGCTGATGTACCAAAAAATAATAAATTGTTTTAATTATAAAAAT
Organism: Acanthosepion lycidas; assembly: GCA_963932145.1. Taxonomy (NCBI): domain Eukaryota; kingdom Metazoa; phylum Mollusca; class Cephalopoda; order Sepiida; family Sepiidae; genus Acanthosepion; species Acanthosepion lycidas. Next base: position 34,342,929 of record OZ010572.1, on the reverse strand, counting down.
ATCTAGAAATATTTCTAATTTTACCAGATTTTACCTTTAGTAATCCAGAGGCAATTTGTTTGCTAATCCAAATTTTGACTTGTCATTACAGGTAACATCAGTCACTGAATGTTAATGTGTTTGACTTTCATGGTAGTGTTGTTATATCCTGCTATGGCAACAGAAATCAACCTTGACTGAAATAAACAACAGAGATGCTACAGCTGAGGAGATTTGAAAGTATTCAGTTGAAATGAAATAATTCAGAGTGAATTAAATTTGACTAAGGTAAGTCAAATTTAATTTATGAGGTGCTATCTACACATGTTCACTCCTCTGTATTTTATATATTCTGGTAGGGTTATGCTGTGATTATATTTTACTTGTGAATATCTGGTCTGGGTCATTTCCATGCAAACTGAATGCAATAGAATTGCCAAGAAATGCAAAATATTTTGTAAATATAACAGTATGTATTGCCATCAACAATACATGCACTTGGACTGCTGCCATTACTATCAAAATCTGATTTATCATTGAAACTAATTTCCTCAATTTCCCTTGTTCCAAACTTCTCATGAGAGGAAAGAATTGCCAAGAAAATCTTTGGGAGGATATTCATGAGTCTATATCAAATTGTCTTAGTATAGGTGATTGTCTGTAGATGAAAAATTAACAAATAAATTACTAATTTTGAAGCATGTTTCTACAACATGGAAGCTGTCATGTTGCTCAATCTGATTCAGTTGTCTATTCCCCTTTAGTATTATTAGGTTCAGTTTTGTATAAATGCATGTTATGACCAATCTGGAAAATGTGCATGCATTTTTCTGCTCAATTTTCTTGATCCAGTGAAAAGAGTTTAAATATCTACATAAAAATGATAATTCTATCTTATTTAAATAAACATTTTTAGAAAATTACAGTCTTTTACTTGTTAGGAATCATTCAAAGCCCACTCCTAATCCTTGAGTTTTAAAGTCTGATTTAAAACATTAAAATAAGGCTGAAATAGTTCCATTACAGGAAATGTTGATTTAAAGGGTATGTAAGGATACAGAAAGCACTTAATGATGTCACTCTATACAGTGATGAAAGCACCAGTCAATTTCAGTTCATTTACAGCAACTAAAAATTAAAGGTTGCTTTCTTTAACCTAAGTCTAAATCTGCCTTCTCAGTGGCTTACAAGTCCATAGTGTCATTTCCCTTTAAGAATATATCTTTCCCAGATATAGAATGAAACTCCAGCTCACAGTTCTCAATTTGGGAAAATCTAAGACTCGCTGTTTCCTGTTTGTGGAATATTCCCGCATCTGAGACATAAATGAATCCAGACCATTTAAGTCTGGAGTCCTAAAAATGGCTTCTCCAGATACAGGTGTATCTCCATATTATATGTAAGACCCTTCTTTTTCTTTCTCCTTCACTTTTCAGTGTAGATATACGTAATATATTATTCTCCACATGGGACACATGTGTATATATGTGTATATAGTTTTGTGTATGTCTTAGTGATATAAAAGTCTCTTGTCCTTTTTCCTTTCGGCCATTCCATTTCTGTCTGTGAAATTATACATGTATATAATAATTTTCATAATGGAGGAAATACAAATGGGAAAATAAATCTTTCTTCTTGAGCTCTTCTCCTGTTACAGCCATATAACAGGAATAAGAATCAGCCATACAAATTTAGTATAACTTACAGAAATATAGAAGTTGTATGGATCCTGCTGATAGTAATATTTCACCTTTTATTAAAAGATTCTTGAATAACCCGCAATGTTGTCTTACCTTTTCTAAGCCAGTATTTTCACGCTTAAATAAAGTATCATATGTTTTGTTTCTTCATTCCTTTTACACACATAACCTGTCGTTTTTAATAGTAGTAACTGTATTTCTTGTTACCGTTGTCCAATTAAGATACTAAATTGTTCATCTCAGCTCAAACCCTTAATCTTATACACACCTTTACTCAGCCTGTGGGAAAATAACAGGGAAGTAAAACCAGTCTCCAAAATAGTATAATTAATGCTAAATCATAAAAATTCTAATTATTTAAATATTTTAAAAGGGGTACAAAATTTAATAACAGTAAGGAGAATGAGCATGTTAAAACAACAGGAAGAATACCAAAAATGGAGTAAAATAAAAGGTTTATATTACCATAAGGTGGTGACACTGAAATGATAAAACACAACAAAATGTTAGTATTTTATTATTACCACTTTATGGTAATAGAAACCGTTTTTTTGTTACTCTATTTGTTAATTATGTTTTTGCATTTCAGTATTACCACTTTATGGTAATGTAAATTTTTCTTTGTTACTTACAGTGATAAACCTTGAAGTAAGGTGGAAAAACAAAGGGTATAACAGCCTGAATTTCTCTTCAAAGAAGTCTTCACTAATTTTAAAAATCTAAAATAACATTTTTTTTAATTTCAGCTGAGGTAGAATATGTGAAGTGTATTATGAAACTAAAATACTATGAGTTGAAACCATGAATAATTACAAATATATTATAAAAAGGGTAAAACTCATATTTGATAGCATTTGAATATGCATTTTTGTCTTCTAGATGTCTTTATTGTTGATATTCTATAAAAGATTATCTACATTGAATATAATCTCTCAGCTATATAATTTGAGTTCTTTTGAACAGAGACAGCAAATGGCTGAGAAAATGTGCAAATAGATTCTGTTTGATGCTAACATTCCTTGGATGAAATATTTTGGCATTTTTGATACAGCTATTAATCCATTGTATTGAGTGTACTAAAAGATGAAAAAGACAAAACTTTATTTGAAAGCATTAGAGACACAAAGTACTTCAACTTCTGGAAATGATCTTGGACAAAATGGGTACAATATTATTGATCTCAAACAACATATCAACAATCATAAATTGGCAAGTAAATATAAAAAAATAAATTTCCATATGTTTACCAATTAAAGCCTCAGATGAATACACTTTGTTGACCTGCATTTCAAATAGAATTTTGAACTTGCATTTCCAGACAGCATCAGACTACACATGAAGACTTGTCGATTTCAAATGCAGGCAACTGACATAAGAAAAAGAATTTTCCTTATAAAATTTTTATTCTTTTCAGTTGAGTTTTATTTTAAATGCACAATCAAAAAAACATGTCCTTTGCACAAGGTAAGTTCTTTTTTAATTTAGATATTTTACCAAGTAGTGAATTGTACATCAAATTGTTACAAGATACTTGTGACAGGCAGCTAAGAATGAAAAATGCAAGTCTCTTTGACAGATTTTGATTTTTGAGTTAAATGTAAAATTGAGCTCAAGTTGAAACCTACTTTCTTGACCCACAAGTGGTGTGTGCCATTGTCAGTAGAAGAAATCTAATGGACATCATAAAAATAGAAACTTTCTGTAGAATCATTTATATTGGCATTAACAATGAATTCCTAACTTTTTCATCTTTCTTACTAAAAGATATTTATTGCTTTTGGTTTATTTAATCATTTATCTTTTTACATCTTGCTTTCTCTTCTTGTCTTTTCACAAATTTGCACCAACTACATTTTTTATTTCTTAATTTTTTAAAACTTCCTTTTCTTGAATATCTGATTGAAGAACAGACTGTGTGTCAGCTGGGAATAAAAATAGAAAATGGTTTCAGACAAATGAAACCCGAAAACCAAAAGGGAATTTCAAGTGAATGAAAGTTCTTGAAAGAATAGAAAACCTCATGGGATTAATATTATCCAAGAATATTCAATTTAATAAATGCTGCATATGTGGACATCAGGCTAGTGTGTCATTCAATTTTACATTTATCAGCAGAATTTTATTTATTCAAACCAATTCAATGAGAAGGGTGTTGCTTCTTGTATTCCTCCATTATTTCTAGGAATGGATGGTAAAACATAAATTTGAGGGTGATGTTACAATTAATATTCAACCTGTAGTCTGAGAGCATAATAATTTTTTAATATTTGGTTCTCCACTTTTAGTCCTGTACACTGTCATGAAATGTATGGCACCACAGATCTCAGCAATATGATGTAATGTTGCTGTGGTTTCCATAGTAAGTAAGAATAAATTTGCTAGCTTCATGCACAAAGGGTTTTCATTTACAATACCTGATGCTCCCAAGCAGTCCCCCATCTAAGTACTGACCAGATTCAACACTGCTTAACTTTGATAATCAAACAGGAACTTCTGTTTCAGCTTGATTTGACCTCATTCTTCTTTCTTATTAATTGGTTGTTTTTGTTTATTGTGTAGGTGTGGAAGCATTGTCCACATCAGTGGGCCGCCTTCCAAGTAACGGGTTAGCTGCACACATAACAGTTCTAACATATGATCTGTTGATGAGCTTGCCATAATATTAGTGGAATGTAAATTTTTCATGGGATCACCTGTCCTGGCTGTCATCCCAACTCAGACATTGATGGCAACTGGAGACACTGCTAATCCCATACTCAGGCATTGTGCATTGACATTGTCCTCATAAAGGGATCATCTACTGAGACACACTATTTGCCTATAGCTGGGACCTTAAAAGGAAGGTACTACCACCCTGGGTCAAGGTGAACCTGGGAACAACAGGAAATAAGATGTGGTTCTATGCTCCTCAAAACATCTGATCTCCTGATCAAAGATCTTCCTGCCAGATGTAGTTTATAGTGATAACCAGGATCATAAGTCTAAATTTTGGTATTAGTCAAATAACACCTGTGTTAAAAATGCCTTTATAAGTTTACTGTTAGCCGGTTTGCTTCTAGCAACAAAAGAGTTCCAAAGTTATGTTTTTTTAAAAAATCTGGTATCAAAAACAGGTATATGTAGGTCGTACTGCAAATATCAGCACAGAAAGAATTGGTAAGCCAAGTTCAAATCCCACTTTTTCAGCAGTGTTCACTCTCGTACAAATACCCTTGGAGAAGGAAAGAATACATCTCTTCTTCTACCAGCTATGGTAGGATCCGTATCCTACAATGGTCACTTTCAAAATAGCATGTACCAGCCAAGTGTTGTCTCTTTGTCTTCAAAACTTTTATCAGCTATTGACTTCACAACAAAAATGTGTCAGTGCCCCTATCTTGTTGGAAGTGAAAACCTTTCTTGTTATAAAGTTGCTGATGGATTTTTGGAAAATAAATATGCATTTTTTGTGAATATTTCTCATACCTACATTGCTTTCTTAATAATATCTAATTTGCTTTATTGATTAAACCTTGCAAAGCAGAGATAGCGATGTCTACTGCATATGTACATCTTTCAGTTTTGCTTCTGGCTGTTTTTGAAAATCTGCAGAGACTATCAAGAAACTGCATTCCTATTCATCAAAGAAAACATTATTAAATAAGGTATTTTCTCATTTACAACATAAACTTATATTGGGTAAAAGATATTAATCTTTGGTTATGATATGCTGTCAAATGAAAATGATAAAAGCATAGAAAGGCATGCAGATATATTAAATACATTAGTGTTGAATGTTTTTTTTTTAGTTTCAAATCACTTTTTGAAGAAGTAGATAAACTGTCAATACATCTTGGATCAGCTGCAAATAATATAAATTCAAAATGTTGAATATCCAACAAATTGAATTGTTATAAAGATGATAAAACTTTACATTAAAATAATTTGGGTTTGAACTTTCCTCTGTGTTACCTAGACTTTATTAATTTAAGTGCAGTAGTAGATTGGTGGCAAGGTCTCATCATTTTACAGTTGAAATGGCTAGATGTAAGTTCTATGCTAATAGTTTCTTCTATAGGACTTCTTGCTCAAAATGATTTTTAAGAAAAGCTCTTTTTTTGTAACTATCCCTATTTTTAACTTCTCTCACACTTTTGGTTGTAGAACTCATTTGACTTTTTGTTTTCCATTTAACTTTGATCTTCAAAAATTTAAGTGAAATTATCTTCTGTCTTTTTAACTCCTGTGCTTTTATCATTTTCTCACCTTAATAATTATTTTCTCATATTCTCTCACATTCTGTAACCCATTATATGTTAGTGATTTTATTGACTTACTTGGGTGTAATATATATATAAATTAGGAGATTACCCAATTCCACTAGAATGGCACAGGAATCAGCCGACTTCTTAATTTTTTATACTTAGAAGCTTTGCATGTAAAATTTTTTTATATATGTATTGAGCACTTTTTAATACAGTGTAACCCGGGTATAAGAGATCCGAATATAAGAGAAAGCCGGATATAAGAGAGATTTTCTATGGTCCCAAATTAGAGCCATACTTACCTAAACAAAATAGACCAAACACGGATATAAGAGAAACCCGGATATAAGAGACTTCTTCTCCGGTCCTGACAACTCTCTTATATCCGGATTACACTGTACTACTGTTTTTTGGTCTAATTCAACTTCAACCATTAACATTTGTATTATATATATATATATATATATATATATATATATATATAAATATATAGATATATACATATATATATATGTGTGTGTGTGTTCTGTGTTCCTTAAGGACATAGGCGATAATTCCATAAAACTAGTTATATAAATTAACTAAATTTATTTGTTTATTTTGATAAAATGAATCATGATGAGTTCAAATATATGAATAAAGATTTGTAGGACTGTATTAAGGCAGTTGAATATCTCTTCATTTTTTTTGTGATTGACATTAATTTTTAAAATGGTCAATGATCTGATTTCTGTTTCTGCATAGAAAAGGAACATTGAAAATAAACTTCCTGATGAAGGAAGTTGATGCTTTAAAGCAGAGAAGAAATTGAACTCAAGATAAACCTTTCTGAAACAGAAACTATGATCCCTTATTGGAATGAAAGCAGTGATGTTACATACCCTGAATCTGGAAAAAATGTGAAATTAGTAAACATTAAACACTTCAGATACTTTGGAGTATGGATTATGCCCAACTCCACGAGAGCACCACTCTGAACCTACTTGGTCTCATGCTGTCCACTGACCTGAAGTGAAACAACTACATTGAATCTATAGCTTCATCTACTGCAAGGAAATTTGGTTCTCTGTGTCATGCCAGAAGGTTTTTCTTGCCTAAGTCCATCCTTCAAATATGCAAATCAGCCATTTGTCCTTGCATGGAATATTGCTACCATATATGGTCTGGTGCTCCTGCTGTTCATCTTGAGGTCCTTGACAAAATCCAGAGATGGATATGCAATGTGATTGGTCCTGATTTTTCACCCCATCTACAATCACTATCTCACAGACATGCTGTAGGTTCCCTCTGTCTTTTCTACAAGTTCTTTCATGGCAACTGCTCCAACAAGGTACTTTCACTGGTCCCCAAACTGCATAAATTTAAGTGTGCTACTAGGTTGGCATCTCGGTCCCACCCTTTCACTGTCAAAATGGCTAAATGTAGCCATTTCTTCTACTCCAACAGCTTCTTATCTTGCATCTCCCATCAGCGGAACTTCCTTCTTATCACTTACTTCACTGATAGCTATAAACTTCAAATATGCAAATGTAATGTCAATCGACATCTTGAGATGCCTTGACCTTGATCCCTGTCCTTCTCCTTATCCTTTTCCCAAACACTCCTCTTTACTCTTACTCTCACACTCTGTAACCCTTTGCATGCTAGTGGCACTCCTGCCTTGCTTGTCGGGCGATTTGCTTAAAAGAAAAGTATAGAAGAAAAGGAAATTGAACACAAAATAGGCTGCACCAAAAGTAGTTTTGCTTAATAGCACAAATTGCTAAAAAATAAAGCATTAACCTGACAAATTGACCTATGTTGTTAAATATCCTTGTCAGGTAAGAAATTTAATATAAATATCATGCATGACACCAAACTCATTCAAGAATATCTAAACTGTCAGCTGCATAGAATAAATCCAAGACAAAAGCAATTGCTAGGAATGCTTCTTTTCTCTCGCTGTTATTTCTGTTTTGTCATTTAGAGCTATTTGAGAGAAAAAAAAAATTAACTTTGAATAAGAATTTCAAAATAATGAAGATTCCTTGAAAGAATTATTATATTTTTATGTTTCTGAGTACAGTGATCATTTTCTAGCCAGGGATCAATCTATCCTGTTTTTTCTTTTTTGAGTTTTTGCCTGACTAATAAAATATGAAAAAATTAGATAATTCATGGTCTAATCTATACACTCTATTATCACATCAACTACTTTTGGAAAATGTAGGTAGAAGATTAGATTGACACAATACAATCTGATAATCAATTCTACTTTGGTATGTTCAGGAGAGGTATAATGAATGTTGGTCCAAAAAGCATCAACATATCAGAGAAATGGACTATAATTTCAACTTAGCTTGCCAATTTCAGGTGACCTCTAATCAATTGTTAATTGGGGCAAGAAATAGCTTGTAAATTTTAACACCTCCAAAATTAAATTGCTATCCTATAATCATTATAGTGAACCATTTTTGCCCTCCATCAACATGGCTGATGATACTCTCCAGGAGAGCAACTCATTGCATCTTTTTGTTCTCACACTGACATAAAGTGGAGTGATTATATTGAATCAAATGCTAGGTCTTCTGTTATAAAAGTTGGTTCACTGTGTTGTCAGAATCCATCTTGCACATTAATAAAATGAATATTCATCAGTGCAGTGAACATTGCTGCCATATCTGGCCTGGTACTCCAAGTATATATCTCAAGATTCTCAATAAAATACAAAGAATCTCCAATGTTATCGATCATGACCTAGCATGTAGACTTCAGTTACTTACTCACTGCTATGATGAGGCTTCCCTGTACATTTTCTATAAATGTTTTCATATCATTTGTTCTAATGAGCTCTTCTCTTTGGTTCCTCAACCACATGAATTTAAGTATACTACTACTAGGTCTCATTATTGTACTGTTGAAATTGCTAGATGTAACTGTACATTTTATTTTCATAGCTTCTTTTTTCACCTTTCTTTCCTGTGGAACTCCAACAATGTGTAAATACAAAAGCTGAGTATCATCTACCATGTATTCACTAGTGAAAGCAGAATAATATATATCATTTTTATGACTTCAAAGCTCCCAAGAAAATTAAATTTTGGCATTAAATGACCCATAAGGTGTTATATGCTATTAAACAAACAAATCAATTATACTCACTTAATCTTGCAACTCCATATAAACACTTATTTCAATCCCTGCAGCATTTCTCTTAATAATAACTTCAATTCTCTAGAAATCTGTAAAAACCACTCAGACTAGTTCATCACTCCATTTCTGGGAGGATAGAATCATGAAGTTGCCTTAAATATGGAGATAGGTAGTGGGACAAAATGGTAAAATCTGAACAAATAAAACTATTCACAAATATCAAAATATTGTTTTTGAAATACACTTAAAAAGATTTATAGAGAGGGCACTAGCTATCTGTTATAAAATGTTTTCCCAGTGCTGAATAATATAATCTTTTTTCCTAAACAAGAAATATACACTGTATTTTAATAAAATCTCTAAAAGTGTTTTGTAAGTTAAATATTCTATCCTCACTAAGCATAAAACATTGAATAAAACTACTAATAGTGTTTTATTATAAAGGCTACAGTCTAGTGGTACAAAATTGGCTGAACATAGATCTTGAAGACTTTAAGAACATTCCATCTACTGGCATGATTGAATGTAAATTGGTTTTATTGTTTTCTAGCCAACCAATTATAGCCAACATGGTGTTGCCAGATTTGCCAAATTGAAATACAGGACATCTTGCTCAAATTTAAAATTAAATTTTAATTTGCATTTACATATGCTAATTGAGATAAAATAGTATTACTGAATTGGAAAAACTTATGCTAAAAAATGCTATTAGAAATCATTTGAATTTAAATTTGAACATGATGTCCTGGATTTCAATTTAGCAAAACTAGTAACCCAAAGCCAACATAAATTAGCCTCCAGAAAATTGAATCTCAAAACCTATTTGGACTTTGGGTTTAAAACAAAAAGAAAATGATTGCTAAATCTGTTTGTCCTCCATTGTGAATGTACTTTTAAAAATAAATTTCAGCAGATTTTACTTTCTTCTTTATTTATAGACAACTTTAACAGATTTTCAGCACCTAACAAACTCATTCAAGTACAAAACATCCAGTGATAGGACAAATAATCTAATACTTATGAATTTACTCACTTTTATTTTCATGTACTTGTTTCCTCTGTATAGTTGCTTACAAAACTGGAAAAAAAAATTGTGCTGTGCCTGAAATAAAAATTGGAAACAATTCATATTTGGAATAATGTTTCAGAAAACAGCTTTGCAGCTGTAAAATTTTTGTTCTTTATTTTTACAAAATAAACCAAAATATCTCCAGATGTGTGCATTGTTTGTGGAGTTATTTGAGAAGTTTTTGAGCCGAGGTGTGAACATGTTTTCAAAGACTTGTGAATTTTTATTCTAAATAAAATAATAGAAAGGTGTGAGGGCAAATTGGGAGACATTGTGAAATGGATATCATTCCACAATGTTCAGCATTGTTGGAACTAAAACTATACTAATCAGTCAAGAACAATATCTCCACTGCAGATATTCACTGATTAGCTGGTTTGAATCTACCAAAGTAATTCCTTTTTTAGAACAATATTTTAATTTAATTCAAGTGCAAATTAATCAACAGAACATTTCCTATCTAAACATTGTTGGTTTAGTGTCATATTTATACATGTACTGTCAGCAGTCTGATCACAGATGAAGAAGAGACTTGAAGCAACAGAAATGTTGTTCTAAGGAATGCTGTGAATATCAAGGACTGAATATGTGAGCAATAATGAAGTTTTACAGAAAATAGAAAGTAAAAGGACACTATACTTAATATAAGAAAGAGGCAGTTGAAATTTCTAGGGTGCATAATGAGGAAAAAGAGTTTGAAAAACTTTTCCAAAATTTGATACTCACGGGGTATTTTGAAAGCAAGAGGGACAGAGGAAAAAATGCATAACCTACTGAGCAAGTTTGAGTAAATGGATGGCAGAGCAAGGTTTAGGAGAAAACAAAAAGACAAAAGGAAATTGTGGAGAGCCATGATCACAAATGTCCTGAAGGAACATGGCATAAAGAAGAAGTCAATAATATATAGTAATAGTTTTGCTTTTAAATTATTTTGAGTATTGAATTTGAAGTGATCAGTGTTAGTTTCCTTGGCAGGATACTCAGACAAATTTCAAGTGATGAGGGATAGGCATCACTGTTGGCATTTGGTGTTCATCACTGTGTACTTTACTTATCAATTTAAACATTATTTTTAGTGGATAGTCATATTTGAGTGCAAATTTTTCTTTAATAAGATTTCTCGAATATTCTTCAGACAGTAGATAAATAAATATACTGTTTAATAACTAAATTGAACGTCTATAAGTATCTAATAAAAATAATGTTTAAAATGATAAAAATCTGTCAGATTAATAAAAAGTTCCATTCTAATGCTATATATATATATATATATATATATATATATATATATAATGTAAAAATATATATCAAACTAATAATGGTTAAGTTAATGACAAACTGTAAAGACTTCTGAATGCTGTCTTTAGAAAGAATGTCTTGAAACTAATAACAGTATTAATGATGGAATCTGATCATTTTTATGGAATATGACACTAATTTTATGTTAATGTCTGAAACAAATTTATTGAGGTGAAACTGTATTGAAAGTGCACTAATTTCCGAATCCTCTCCTCAACATCCTGTATTTTACTGCTCAAAGTAACTTTTTTCTTTCACCATCACACTTTGTCTCTGTTCTACCATCCATTTACTCAAACTCATTAAATAGGTTACTCACTGTTCCTCCACTACTCTTGTCTTTGGTATGTCCTGGGAGTGTTCAATTCTCCAGTCCCCCTTTCCTCAAATGAAACCTAAAAATTCCTTTGTATTTCCTATTCTCTTTAAAAATTCCTCATTATTCTAATGTCCTATCCATGGTATTCTCAGCATTTGTCAGGAGAACCACATCTATGTCACTTCAATTCCTCTTCTTTGAGGAGATTGTCCGGCATTCATGGTCATATATGAAATTATATATTGTATATCAGCACTCTTTTCTTTGTTTCTAAAGGCATTTTCCTATATTACAGTACTTTACTGCTGATTCAGTGGCATCTTTCACTATTCCTATGTATCTTCAGATTTCTGTGGCACAATGTGTCATGTGTCACTACACTTCATAAAATTAAATTTTCTGGACAAAGGTTAAATCAGCAAAAAAAACTAATTTCTTTCATAATTACTACTAATGCAGTTTGGCTGGTTGGTTGTTTTCTATAGGTTCTATAGGTTATTTAATGGTTTAGTGATACAAGTCTTACTAATTAACCCATAGCTAGGTGAAGGAGAAGTAGATTTATACCTTTCCCAAGGATATTTGCACGTAAGTGAATATAACGAACCTGACTGGAATTGGAACTCAGTTCTCTGATTAACAACTCTTGATCATGTGTTACACCACCCACACATCCAAGCTTACAGCACCTAGTATTCCCAAGTGGTCACCCATCTAGGTAATGACCAGGCTCATAGTTGCTTAACTTCGGTAATCATACACCTAACAGTGTTTCAATGTGATATGGCCATAAGCCCTAATAGAGAGTGGTATAATTAAAAACAATGCTAAAAATAAAAATGAAAAAGAATGAGATTAGGATAAGTTAACATTGTTGGATGGCAAAGTTTAATTTTTAAAACCAAACATCTCTGTATCTTTAAAGATTTTATGTAATTTTTTTTTTTTTTTTTTTGTATGACCTACATTTTTGTTAATGCACTTAATCCTAATTAATTTTATAGATCAAACATTACACAGAGAAAATTTTAAATCAAAATTCAGTTGATACTTCATTGACCCACTCTGGAATATGAAAGACACACACATATGCACATTTATTAGGTTGGTGCAAAAATAATGACGTAATGATGTCGTTTTTTGACGTATTTCGTAATGTCAAAAAACGACATTATTACGTCATTATTTTTGCACCAACCTAATATATCTAAAGAATATCACAGGTAGGATATATTAAACATCAAAACATTCATTTACTTTCATAATTCTGTATATTGTGGTATTAGAAATTCTAATGGTAGGAATTAAAAATAATATAAAACATTAAGAATAGTTGTATTTTAGTACTAAGAGCATGTATGCCAGTAACATTTCCCCATGTTGTTATTGCTGACCACAATTACCACCTCTCCCCCACTACTTAGCTGTCATTATTTTCTTTACTAAGAACATAAAATACAGTAAATATTCAGTATTCATTGACCAAACAGTTAGCATTACTGTCAGGTGAAATTTATAAAATCTTTATTTAAAAACAATTTTTTAAGAAAATATGCTTCTCAAGTTCACTGTTATCACTCATTCTTTTGTTTAAGATATTGTGGAAAATCAGCATCTTGATTAGGCAATTATTTTTCCTTCTAGTTAAATGTGGTACCTATTTTAGTTCTTACTAATGTGGCTTTTGTTATTTGGCAATGTTCTATGTTTTGATTCTGTGGTGACAATCTGTAAGATCTGATGTAGGATTGTCTTATTTAAAACTGAGAGGATTAATTTACTTGAAACCATTATTAAATCATTTTAAATGATTTTATATAGCTGATTGTTTAAACATTTCTGAAGGAATTGAATGAGTCTAGATTTGATGAGGCTATTTAAGAACAGGGCTTGTTCTGTGGTTAATATTTTGCTTTTAAAGTATCTTGCAGTGTTGAACAAAATGGCCCCTAGTGCAGCATATCCTATGTTCAATTTACTTGTTATAACTGATCAATTCACAGAAGTATTAAAATTCTTTACAATTAATTAATATTATATATTTTTAATGTAGTGCTATCACTACTTTCATTCCAAGTCCAGATCATAATTTCGATTTTAGAAAGATTTATTGTAATCTTGGAACACTTGGTAAAAAATGTTGATTATGTTTGTTCAAGATCATTCTTATACCAACTCTGAATATCTATGTCATCAGCATAGCTCCACCCCCACCCCCTTATCAGTACACTAGTCTTGGAAGCTTACTTAGTAACTTTGTATTTTCATTCATATATGATTATTTCAGCTTCTATGTGTTGGAATGACAAAACGTGTACTTGTGAAAGTCATTTGAAAGAAAATTTTCCAAGTGAGATAGTTGAAATGCTTGGAAAGCAAAATGGTTAAAAGAATAATTTAACTTGTGATGTAATGAATATGCATACACCTAGATTCCTCCTCACAGTAATATGATTGGCTGGAGTCAGCTATAAATACAGACTGATGTGGAGGTACAGGTCAACACCTATTGGCTATGCCTATTGCCTACCACTACGACAAGGACCAGTCGATTACAGTTACCTGCTAGATTGTTCTACTTGATTACAGTAATCTAAAACCACGTTGCTACTTCAAACAAATATATCCCTTTTTGGGATATATCAACTTGTATTCAAAAAAGGAGGCAGAATGGATTAATGTACAGTAGCTTGAATAGAGGAATTGGAAAGCCGAGTTCAAATTCCAGTCAAGTTCACCTACACGCTCATACACATAGGAAAGGTATGAATCACTCCTCCAGTTATGGGTAAATAGTAGGACAGACTGGGCTCTATAGCCTTGGATTCAAACCATCTGCTGCCTTGTAGGTTCTGTTCTTTTGAGAGGACAGACTGGGTAGCTTTAATATCCCCAGAGCAAATGGAACCAGCAAGTCATTGCATATTCTGCCTTAAATGTCACCATAAACCACAATTGTGAGACAGAATGTAGTGGTGAACACAGCAGCACAAAATGCACTAACTGTATAAATAATGATGATTCAAAAAATAATTTACTTTTTTCCTTTACTCATATTACATACAAGAAAACACTTCTTCAGAAATATATCATAGCTTAGAATTCTTGCTGACCTATTCAAACCCTTTTCTCTCTGAATTTCTGCGATGAGGAGTTATTCTTTTTTTTTTTTTTTTGATCTCTCCTAATCTTTGGTAGACTAACTTATGGAAGGAAAACAGAAATGTTATTTTACATTAGTAGATTTGTTTTGGATATGGTAGACAATGTTTAAATGATCAAAGTCCATTTCTTCACATCTGTTTGTATAATACTAAAAGTCTGTGGTCGCCTGCTTGTGTGGTGCGTCCATCCAACACATAATGATTTATGAGTTGTTTGTACAGTAAGTATTTCTATTTTAACTTTCTTCAAACAGATTTTTTTTTTAATTAAAATATTTTTAAGTTAAAGACAGACACAAAGAGATCCTACTTTGCTGTTTTGTTCATTTGTTTGTAGAATAATTATTTATATTTCAGCTTTCTTTGAACAAACAATATTTTAAATATTTAAAAAATATTTTTAGGTAAAATTAAAAAATATTTTCAAGTGAATATGATTTTAAAATATTTTTTGGCATCTTAAAAAATATTTTTAAGATAATCTGATTTAAAGTTCAAGTTTATACCGGAAGTTCTATTCAAATTAAATGCTGTAAACAATCAGTAAAACTTTAAACATGAACTTTGTAAACCAGACCAATGATGATATGAATGAATGGAAATATTTAACTGAATCAGAATAAAATTAGCCTTCATTTCAATGGAATGTTGAAATCAACTTTAATGTTTTATAACCTGAACAGTCAGTGAACTAATAGGTCACAAGTAGTCACAAGTAGTTTAGTATTGTATAAATTTGTGGGAATAATAGAGAAAAAAAAAGAAAACATACTTTTCATTTAAATTTTATTCTAAATGTATTGTCGTAAATTTTAAGAAAATTTAAAAATTACTTTTTACTTAAAATTTCAACCAGATTTTTTTGGCCAAAATATCAATAGGAGAATCTTGTAAGAAAATTTATCTTCTCTTGAAAACTTAGATAAAGATAAAGGGTTAATTTTAGTTAATATTGCTTTCTTTCAAATGCTGGGGTTGTCTTCTTCATTGGAAGCCTTGTATTTTGAAGGATCAGTTTTTGTAGTTTTTGAAAAGGCTTTTGTCTAAAAATAAAATTACTTATTTGAATATTACACCATTTAAAATGTTTCTTTTTATTGTTTCCTTGCATAATCATGTCTACAGTGAATCTTTCAGAATAAAGTATTCTTATGAAAGAATTTAAGAGGTGATTTGGAGATATGCAAAGCTTTTGTTGATGTATTTTGTACGAATTTAAGTCTACTGAGATTTACTGACTTATAAATATTTGCAAGACAATACCTAAAAGTGATCAGTCTGATGTTTGGTCATTGAAATACCAGTTTAAGCTCAGAATTACATTGTATTTAAGAGATCCTATATATATATATATATATATATATATATATATATATAGTATTAAGGTGTGCTATATTTATGGGATAAAGTGCTCAATATCAGAGATAGAGCGTATGTCAGTATAAATATAAATGTGAACATTGAAGTCAACATTCAGAGGCGACAGGCTGTTTCATGCTGGACACAATCGTCAGGCCACCTGATGATTGCATCTTGCATGAAACAGCCTGTCACCTCAGAGTGTTGACTTCAATGTTCACTTTTATATATATATATATATATATATATATATATATGTAGTAGGCATTCATTTATCTTGTAAGATAAAGGTAGCACTCTGTTTGATCAAAATTCAGTCCTTTGGTGGTGAGACTGGAGTGACCTCTCCAGGGTGCAGGTCTGGGAGATGGAATAGGGAGGCTGTGTGTGTATATATATATATATATATATATATATATATATATATATATATATATATATATTCAATTGATTTAAAATATGTTTTTTTTCACTACACAGTTCTAACCATGTTTCAAAAATGGAAGCTGAAAGTTCCAAATTTAATTTTGTAATTAAATTAAAGACATTAGTTCCATTTCATCCGCAAGCAAATTTTGGAGTAACTTTTAAAATTACTGAGTTTTAAAGACACAGCAAAAATCATAATTCACGTTTCCAAGGATACAGAGAAATCCATTCAACCAGATTAGGGGTGTTTGCGTGTTCATTATCGATGTATTTATATATATATATATATATATATATATATATATATATATATATATATATATATATATATATATATATCAGAGATTCTTAAATGAATGTTGATGTTTCATTGTATTTTTTGATGTGAGTCAAGTTTATAACTTTTCAACTTCCTCTTTTATATATATATATATAGGTATGATAAAAAACATACATATACACACGTATACTTGTATGTACATATATATTTCTTTCTCAGGTGTTATAAAAACAGTGTTCATTATTATATAACAGAGCTATTAAGTATATTAGTGAATATATATAATATCCAACATTGATAGCATGATAAGTCCAAGAATCACTCAAGTTAGGGGATTACCAAATGAGGTTGGTGTAAGAACATACAGGGAGGGACCAAGATTATGAGGATATATAGGATAGATAAAAGTTGCCCTTGACTTTAAACAACTAAGATTGTAGTGATCAGGGAAACATCATTTCATCATTTCACTAGTTCTGTGAATGAAGCTATCTGAGTTGTTTTGTTTGTTTTTAATTTGATCAACTGAACAGTATAGTAGGGCCAGTTGGGCACCATCTGTGAGAAAAATAGCACCATGATGTAATTCACTCTGGCAGATATTTGGGAACAGCTTGCTGTGCAGCTTGACATTCATGCTGAAAGCTCCAATATAAACATTTCAGAATGTTTGGGTGACAAATGCAGAGGATCCAGGATGAGTTGGTTGAGTCTAATCATGATTACGAAGGTACAGCAGCTTGGAAAACTCACTCTGAGCTTTCTGATAAGAAAAGAACATGAATTTGTTGGTGAGGACCTCAGAGGCCTACATCAAGTGTCTTCCAGAGGTAGCATTACTCTGGGTCAAGAAGGTGGCTGATGGAAGACCTTATGTCTGGCATTTTCAAACAATTTCTATGACCACATCACCCCTTATATCTGGCCACCTAACTTGCGATATTGCAACCCCTTGATTAATATGTGTAGAGCACAACTGAGCATGAGATCAACAAAATTTCTAACACCAAAGATGAATTGAAGGCAAGGATTATGGCAGCATTCACCAACTTAAACAAGGAGACCATCCAGAAGAGTTGCAGGAGATTCTGAAGTTGTCTGTAGGCTGTGGCTGAATGAATGGCGATTTGATTGAATAAATTTACAGAAAAATATCTTGAAATACTAAAGTATTTCAAGATATTTTTCTGTAATTTTGGTAAAGATATCTGTCAAAATGAGATGCCAGTGTTATTTTCATTTTTACATAATTTAGATGACAATTTATCCATCGCACCTTATGTGTGTGTGTGTATATATATATATATTTGTATATATATATATATATATATATATTTATTTATATAAATATATTTGCATATATATGTATACATTTATGAATTTATATATATATATGTATATATATATATACATTTGTGTGTGTGTGTATATATATATATATATATATATATATATATACTGATTTGTGTGTCTATATATATATATATATATATATATATATATATATGGGAAAACAATATATAAATTTTAATAATATTTAAAACAATGTTAGATAAAATTAATTCAAAACAAAACAATAAGTTATATCCTTTAGCAGAACGTTACTCTATCATGTGTAATAATTGCCAGAAGGAATGTATAGGAGAAACCTCAAAAAATTTAAATAAAAATGATATGAACATAAAAGTGATCTTTTAAAAAATAACACACACCTTACATTAGTTGCTCACCATAATGAATCTGATATTAATTACTAAGACAAAGTGTATAGAAAGTGCTTTAATCACTAGATCATCCACAGTAATTATTTGTTCAGGTTCTTACAGCATTTCACCTTTCTTGGCATTTTTTTTTTTATTATCACAATGTGGGATATCTAATAACAGAAGAGATAAAAACATTAACAAAACAAAACCAAATGAAATCAGTTAGACATTATCACCAAACAAATTTCAGCATCTCATCTCACTGATGTGCTTTGTAATCACATCAACACAAACATTACTTTAATCCAGTGATGTCCTAATGAATAAACTTTGCCCTAATGTCCTTGGAAAAGGGATGGTTTAAATAGCAAGATAGACTGGACACTCTTGCCTTGAGTGGAAGCCAGTCTAGTAGAAGGATTATTGTAAATTTTAGACCAGACTTGAGAGATGGGCTCTATCAGTTAATTTTCTTTAGACACACTAACTTCTACTATGGCTGCAGTACATGCAATGTACCAGTGATCCTAATAGGTTACAGAACTTGTGATTATGATATATATATATATATATATATATATATATATATATAGAATGCATTTGTATAAATAATAAATATTAATGAATTTAATCTGTATATAATTTGATTGATTACTCTCATTTTCTCTTAAGGCAGGTCGCCAATCCCCATTGCAGACACCTCCTTAGGCACATTTTGTGTTTGTTCAATACCCACAGAGTGTACCTTTTGTTTATAATGCAAGTCTGCTGAACAGATTTTAGTTATACTTTCTAGGAGTGAATGCATAATCAGCAGTTTGAATAACTCCAATATGCACAAACCCTCGGTCACAATGAGTTGTGATTTCATGCTAGGACAACTGCAGCTGCCGAACATTTCTATCTACCCAATTTTACTCACAAGGTTTGAGTCAATCATTGATATGGTTTTCAGACACTTTACAACGGTGCCATATGCTGGGATTAACTCCCTAGGACAATAACATCAAGAAGTCACCTTCCTAACAAAACAACCATGGTGAGATTTGAACCTGAGTTTCATGGTCGAAAAGTAAACATTCTAACCAGTCGCCCATGTCCCCATATCTATATTTAATATATACATAATTACAGACACAACGTTTATAGACTGCCATAAATTGCATACTAAAATATATGTGTGTGTATATATATATATATATATATATATATATATATATATATATATATATATATATAATATATATATATATATAATATATATATATATATAATATATATATATATATATATATATATATATATATATATATATATATATATATATATATAAAGGTTTATGTCTATGGATATTCACACACACACACACACGCACACAAGTGTTGTTTTTGTATTTCTGCTGCAACCACATCCATCATTATACAGCTCCAAGAGCCTGTCACATTATTTCACTTGTCTCTGAATATGTGAGATCATGTCTTCCCTGCTTTCTTTTCCTTCCTGCTTTCCTTCCTTCCTTTACTTTTTGTTACATTCAACCATCTTTACCTGGCGCCACAGCCACAGTTTTTATTTTAGTTTCATGTTGGTGTTATATGACATTCTATACATTAAATGAATGTAAAATAAAAGAAAAGAGGCCAAAATAAAAATACAATGAATGTAAGAGGAGGAAGTAGTAAAAAAAGAATTTGACAATGAAGAACAATAAGAACGAGTGACGAGAACAAGGCAGAACACTATTGAATGCTTTTAGCTTTTATATTACAAGCAAAATGTCTGAACATCCCTTTAATCTATGAAGGAGGATTTGAGAATGGTTTTATATTTGTTTGCGTATTTTTGGTAATAATGTACCACATTGTTTAAATATTTTACTTGTTGGGTCACCCTGCTGAAGTTAAAATAACATTTTATGTTATTTTGAAACACTGGAAAATTATCTGACATCACCTGAGAGAAAAAGAGTCAGTTTTGATTGTCATTCATTTAACTTGTTAAAAATTTCATCTGAATAGTTTTCAAATTTCTCTTTTCTCATTGATCCTGCATGTCATACAGTTTTCAAATTTCTCTTTTCTCACTAATCTTGCATTTGATACAGTTTTCAAACATTGATCTAGCATTTCATACAGTTTTCAAATTTCTCTTTTCTCATTGATCTTGCATTTGATACAGTTTTCAAACATTGATCCAGCATTTCATAGTTTTCAAATTTTTCTTTTCTCATTGATCTTGTAGTTGATGCAGTTTTCAAACATTGATTCTACATTTCCTACAGTTTTCAAACATTGATTCTTCATTTCCTACAGTTATCAAATTTCTCTTTTCTCATTGGTTTTGCATTTGATACAGTTTTCAAACATTGATCCAGCATTTCATACAGTTTTCAAATTTCTCTTTTCTCATTGATCTTGTATTTGATACAGTTTTCAAACATTGATTCTACATTTCCTACAGTTTTCAAACATTGATTCTACATTTCCTACAGTTTTCAAACATTGATTCTGTATTTCATACAGTTTTCAAATATCTCTTCTCTTATTGATCCTGCAGAAGACAAAACATAACCTACTCATTTGTAAGAACTTAATTACAAATATGTCAATAGCTGGGTAATAAAGTTATATTCAGTTTTCTTTCTATATTAAATCAATGTAACAAAACTAGACCTCCATTATATTCATGTAGGATTAATACAAATATAAAATTTGACACTTGATTGATGTTACATTTGGCATCCCAACTTCCAAGTTTTGCAGATGAAATTTATATAATCTGTCATAATTTGGTTCACTCATCAGGAGGAGTCAGCAATTGACTGCCAATTTTCATATTAAGTTAAAAAATAATTTTAAAAAAATGTACTTTTTATTGATATTAGGTTGATTTTTTTCTTCTTTGTGTGTGTATGTGTGTGTACATAAATGTATATATTTACCTACCTCAGTAATATAGAAATAGATGATAGAATATGTGACACAAACATGCAAAGGAATAGTGAAAGATCAATTCCAGAAACTAAGCAAATAATTTTATATTAAAAAATATATATATCATATCTCTCCTCCTGTATAGCAGTGAATGTTGGGCAATTTTTGCACAGATGAAGCAGAGACTGGAAGTGATAAATAGATGGTTCTGCATACAGATGCTATGAATACTATGGACTGTAAATATGAGCAACAAAGAAGTTGAAAGAAAATGGGAATGAGAAAGATGCTTAAAATCAGAAAGATGTATTTGAAGTTTCTGCGACAGTTTATAAGGAACAACAGCTTAGAAAGTATATCATTCACAGGACATATTGAGTGAAAGAGGAGTGAAACAAAACAACAAGCAACTTACCTAAGGGCAATATTCTGGTATTATTTCAAACTATTGTTCTCAGTTTGATTGATATAACTGTTATTATTGATACAACATTTTGACCGAGTATCCTTTATTTATCATCAGGTGTCCATTGATTGGCTGATATAGGATATCTGTTGATGATCATGATATTTGGTGCATATGATATCTGTTATTATGACCACTAGATGACAGTGACATATGTATAACCAACTCTTATATCCATTACACCATCATCCCGAAGGATATTTGCGGACAGCCTTTTATATTTAATGTCAGATATTTTTTTTGACATTTAGTCATGATGGTGGGTTCGTACTGCATTTTCATAATTTAGTACTTCAATTCTGAGATGAGTAATTGTCAACTACTTTGTATTAATACAAGAAGATCGACAATTACTCATCACAGAAATAAAATGATAAATTAGGTAAAGTCTTTGTGAATGAATCGCAGAGTAGGAACAAGGACAGCAAGTTGTAGAGATCTATGATCACCAACATCCAGAAGAGAAATGGCTTATAAATGATGATTTGTCATATAAATAGTCTTAGGTTTGCCACTGATGGACAAATGGTCCAAAATCAGAGAGGTCCACAGCATCCAGTCGTGTGTTTGTTTGAACCATTTTATTAAGCTTATGGGGTTCATTATTTTCTGTCCTGGCTCAAAGTAGTCGGTGCAGTTCTTTTCTTCAAAACAACATGCAAGGCAGATTTGTAGGTCGTTAACTTCTCCTAGACTGGTTGCTGACCAAGACTATAGGATCCAGTCTGTCCTGCTCTTTACCCATAGCTAGGGAGAGAAGAGATGGATTTATACGTTTCCCAAGAGTATAAACATATAAGTGAATGTAGTGACTTGAATGGAATTTGAACTCTGCTCTCCAATTCTTCAAACTGAGCTGCTAACCATTACAGTGCCATGCTTCCACAAATCATGATTATATAAATTTGTTGTATGCTGCATTGCAAAGTTATTTTATATTCATCTTTTTAACTGATTGTATTGATCTCGATTACACAATAATCTTTATTTAAATTATATGGAAGTAGTGATCTGATTGCTTAAATCTCAATAATAAATTAGAGAATAATTTTATACAATTGTATCAGTCTGTCTATATTTCTGAGATGAGGTATTATGTACATTATTTACATTATTTGGACTACTGTCCTCATCCTTGTCACCATATTTATTACAATGTTTCGGCTGTTGTACGCTCCAGTCTTCTTCAGGTGGTTGGAATGTCAAACTGAACCCTTTATTTCACTCACTGGGGTAGACTGTTCTAGTTCCACGTGCCATACTTAATGGATGTCAGTTATCAGTTATTTCCTGTCAATTTCCCTCTGAAAGTTCTCCACTGCCTTAACCGGGTATTGAACTCACACTCTTTTCACCTTTATCCACTGTGCCATGTGTCCTTGAGAAATAAAGGGTTCATATGCAGATATTTAAATTGTTGTACTTGCTTGATTTTGGTATATCAAATTTGTAATTTGCATTTTAGGCTGTTCTTTTTTGCTGGCAACTATACATTCTGTCTTCTTGCAATTGATGTTTAGTCCTTTCTTCTAGCGTTCCTTCATTACTTTCTGCAGGAGTTCTTGTACAGGGTGCAATTGGTAAATTGTCTTCTTGCAATTGATGTTTAGTCCTTTATAAGCCTTGGTCACTAACAATTTCTCAATGAAAAAATTACTTTTGCAGTTGGTTGTAAAAGTCTCAAAAATAGTCATTGTTTTAATCATTTCATCCCAAGCAAGGCAATAAAGCCACTAACATGGATTGAGTTACTAAGTGTGAAAGAATATGAGAAAAATATTTATTAAAGTGAGATAACATTAAAAGAACAGGAATTAAAAAGACAAGAATTGACACTGCATTTAAGTTTTTGAAGATCAGAGTTGACTGGAAAGCAAGGGTCCAAAAATGTGTTCCATAAGCGAGAAAAGAAACTTATGGTTACATCTAGAAATTTCAGCTGTAAATTTATGAGACCTAGCTGCCTATCTAGTATTGCACTGAAATTTGTAGGTTCAATGTAGCGAAGAGGAAAGCTCAACAGAACAATTATCATGAAATTATTAATAGAAAACACACAGGAAAGCTACACTACAGTAGTAGAAAAGTGACTGAAGCTGAGGTGCCATGTCAGAACTGATAACATTGCAGATTTTTCTTTGGATTTTATCAAGAATTTCTAAAAACATAGTAGAAGCACTGAACCAGATGTGACATAGACATGAAAAACTTTAAAAATAATCAAGTCACGTATGAGATTTTGTCTGCGCTAGATTATCACTAGAAATATGCAAAGTATGAAACATTTCTTGCACACACACACACACATATATATACATATATATATATATATATATATATATATATATATATATGTATATATATTTGTGTGTGTGTGTGTGTGTGTAGAGAGAAAATATGACTGGATCTATTTAACTGGCAATGTGAAAAAGGTTGATTTGCATGTGTCTTGATTAATTGGCTTTCAGCCTGTAAGTTTTATTTGCACACATTTTTTTGTTTCCTAATTAATCAGAAAGAGCCAACCTTGTCTTTCCCTGTGTAAGAATATTGAATATTTTCCTTTTCATATACATCATAAAGACAATAAAATAAAAAAAATAAATAATCTGCATAAAATATAGGTTAATTTTGAGCAGAACTCCGTGTATATATATATATATATATATATATATATATATATATATATATATATATGAAAACTTCTACTAGTTGTATATATACAAGATATATATATGACAACTTCTACTAGTTGTATATATACAAGATATATATATATATATATATATATATATATATATATATATATATGAAATGGCAGAAGTTCCCAGAATTTCCTTGGACAATTGCTGAAGAGGTAACTGCATTGTCATATTCATAAGTATGCAAACCTGATTTTTCTTAATAGCCAATGAAGAACATTAAATCTGAATGAGAATGATTATAGTTTATGTAATTTTTTAAAATCAAATTCTCAGAATCATTTTGTTTTCATAAGAGTGGAAACTAACATCAAGGTATAAGCTTTTCGACTGTAAAAATGCATCAAGATTAAAAACCATAATAAATTTTATGGAATGGTTGCTGAAAAGTTCTTGGATCAACCAAGAAGAGATTAAAAAATCTCCTGTTTAGTCATTTGATCAGATTTTGGCAAGTGGACTGGGCCAAGAAGTGTCAACACCCCTACATAATGGTGCCACTGGACTACCTAATGTAAAATTAATAACAAAACAACAAACAGTTTTTTTAGCTTTGTCAAATTAAAGTGCTAAAATGAACCTGATTGACCACGCAAATATTTATTTTAAAATTATTTTTCTAAAGAGATTTTTTGTAGGATATCTAGAGTTCTTTCTATTAAGAAAGGAAATTTTGTTTTATTTTATTTGTAATTAGTGTTTTTTTGGTTGGTTTCAAAATGTTGGTCTAGGTCTTGGTTCAGTAAATGAAAAGTCTTTAAAATGAGATGTTTTTAATTTTCCTTTGTTTTTAATGAACTTAGTTTTAATCCAAAACTAATTCAGGGTTAAAATTTTTAATCTTCTGTCTCATATCTAATGAGTGTCTAGTAAGATAAATGCAATAGTAATTGTTAGATACAAAGTATGGGATAAAATGGATCAAATAATTCCTTAAATTCTTTCAGTGAAATTAGATGCATGTATTTTTAATGAAAAATTCTCTAAGGAAGAAACCAAAAGTTGTTGACATTGCAAAAGAAGGGTCCATGAATAAACAGAAAACTTACATAAAAATTTTATCAGATTCTTTCCAACGAGATATTAATTTTCCAAAGAGTAGAATACAAAAAAAAAAAAAAAAAAAAATGGGAAATGTATTTCTTTTCCCTTTTTTATAAATCAAAAACAGACTATTTTAGAAGTTTAAAGGAAGCTCATTTGTAAAGTATTTTCGGATAAGCAAAACCTTTTTTTATATGCCATGTCTCTTTTGGAAGTGGCCGATCATGGCTCTCCAGAATTTTCTGCCCTGTGTAGCTCTTAATAAATTTTGCCTTTTTCTAATCCATCCTAAACTGTGTTCTACCATTAATGTCTTATGAGTATCAAATCTTTCAAACCCTCTTCCCTCATTATGTGCCCAACACATTTCAACAACCTCTTTTTGATATGAAGTATAAATGTGCTTCTTTTTTCCATTTCCTCTCAAAACTATGATAGGTTATGCATTGTTTTTCTTTATCTCTCTTGCCTTCAATATGTCTTGTAAGTATCAAATTTTGTAAACCCTCTTTCCATGTTATGTACCCTAGAAATTTCACTTATCTCATTTTTATGTTAAGTGTCCATTTGGTTTTCTATTCTTTCTAAAACTTTGTTATTTTTCAAATGTTTGGTCCATGATATTCTCAATTTCCTTCTGTAGAACCACATTTCTATTGCTTCAAGTCTCTTCTTCATCTATGAGGACATTATCCAGCATTCACTGCTAAATAGAAAGACGGATATTACAAAACAGTTCAGTACTTTTTTTTGTTTCTAATGAAATTTTGTTAATACTTTGCTTAACTTTTGGAAGGCATTTTTCCAAAAACTAGTGAATAACCTACTTAATGAGTTTATGTAAATGATTGATAGAACAGGGATAGCAAAATGACAAACCTTAGTAAGGAAGTTGTGGAGAACCATGATCTCACACGTCCAGACGTGATATGGCACATAGAAAAAGACGGATTTTTGGCAACCACCTGTCATTATCAAAAACTTTAATGCTATATGTTACAGTAGAGAATCTGATATAAACATTTTTATTGTATTTTATCCTTGTGATTTAATCACCAATTCGTCAGTTCATTAATAAGAATGGAAATTTCAGAAAGCAAAAATATTTGTTGTGGAAAATAAATATTTTTATTCATCATTTGGCTGTAAACTTTTGATATGCCACAAATGTACACACACACACACACACACACATATATATATATTTATATACAAATATAAAAGCAGACACTGAGGTCAACATTTGCACAAATTGCACTGAGTTTTGACAGGTGACAGGTCAACCTGTGGGAAAATGTGGTGCATGTGTTCCTAATCTAAAAATGATGTTTTTTGATTATTAATATTGGAGATGTACAACATTATTTTTATATTGGTTCTGAGGGAGGAACATTTTTGAGGTACAGTCTTATTGGCAATGATTAGATTTGATATTTTAGTCATCATAAATCTTTGGTGTTTTTTAGGATCATTAAGTGATATGTATTAGTGAAATATATTTTTAATCCCTTTTTCATCCTGTTTATAATTTGGGTTCATCTCAGTAGTTAATGGTGTCTTTATTTTTATTTGCATAAGGGGATCTCCTGTATTACTTTTTCTAAATTTTGTTAATGCTGGTTTGATTTGTTCATTGATGATGTGGTTTGGGAAGTTATTGTTGATCAGAATTTGTTTAACCTTTTGAGCCCTGTATTCTTGAACAATGTTAAACCTTTTACCCAAGCTCCTGAGTCAAAACTCACAAATAATTGGTACATAATGTTTCACAGTAGGTATAAAAATAGTTACAGGTGTTTACCCACCATTTGGTGGTTAGGGCTCAAAGGGCTAATGTTCCAAATAGACTAATATATATATATATATATATATATATATATATATATATATATATTAATGTGTGTGTGTTTTGTCATCCACAGACAGGTTGTTTCACTGTATCACAGCTCATTAGTGTATATATATATATATATATATATATATATATATATATATATATATATATATAAGCGTGTTTCATTAAGATGGATTATATATAAGGGTGTTTCATTCAGACAGATCAAAGTCAGCAGTAAATAAATCAGTGTTATTAGTAAAAATTTATTTATTTCTCTATTGGATCATGTTATTTAAGTCATGCCAATTATGTGTGAAAAATAATATTGCCCAAATGTCTGCCACATCTAAAAGAAAAAGAAAAAAATCATTAGATGCGTAAATTTAATTCACATTCAAAATTGATTCAAGTCATTGGAATGCCTTTTATATATATATATTATTCTATTATCCTGTCAATGTTAGGTTCTGTTTACCAGGAAATGGCTAAGTAGCTGGCTGTTTTATTACATCCTATTACAGATTTGTATCCTTCTGTTTGTGTTCTCCAATTTAATCACAGACCCAGAACTATTTTCCAGTGACAAATTTATGGTGTTCTTTGACATTGTTTACAAATGTACCTCTTCAGAATACTTTGCAGAGCTGTATGGATGCCCTTTGTAGAGGTCACCTGGGTTTCCCCAGTACTCCTAAGAATTTATTTTTGGAATTCATGTTTTTAGCTACTAAGGGGATGGAATTCAGTTTTAATGACATTATGTATACCCAAATTGACAGTGTTTTGAAAGGCAGTGCTTTGGATCCCCTTTTAGCTAATATTTTTGTTGGTTTTAGTTGGGAGTGTAAAACCTAGGTTTATTTTCAGTGCAAGTCTTACATGTGTTGGTAATTTTTTTCACATTCTCTACTGACTAGGGAAAATGTTTGATTTTCATCATATAGACCATGTGTGTAACACCTGGGTGGCACAACTCTCTATGTAGTATCTTTAATTCTTCTTTGAAAGCAGCCAAGTTACATACATGAGAGAAGGTGTTCACAGCTGCGTTTTCTTTACCAGTGTGGTATGTTACATCAAACAAGAAAGATGAGAGTTCCATCTTCCATCTATATTCTTGTCATATAGGAAGAAAATGAGTAACGATCAACATTGAGGTTTGAGTGTGACATTCTGGACTTATGATATGTTTTCCGACATGTGTATAAATAGTGGTGTCAGTGATTATTGAGTGGAACTATCCAGTCAAATTAATGTGAATTATTGTGTGTTGATGATTTGGGTTTTGATTTAGGATTTACCAGATATTAAGCCAAGCCATGCTACTAACAAGGTATTCAACAAAATGATTAATTATCTTTGGTTGACTTTACTTCTTTGTTCTTGTTAAGTATTTATTTGCAATTGTAATTAAATACTGTTTTATTTTAACATTAAAGTCTTGAGTTATACTTAATCATTAATGGCCACCGTACGTCACAAAACTCTTCATTTTTAATTTTACTTGTCATTTTCGGGTTAAAGATGAATGTGACTGATTTTTGGTCTGTAATTGGTTTGAAATGTCACCTGATCAAATAATGTCTCCATTTTCTCAAGGATTCAACAATAGTATAGGCTTCATTCTCTATTGCAGAATGCCTATATTCTGATTTAGACAGGGTTCTGGAGAAAAAGCTATGAGCCTCTCCAATTGTCTTAAAGAAGAATCTATGGCAAATTCTGAGGTATCTGTCTCTACTACCAGAGATAGTGTATGATTGTGTGTAGTAATGGCTGCTTTTGCTTTGCCCCTCTTTAACACGTTAAAACCTTTCTCTACTATGGGAGATAATGGGAAGTTTGAAATATTGTTATAGGGTGGATTTTGTCTGAAAAAGATGATATACAATGGGCATCGTGTCCAAACATTCCTAATGCATGGTGCAAAGTGGGTAAATCTTTTGGGGCTGGTAAGCTGAGTAATAGATCGGGTTTTATGTTGTTTTTACATATTACGTACCCAAGTAATTTTATATTTTTATGTTTAAAATAACAATTGTCTAGTACTTTTTAACAGCTGCCATGTATATTTTAAGATTTTTTTGTCATGTTTCAATTGATTTTTCCCACAAATAGATAGGTACCTTGCAGATTCTCTTTTGATATTATCTGATCTATCACTCATTGAAAGCTAGCTACCCCTGTTAGTTATGCCAAATGGTATCCTGTGAAATTGATAGGGCTTGCCACTGGCCTTAAAAAAGGATGCATAGGGTTTATCACTGGGCCTTATAGCTACCTGATGTTAATCACTTTTAAGGTTCAGTTCTAAACAGGCTGTTTTTTGGCTATTTTCTCTATCATATCATCTATTATTGGCCGAAGGTAGGCATCCAACAAAATAAACCAGTTTATAGTTTGGAAATAGTCAATTACCATTTGATTTTTCTGTTCTCAAAGGAGGCTATGGAGGCTTAGGCTCTCCACAGCAAACTGCTTTGTTCAATTATGCTTTTCTTCAACATATAAGTAACTTTGGTTCAAATAAATAATTTTTCCTCCTCCATGTGTCACCTAGATTTAGTAGCTAATTCAGTATTAAATTGTTGAAGAGTGCTGTGTACGGCATTTTCATAACTTCATTAAAGAATGGCTTAGAGCCTCTGAAGGGTATTTCTACTAATGTATGTTGGCATATAAAGTTGTGACCTAATATTAGATCACAGCACAGATATTTCATTAGTAGACATACTCCTTGGTATATAGTACACTTTATTCATAGATCAACTGAACAGTATTCAAGTATTTTTATGGAAAATGATGAGCTAGCCATCACCACTTTGTTTAGACATAGGTAAATTTTCTACAAATTTACTTTTCCAATGTTTGCCTTAAGGCACCTCATATCAGTTTGGTTCAATATTGTTCCACTGATACCAAAAAAAATGAACAGTCCTTACTTAGTTTTATTAAGGTCTGATAAACTCCTTCAATGGAGTCTGAGGGCAGTTGACGCCTTGTACCCCATAAGTGTCTTGAGACGATTTCATTTTGTTTTTTAATATAAATCCTGTCCAGTATGGTTAAAACCTCTTTATAGGAAGATTTGTCTGCAAAATACTCGTAAACTTGTGCAGAGACATTTTTAGTGAGATAGTGTAGCTTATTAGAACTTTGGTTGCAGTACGCACTCAAGAAGTTCATGAAAATTATTCTCCAGGGACAATATTCCAGTTCAGTGTCAGACATGTTGGGGTCAATAGTAAGTTTCTCTGAACAGAGTAAATTAGCCATTATCAAAATGATTAACAATGAGAGTTCAATAAATTGTAATAGAATTGTTTGAGACAATACGTATTTGCTTAACAGTAAGCTTAATGAACTTGATATTTACCCAAGTCCTCCCCACAAGGCAGGATGTGGCGCAAGGCCGTTTTTTTATGTGTGAGTCCATAGGCTCATAAAAAAAATTCCCCGTCAACCCCATTATAATGGGGTTGGGGTTGTCTACCTCCCCAGATGAGACTCTACCCTTCGGCATAGCTTTGTCTGGGTTTCTCTCTGCCCAGAGGCAGTGAGGTCAACAAGTAGTGTGTTTGCAAACACGGGTTTGTTGATCTCTCCATAGCAGCAGAGTTCTCCTGGATATATGTGTTCAGGACAGATCCATTAATGATAAAAATGGATCATACTATAGGTGGGTAGAATAGCTTAAAATAATATAATCCATTCAGATAAAAGTACTCATTTTTTGCCAAGAAAAAGTGTAATTTTGATGCATGATGAAACCCATCATCTAGCCATGATATCACTAAAATAAAGTGAAGTTGAGACTGTATCACGTGTAGCCCATCTCAGATAGATTAAAAAAAGTCAAAATATATATATACAGATAAGTACTTTTAATCAGGATAAATTCAAAGAAATCTTCTGTGAATTTACTTGTTCTTTGTATTGAGAATTCTTTACAAAAAGAATTAACAATTTGCTAACAAAGTGGAATATACAGATAGTGATGGAAGCCATTTTGATTGTATTGTTTTATTTATTTTTTTCTCAATTTCCTCAATATTTTAAAATAAACTGGCAATTCTAAATGGAACAATTTGATAATTTTTTACTTCTAGATAAATTTTGTTAAGTTTTTTTTATATTATTATGGTTTCCAAATGAAAAGCTTCAAAAAGCTGTTTCATTATGAAATCATATATTTGTATTCAAGTGGAATTTTAAAAAACAACTATAAATGCAACAGAACAACACCTTAAACATACTTGCTCAAACAAACCAACCAGCTCTTGTCTTTTGAGTCTTTATAATTGCTTGATATTATCATCTTCCTTATTTTCATTTTAATGATAAGCACCAATGTTATTGGATAAATGATGCCAAAATTCCTTAAGCATTCTTACCAAATTCAATGACTTTGATTTATCAAGTTAACTACTCTTCATTTAGAGATAATTTTGAAATACAGTGAATTATAATCCTTAATACTGAATAGGCCATATGTTTTTATAGTAAAATATTTTAATGATGCTTCTCAGACAAACTGACAAATTTTGCCAGTCCTTACATGCCTAAATCTGAAGACAATGAGAAAGAACATTTGTAATGAAATGTAGTAGCTGGATTAATATAAAATACACAAAATGATTTTATGCATGAAGATAAAAAATTTGTTCATCAACTTTGGGAAGCAAGTTTTGTCTGAGCCTCGGAAAAACAAACACGGCCTCAGAAATGCGTTTATTTTTTATGAATGAAGAGGAAACAGACAGTGTGTAACAGGAAGTAGATTTGAATAATTTCATTCATTTAAAGCTTTGAGCTTTGCATCATTTATAAAATAAATATGAAACAAATGCAAGAAAGAAAGTTTAAAAAAAAAAGATATTTATAAATGAATAAAACAACTACTATGTGAAATATCCTGTCTAATGTAAAAATACCAAAAACCAAAAATTTAGTTTATAGTTATTATCATTCTGGTGACCCTGTAAGAGCAGTCTACACAAAGAGCTTGCTATAGGCAATGACAAAGGCTGAGAGATTTTATGCTATTTGGATACCAAGATTAATCAGTAGTTTTCACTTTGTAATTTTTTCCTTTTATTCTGGTTGACATTTTTACATGCTGATACATTTGTTAAAGATAAGGACTGTGACACTCTTTAGTCTCTGTCTTGACATATTAACTCTGGTTAATATTTAACACTTTTTATCTCCTTTGAACTTAACATTATCAAACATTTATGAAAGTGTTAAATATTCATTTTTTTTTTTATCCTTATTCAATTATACAGACATACAGGTTGAAATATACATTTTGATAATTCAATATTCTGGATAAAGAAATTCATTTTCTGAAATAATTCATTATTTAATCAATTAAACAACACTAAGATGCAAGAAGCTACTGGAAGTGAAATAGAAGGAAAATACTTTAAAAGGATCTGGAAAGCAAGTCCTAAACCGGAAACAAAAGATAAACCTCTACTTCTTTTCAAAAACTGTGAAAGAGTGCAATCAGGATGATAAGCAAACCTTTCTACTCCTATTGAATAAATATATGATATATATCATCATATGACATTTTCAGATGCTTTGTTTAAGGTTTTGTGTAGTTTATTTTTTATGAAAAAATACATTGACTTTAGTCTCTTGATACACATCTGAGAATTGTGTGAGCCATAATCTCTGGTGTGATCAAACAATTCAAATTTATGTTCTCAGTATGGAAACAATGAGGAAATTAACAAGAGTTAATTGAACTGATTTTCTTAATGATTTCATCAAACATTGTGTTTTGTTTCCAAAATTCTTCCCTGTGATGAAATACTATAATATGTTTTTTATATTTTTTTTTTATTTACAGTAAGTAATGAAGGTGGTTTGCTACTATGTAAGTGGCATAGTAGGTCCTTGCCATGAAGGACTGACTTGGTGGAACCAGGAGATGCAGTTCATTCAAGCACTTTCCATGGTAGTAGTCATAGAATGGTGAGAGACTCCCCCACATCTCACCTGTAAGAGAGAGGTTGGAAAATAATTCTTCTCCAATAAGGACTTGGTGATGCTTTTGAACTCTATCAAGACTAGATTTTGATGTCTGGGCATCTACTGCCCAAATATGGCGACAGTACCCCATTTTCAGCCTGATCTGGCTCTTATAAAGGCAGAGGATAGAGTCAGGTACTTACTGGAGCAATAAAGGGAGCTGATCATTTTACCTACATCTTTGGCAATATATAGGAATTCCACTTGAGGTCAGGTGTGAGTTTGGAGTCCAATATCCTCTGAAGGGGTCATCTATTTATCGTGACTGGTGGTAGTTTGGGGTGATAGAATGTAACCAGTTTGCTTTTAGAGGCATTGAATGTAACCAGCTAGTTTTTTCAACAATTGTTAGTGTTAGATCTGAAGAGAGATCAGCTGCCAATCTCTGATTGTTAAAACTTTTAGAGATGTGCCCATATATTGTCGTATCATTGGCATAGACATTTAGAAATTATCAGAATATATTCTTAGATAGATCATTTATGTAAATCAGAAAAAGGATTGGTCTCAGAAGTGACCACTGGGGGACACCTGCATTGACAACAAGATCATCATTATCATAGCATTGAGAGGTCCCACCAGGAACTACTGCACAGTCCAGAAACTATTCGCAAAATGTCAGTACAATAGACCCAATATTATACACTTGCTGGTAGGATAGCCTCCTTTGTGATTACTCAAAGGTTCAGATCCCTGACTATCAGGCAGATAATGCCAAAACCAAAAAAAAAAAAAAACATTTATCTCCTGCCCCCTTAATGAGGGGGCAAATTACCCATGAAAGAGTGATATTATAAATGTATGTATCTTGTCTGTCTAGAGGTCAGGGTAACAGTAACAGAGCTCCTATTTGGGTCAGAAACACTGTACCAGTCAGCTAACTCATATACATGAGGACTAAAAGACCGATTGGGAGAAGTGGGGATGACAAAGATTGCTTGTGGGGTGCATGTGCATCTCCTTCTCTCATCTGAGTTAGTATCAGGAGCATAGTCAGTAGGCAGAGGGTAGATGGAGGGAAGTTAATTATTCTATTTCGGAGAGAGGGAGAAAAAAAAGGTTTAGAATTAAAATGTTTCCTTTCAAATGATCATTCATTTCTTGATTTTATTTCAAAGAACAAAAAGATTATATCCTTAAAATGCTTGAATCAGCTTTGGACATGATTAGTCATATTGTGATTTATTTCCTTCGGACATGATAGTCATATTGTGATTTATTTCCTTCCAATTCCCAAATTCTGCAAACAGTATAAGAAGTTTTGATACCTAGTTTAAAACAATGTGTGAAAATTGCCAGAATTTCAGTATTGTATCCCCCCTGCCTGGGCCAATTTCCCATTGGTATCAATAACATTCTGGGTAATCACTCTCCCATGGGATTAGACATAGCATCTTCATACCATGTCTGACCATCTTTGTACATCTTCAGGAGGTTAAATTTTGAATTCAGAATTTTCCTGACAACCATGGTTATAGAGGAATGTATGCCCTGCTATTTAACCTATAGCTGGTGGGTAAGAAGAGATGGATTCATGCTTTTCCTGAAGGTATTTGTGCAAAAGTACCAGTAATGAACTCAACACAAACATTTATGAAACAAAAAGTGCTGATGTATAATATTGATAATTATATGATGTAATATGAACCTGTGAAACTTTCAAAGTTTTGCTATTTTCATTTTCAATGGAAACATAATTTGTATGGTTAATAATTGAATAAGCTCATTAAGAGTTCTATGATGAGAAAATGCCTGTGGAACTTCTCCTCACACATCGTTAAATATTTAAGTTTAAAATCTTTAGCAAAATATTGCATTAGCAATTGTAAGTATGAATTCAGGTTATTATTTAAATAAGTTAGTGGGTACAAATGAAAAGATTTCAAATTAACAAGTCTTCCATTTTACTGAAGTAGATTTTGAATCCATGAATGTGTTATTGTCTTTTCCATCTTCCTTTTCTTCCTTTCTTTCTTTTTCTCACTGAAAGCAAACAGCATCTCTGATATGTCTTTTCCGTATTTCCATATGATCAAAATGGAATAGTCCATTATTTATGACTAACTAAGGAATGAAGTAGATAGTAGTATAGAGGCGTTTTGTCTTCAAGAAGCAGCATATCTCAGTATATTTCACCAGAAATGGGGACAGATACATAAGTTCAGATAAGTTAAGGATATTGATATGATGTAACTCTCATTGTTCAGTAAAGATCTTTATTTGACAAAGGAAAGAATTAAGAACATTTCCATTTACACTATTTCCATTGTTTGGACTGTTGTTCTCATCTTTGTTGCCATATTCGCAACATTTCGGTCATTGTACACTCCAGCCTTCTTCAGGTGATTGATTATTTCCTTTTAATTCAACTCTCCAAGTTTTTGTTCACCTCTGCTGCAGTCAGGTATTGAACTCACAACTCTTCGGGTAAAGTCACTAGATTACTTCAGCCAACACTGGGCCATGTGTTCTTCAGGAAATAACTGATACAGAAATATGGAACTAGAACAATCTACCTTGGTGGATAAAATAAATGGTTCAGTTCAAAATTCCAATCACCTGAAGAAGGCCAAAGTGTACAATGTCTGAAACACTGTGAATATGGCAACAAAGATGAAGACAACACTCCAAACAATTTAAATAGAGTAAATAATTAAAATACCTCATCTCAGAAAGATACAAAGAACATCTCTATATAGAAGTAATGGAACAAGCAGTCCTGCATTCATTGCTGAGATTATAATAATTTAATAATTGTATTGATGTTAATGTTTGAATTTTATCTCTGTTAATCATTTAAAGACCCCCCTACCCCACTCTTTTCATCTGAATAGTACACCCTACAGAATGAATGGGGTAGAAACATTGTGTGAACAGCATAAATAAAAAAAATGTGTTCAATTGTCCAAAAAAACTCATGAATTGAATTTAGTATATTATATATAACACTGTCCTCTTCAGTATCGGCAGCTCGGCATCAAGTCTGTGACAAAGTCTGAGAGCTTTTGAGGAAACTAGTATCTGAGGTGAATCCCAGATGATGCTTGAGATCAGCAATGGAAAGAATAGAAAAGAATGAAGGAAGAGAATGGTGTCTCCCTCATAAATGTAGAAATTAACTATCATTGAAAAGACATGTTGTTTTGATGAATAGTAAGTTAATCGATTATTATGGAAAAGGTATTGTCAGAGATTGTTTTTGTGGTGAGCTATGGTGGGGTAATCAGTAGCAGCTGGCACCAGTACGTCTAATGGACATCCGTTTTGCTCTGTGCTTTGTCTACAATTTTCCTCCTCTTCTTTTTTTTTTATTTGGTACAAGGGGTTGATACTGTGAAATAGATAACCGGAGAATGTTGGGGATTGTTCAAGCAAGACACAAAGGTGGGGCAGGAGGGTGGGAGACTCAGAATAGGGAGTTCATGTTCAGGAAAAGGCTTGCTGTTAATGTGTATCTGAATCAAATGATATAAAAATAAGATTTCGAGTGAATATTGGTATTGATTTATTTCTCTGCGGTAAATCAGTTGTGAGAGGGCCACAAAGTGAGACTCATTAACTCTAATTCATTTTTCAGAAAAATGTCTGATTTTCAAAGCAAGAATACTTTAGCAAGGGATCGCATGCTTTTGGTAGTAATATTCTTCTACTCCTGCATCAATCTCACAAACTTAAAATATAATCCTACTCTGACAGACTTCATCAGTAGACAGGTATGATAATAATGTTTTGGGGCTTATTTCTGATAATATTTATACATAAAATTACTCTGTTCCATGTGAAGATATTGGGGTAAATTTCAGAAAAAAAGAACTTTCAGTATCTTGAAATTATTCCAGATATCCTTGATTAGGAGACATGGCCAATATTGGGTATATAATATTTATGTGTGAAAAGATATGTCCTATTAAAAGTAGTTTCAAATTGTTGGATTGTGTGCTGAAAGTCATTAGAAAAATCAGCTTAAATTTTGGGAACTTTTGACAAGTTAAAAAGTTACTTTTTATGTTTGCTGATGAAGTAGATGCCATAAATAAAGTTGTATATAATCAATATTTGATGAACAATGCATTCAATTTGACTTAACATCAAACTGGAATGCAAAACACAGTCACTATTAACTTAAAAAACTACATGGATAAATATTGAAACACTTAAAATAAAACAATAATTTATTAATCAAATGACCAAGAGCTACACTGAGAGAAAAAACTTCCAACAGTTTGAAGTATGATGCTAATTTTAACCTAAATATTATACACAATAGGTTGTAATTGTAATATTCCAGTTACCTCCCTTGCTGACTAACTCACTACAAAAGAAAGGAAGAGCAGAGATAAATGCTTACTTTTATCAGCACTTCTTCCAAAGATGCTAAAATAGTTGCTTGATAAAATAAAAAGCTTTGATATAATATTAGTCTGGCAGAATTTTCATGGTCTTTGGTAATCTTGTCATGTTGTAATATTCATAATCATACCAATGTGCAATATGTGTCTGTGATTTAGATAGTGACACATAAGGTTCAGTTTGATGAAGGAGTCCAATGTAAGCAGCTGTCCTGTCACAGAAATGTATTCATGTACTTTGTTTAACTGAAACTATTTGTGAGAGGTCAGGTTGTGGGTCTTTGATCGGGTAGCTTTCAGAGACATATTGATGGTACTTCAATGTTTGCAACAATAGTTAAATGAACATAATGCATATACCAGGTTCTGGATAGCCATTTAGCAGAGACTCTTGGGAAGATTGATGTCATAATAGATTGTTCATCATCCACAACAAAACAGCAAATGTAGCTCCCAGAAGTGCCATCCATTCAGAAGAAATATTACTCTCAAAAGCATCACCTCATCACAGCAAATGTAACCCATAAGAGCATCAGCTAGTCACAGTAAATGTACTCTCTGTCTTTAGTGTCACTCAGAGCAAATGTAAGTCCTCAGGTACATCATCCTATCAGAGCAAATCAAATGCAACACACAGAAGTGTGACCTCGTCAGGGCAAATTTAATTACCGGGAGTATCACCCCATCAGTGCAAAGTCTTAGTAAATAATAATCTTACAAAAATTATGAGATTTTATTTTTTTCAATTTCATTTTGATAAGTGTATATTTTTCAGAATCACTATCAACAACTTTCTGCTTTAATTGTTTAACATTTAAAATTTTAGACATCCAGACATACAAGTTTGGTGGTCATAATAAAATGAAAAGCAATTTATTAATTTTTTACATTCATGAAAACATTTGTACTGGAAAGGCTTTATAAGACTCAAGCCTTAAAATCAGGCATTTTGTAGGGATATAATGCAACCTAGTTTGTTTTTTGTTTTTGTTTTTATAAGTTAGATTTGATTTGAGTAAAAATCCACTTCAAGATTAAAAAAGAAAGAGAAATGCACTTTAAAACGATTCACTGATTGTATTGATAAAAAATAAATTTCTCTTTTAATAACAAGTCAATTCTTTTCAATTGAGCTGAAATTTGTTTATCGTTTAATTCTTTAATCCTTTTAAATGCCATATTCCAAATTATTTTGCATTAAAAAAAAAAGACATTGTTTAGAAAGTGATAAATGTTGACAATACTTGATCTATATTTTCATATTCTCTTTACTTGTTTCTTATATTTTTGTCTTTCCTCACTCTTGCCATAAAAACAATTGTTTTATTTTTATATTTACCTTTGATTGTTTTATTTCTCTTTTGTGTCCTTTTATTTTCATCTTGCCCTCTCTTCTTTTATTACTCAGTATTCTATTTTCTTTTTAATTATGCTGAGAATTATTTAGAAGAATATTAATGAATATTCAAATTCATTTGACTTTTTAAAAATTAAATACAAAAATTATTTAAAGTTTGTTTTTAAATATTGACCTACTTACAGCTTAAAAACCATTTCAGAAACTAATAATGATCCTGGAACCTTTCCAGAGGGAAAATCCAGGTATTAACTTAATTTTTTAGAAATGTACACTCTCTGATTTTATTATGTAGAAAATTGTTTTTTTATATTAAAAATCCAAATGTTCGAATTCCAAGCAATAATAAAATAACAATGAAGAAAATATTGGTATGCCTGTTAAATAACTCATTTATACTTGAAATGATAAGCCAAAACATGCAGACACCTACAGGACACTTTTATGCAACCTTTAAATTATATATGGCCTTCATCATTTCGTGATAATCTATAGATTTTATCACAGTCTTTTACTTTCTGTAAGTTTTACATAAATTTTCACATTGTACAGACTTGATTGGTATACCAATTGATAAATTAGTATTAGGTTGAGTCAAAAACAATTTTCATTTTTGCTTATCTGCTTAGTTCTTATTTTAGTAAATGCATGTGGAACCCAAATGCAGCTTTTTGACTTATCATTTCAAAGTGTTAGCATATGGTAGATTGTGATATGTTTAATATATTTGATAGCTCCTGGGTATATTATCATAGTTTATTTTCTGCTAATGATTTAAGTGCTTCATCATCAAAGTCTAATTAATATAACTAACTTGGTTCATCATCTAACAACATTTCTTAATTAGACTTTACAAACAAATTTCTTACTTGTCGATCAGTTACGACTCCTTGACCATAAACATATACTTTTAATTGTCTGCATAGTGTTATTCCTTTGCTTGAACATCCATAAAATTATGTGACATAAATACATTTTCAATCCCACTATTAGTGGGGTTAAGAAATTTATTTTTTAATCTATTGTATACACTGCAACTGTCATGCAAAAATTAAGGTATCTTATGCTATCCAAATTTATTCCTAATTGCCACATATGATTTGTAATTAAAATTATACATTTATCATTACAATTGATTCCCAAAAAAGAAATTACTCATGATTCAACCTAATACAAAAAACAGAAGATATATTCTTGCTCTTAGTTAAGATGACACATTTGTCATTACAACTGGTTTGTGAAAAGGAAAATTACTTATGACTGAACCTAATCTGACAAAAAGAGGGTATATTATTACTGTTAGTTAAGATGATACATTTGTCATTACAGTTGGTACCCAAAATTGGAAATAACTTATGACTAACCCATATAGATATTCAGATGTGCCTTTTTTATTCCCCTATACTTTGTACTTCTGTATGATATTAAATATGTATTAGCCACTCTCAGTCGGTATGTATACATTTTTATTTTGCTTAAATTTACATTTTCACAACTACACCTACTTTTTCCATAATCATGAATGCTTTCACATTATTAAAGATGTAGTTTCTCTACTTTGTGGTTAAGATTAGCATTTTGTGAAAAAAAGACTGTAGATAGTCTCTTTCTGTCAGTTTTACATAGAATTGCACATTGTGACATTATAGAGACTTTATTGGCATACTGACTACTTGGTTTGCAATAGCTTATTAGATATTCAGATGTGCTTATTTTTTTACTCTTTTATACTTTGCACTTCTGTTTATTAAAAATGTATTAGACCCTCTCATTTGGCACCCATGTATTTCTTTAAGCAATATACCAAATATGGCTATAAAACTTCATTTGATCAGTAGTTTTGTCATTAATTTCATGATGGTAATGGAAATATTACTTGGTTCTTTATAAGGAAACATTCAGCATTCATTGTCTGTGCAGTCAGTGCTACTTTTAACCAAAATTTATAAAATCTTTTTATTAAAAATAGTGTGGAATCTTGATTATTTCATTGTTTTCTCTTCAAGTTACATATGCTATCCATTTTAATTGTTGCCGCTGTTGACAGTCTTTAAGTGATGCATTTTTTTTTTATTTGGTACATTTTTTTGTGATTCTGCAGCAACCTCCACAAGGTTTGAAGAAGGATGGTCCTCACTAAGACATTCAGGTTTCATTTGCTCAAAGCCATTTTGTTATATTCCGTGCTAAAAGGAATATATACTTGAAAACATGGTGGA
The DNA here is from genome assembly GCA_963932145.1 of Acanthosepion lycidas. Taxonomy (NCBI): domain Eukaryota; kingdom Metazoa; phylum Mollusca; class Cephalopoda; order Sepiida; family Sepiidae; genus Acanthosepion; species Acanthosepion lycidas. Next base: position 34,301,300 of record OZ010572.1, on the reverse strand, counting down.
TAAAATAAGTAAAGTTTTATTATAAAAACCATTACAATAAGAATAAAGGTAACAGTTATGCCCAAGGTCATCGCAAGTCAATCTAGTAGTGAGGGCTACTAATGGAAGGTTGGTAGTTCTTGCGTAAGTCTGAGTCATACTCAACAGATCCCAGCTAGTATATTTAGCTACCCTGCCAACGAAGGTTTCATGTGGCACAAGGCTGGGTTTAATGTGGGTTCTCTGAGCCCATAGGCTCGGCCAAAATATTCCCTTTTTGAACCTGTATAAATGGGTTCAGGGTCAGTCTACCTTCCCGAACGAGACTCTACCCTTCAGAGGAGCCTCATCAGGGTTCCTCTCTGTCCAAAGGCATAGAGTTCGACTGTTTAGCTGGAATAGATACCAGCTAGTCTCTGTAATCTGTTGACTTACAGATACTTATAGGTAGTTACTACCTATAGTATAAACACTCATGGGGATGACAGGTTATTTCATTATGTCACCTCCCTGAAAATTTAGCTTTCTAATACTTTCTCTTTTTCAGTTCTGGACTTAACTGCACTGTGGGTTTTCTTTTCATTGTACTCTTTTGAGGCGAATAACATCTCAATCATGTTGGCAAAGCTGGTGTAGGAGATGTATCCATGCATTCTGGTATGTTAGTGGATGGTGTTACTTCAAACATGTCATGCAGGACATCCATTGGAGTTTCTTCATCATCCTGTTGAATGATTTCAGGGTACCTTGGTCTTAATTGGTTTACGTGCCTTTTGCATACACATCTTTTTTCCTTTCACCGTAGAGATTACTCTTCCAATTCTATTTGAAATAATTCCATCCTCCCAAAAACATTTTCAACCTCAGTAGTTCCTGAAGAAAACTTTATCACCAGGTGTATGCTTCTTTGCACAGAAATTCTCTTTGTTATGTGCTTTCTTTTTTGGATAAGGCAACAATCTGTCGAATATTGATCTTATCTTTCTCGCAAACATCAATTCAGCACATTAATCTGAGAAAGCAGTTGTGTACAGCTGATAGAATGAGTCTGCACCATGCATGCCATCTATATGAAAGTCTTGATCTGATGAGGCCATTTAAGAATATGTTTTAGTTTTGTAGCAGTTTGCGATATTGGGCGAAACTACCTCAAGCACAGCTTATTCTATGTTCAATTTCCTTATCTTTCATATTTCTCAGAACATTTGGTACAGGATTTTCGTTTTTTTGTTCAAGATTATTCTTATACCAATTATGAATACCTATGTCATCACACAGACACATTATCAGTAGTTTGGCCTTGGGAGCTTACTTATTAACTTTGTATTTTCATTCATATTTGCTTATTTCATCTTCCATGTGTTGGAATGACAAGAAGTGTACTCGTGAAGGTCATTTGAAAGAAAATTTTTCAAACTGAATAGTTGAAATACCTGGAAAGAAAATGAAAAAAATAATTTAACTTATATTCAAAAAATATTTGACTTTTTCTCATTACTCATAATACATACAAGAAAACATTTCTTCAAAAATATATCATAACTTACAATTCTAGCTGACCTATTCAGTTCATTTCTCTTTGACTTTCTTGGATGAGGAGTTATACTTTTTTTTAATCTCTCTTTGGAACTTTTCAGTATCTATATCTACTAACTATATTTTCATCCCTAAAATGTAAACAGTATTTTAAACATTTAATAGATTTTTAATCAGATGTTGTTTTTTTTTTGGGGGGGGGGTTAAGCATTTCACCCCAAGCAGGACGGGAAGCCACTAGTATGCAAGGGGTTACAGAGAGTTGGAGTGATAGAGGAAAGGATGAAGAGACGGATAGGGGATAGATCAAGCCATATGGAGACATTGATTGACATTACATTTGAATAGTTGGAGATTATAGCTATCAGGGAAACAGGAAGAGGAGAGGGAGTTCCACAGGCGAGAGGTGCAAGACATGAAGCTATTGGAGTAGAAGAGACTGCTACATTTAACAGTTTCAACAGTGAAAGTGAGTATGTGATTTATTGTTATAAATGTTATTTTAGTGGATAATAAAAGTAATAGAGGATCAAAACATCAATTAATTGCTTAAATTACATAGAGAAAAAATATGCATATGTTTATATATATGTTTATATATGTTTGTATATGTATGTGTGAACATACACAGGTTAATAGTAACAATTTAAGGAACTCATTTTTATTTTCTTAGCTTAAACTGAAGGATTTTACCCTTTAAAATTCTGATATCTCCTAAATTTAGCACTTTAGAACTAAATTTTACATTTAATTCTATAAACATCTGTCTACATTTCTGAGATGTGATATTGTAACTGTTTACACTGTTTAGACTATTGTTGCTATCTTTATCATCACTCTGGCCTTCTTCAGGTGATATGTTTTTGAATTTCAAACTGAACCCAAAATATTCAATCTGTATCTTGGTGTTTTAGAAGATTGGTTCGATGATGTTTGTGCAGGAAATAAACATGAGAAGAATGTCTGAACTGAACACTTTTTATTTAATCTACAAGGTTAAATTATTTTAATTCAACTGAGTAGGGATATCTATTTCCTATTACATGTTCAAAATTTCCTGAAGGTTACCCAGATCAACAAGCATCTGATGACAGCCTGAGGACACAACAGTTAAAATGTTGTGATAATGACAAGGATTAAGACAATAGTCCAAGTAAAAATAAGTACAAAAATTATTCAGTTCAAAACTACAAACTCCAGTTTTAGCGTACCTTTTACTTTAGTAAAAGAACAGGGGAACATTTTTGTAATCATTAAGAAAATTTTATTAGAAAGAAAGAAAAGAGTAATGAACTGTTATGGCAGTGAATGCTGGACACTCTCCTCAGAGAGGAAAAAGAAACTTGAAGCAACAGAAATGTGGTTCTACTTAAGAATGCTAAGAATACCATGGACCAGTCATGTGAGTAGCAACAAAGTTTTAGAAAAAATGGAAATGAAAAGGAGACTTATACTTAACATCAGAAAGAGACAGTTGAAATTTCTCGGGCACATAATGAGATAAGAAGGCTTTGAAAATTTGATATTTACAGGACATATTGAAGGCAAGAAGAATAAAGGAAAACCTACCTAGAAAGCTTGAGTAACTGGATGGTAGAACAGGGTTTAGGAAAGATAAAAAAAAAGAAAATTTATTAAAAGCTACAAAGAACAGGAAATTGTGGAGAGCCATCATCACCTACATCCCGAAGGGACATGGCACATGGAAGAAAAAGAAAAGTGAACTGAGTTCTTAGTTCTGTTAAGAAACAAAGCATAATAGCAGCAGAAAGGATTGCATAAGAGCAAGTTTGGCCTTGGCAAAAATTTGTATGACTGTTTTCTTTCTTTGAAAATTTTGCTTTGGACTTAGAAACTACTAGTAGCATGGCCTGGCATTGCCCGTGCTTGATTCAAAAATCATACGACTCATACAGCAATTGCTATCACTTGACTTAAAATATTTTTGTCCTTCCTTGCCTTTAAAGGAGTGCCCTTTGCCGTGCTGATGTTGCTACATGCCTTACTTCTTGCCTATCTCACACTGCAAATTTTTTCTAAGCCCTATACTAAACATTAAATCTGTTACCAAAAAAGAACTAAACAAAATGAACACAAAGCAATCAGCTTTATAAAAGGACATGTAACTGGAAAAACTGAATTAAAAAAAAAAATGTTAACAACAAATACTTTTTCACACCCAACCCAGTTCTGCGGAATCAGAATCAACGTTGATTGCCAATTGGAGTAAAGTGCCATGCAGATTTAAATTTTTCCCACTTGTGACAAATGCAGCTATTGATTTTTTTTTGCATGCTAGCATGCTAGTTAACATTCATGTCAGTCAGCTGTTGGCTCTCATGCTGGCCAATAGAATCTTCCTGCCTACTCGTGGCAGCCAGCTATTGGCTCTCACTCTGGCCAGTAGAAAATGGCTGCAAACTACATGAAACTGCTGTAGAAGCATGAAAAATCGATTATTTCCACTATCGATGGGAGTTGGGAAATGCAAGGTCAGTCTTGGCCTTCCCACTAACTTGGAGCATGTGCATGTAAATTTTGGTGCAAATCCGTCGAAGATTGCGGCCGTGCATTCATTACACCCACATACATCCTGCCTTTTATAGATAGAGATCCATCTTTTTTAATATTAATGTTGGTTTTCAAGGATTTGTTATCAAATAAATAAAGCTGTTTTTTTTTTCATGTAAACCAATATTGTTATTTTCTCTCATATATTGTGTTTATATATTTCTTCAGTACAGTTCTAAGAATTAAGGTTTCATTGATTTGAGTCTGACTTTATAGGTCTTTTTAGTTCAAGACATATAGATTATTTTCCTTGAGATATTAAAACCTTTTAACCAGTTACAATTTTCTAATTCTTGAAAAGGAATCATGATAAGAAAAATTTTCTTTTTAAAAAATTTGGTACTTTTTCTTATTTCTTATCATCAGAGAATTTTCATTCTAGAATTTAAGTGCTGAGTTACTCTCCATCAAATTTAACTTGGATATTTTATCTCTTGTTAATATTCAATCTTTTAATGTAAGGAACAGTTTCAGCATTTCTAAAAATAGTTACTCTTCAATGTTCTTTTTCTTTTATGTGCCATGATCCCTTCAAGACATAGGCGATCATGACCCTCCACATCTTTCTGTCCTTTGTAGCTCTTAATAAGTTTTGTCTTTTTGTTATTTCTCCTGAACCCTATTCTACCATCCATTTGCTCAAGCTCATCAAGTATGTTACACACTGCTTTCCTCTGTCCCTCTTTCCCTCAATCTGTCCTGTGAGTATAGGATTTTCCAAGCCCTCCTTCCTCATTATGTGCCCCAAAAATTTAATTTACCTCTTCTTGATATTAAGTGTTTCCTTTTTGTTTCCATTTTCTCCAAGATCTCAATGTTAGTTGCATATTTGATCCATGGTATTCTCAGCATTTTTATCTTGGTATTTATCTCCAATGTTATGATGGCCAAGTGGTTAGAACATTTGCATTTTGACCATGAGACCTGGGGTTCGAATCTCACCATGGTCAATTTGTCAGGAAGGAAACTTCCAGATGTTATTGAACTTGAGGGGTCGATCCCAGTGTGCGAGACCATTGGAAAGTGCCTGAAAACCATATCACAAGTTGACCTAAGCCTTGTGAGTGAAATTGGGTAGACGAAACCCTTGGGGGTTGTCGAAGGCTGTGCTAGCATGAGGTCACGTCATTGTGGTCAAGGAATTGAGCGTGCTGACCTTGTTCAAATTGTTGGTCATGCTAGATAACACTCTCTTTCTCAGAAACTGTAACTAAGGTCTACTCAGCATAGTTGCAGTATAAACCACAGGTGGGCTCTGTGGCTGTTCAATAAACACAAATGTGCCTGAGCAAGCATCTGTAATAGGGATTGGCTAACCACCCTAGTAGACAAGTACCCTTAAATATGAGTGGCCAGCTAAACATACTACATTCATATGATGACTAAAAAAGGAATTTTATTCTTTTACTATTTATGATATGGAGAAAATTTGTTATCAAATTGTATCAAAGCTTAAATATTATATCAAAACTTATATTAAATAAAACTTATAAAACTTGAATTATATCAAAATTTTGTTTTCTTGAATGGTTACATTCACAGCAATTTCTGGTGATAAATGTTGTTTGTGTTTATTATGGCATTTTTGAATTCTGACCTGGAGATATTCAATTTCTGATGATAAATGGTAAAAAATGGCAAAGAATACTTTACCCATGATTGCATTTTTGTGCTACTTCTTTTTGATCTTGGTATCTATAGGCAAAGTTTCTGTCTTATTGTTGTTCAAAGTTTTTCTGTCTTATTGCTGTGACTATAACAATCTCCCACTTCATTTTAGTCATTTTATTCAACTAAAAATGTTAATGCCAAGGGAAAAAATTGATGGTTAATTTAAAAATTTTTAACATGAAAGTTCTTAATTTCTGGCTGAATTTCTGGACTGAGGGTGCAAGATTCACATCAAGAACTCACTAGCCACAACATTAAGAAAATTAGGCTTAAAATTTTGCTTCAGGATTATCCCACAGAACAGTAGTCTACAGGATTAATGTGTTGACTCATGAATCCAGGGTCAGAGTAACTGTGAATTAAATTCCTAGTCTGCATAGTCTAGACTCAAAATAGGACTAGCAATAATAATAAAAAAAGATTAAAAACAAGATATTCTTACAGATGAATAGCAGAATGAGAACAATATATGCTTGTAGATTTAAAAAGATTAAATTAAGAGTTTGAAATTCCCTGAAGATTACCTGGATCAAAAGAAACCTGAGAAAGGTTTGCGAACACAGTGACCAAAACATTATGATAATAGCAACTATGAGGATATTAGTCTGTAAAATAAAATTTGCTTTTATTGAATGGTACATAGAAAATGAGAAAGAAGAGTATTATCAGTGGTTAAGAATTAATGCAAATGTTCCTCTTCTATGTGCTGTGTCCCTTCAGAATGTGATCATTGCTCTCCACAATTTTCTGTGTAGCTCATAGTAAAGTTTGTCTTTTTGCTATCTCTCCTAATCCCTGTTCTATTCTCCAGCTCATTAAGGTATGTGTTACTTTCCTTTGTCCCTCTTACATTTAGTATATCATGTGAGTGTCAAAATTTCTAAGTTTTCTTCTTTATATGCCCTAGAAATTTCAACTAAAATTAATAGAAATTAAAGCAAGTGTAACTGACAATGAGTTTTCTGTGTTAACTGTGCTTGAATTTTATTTGTTTCTTCTGATAAGCCTTTTATTACTTTGATATGCATTACATATATATATATATATATATATATATATATATATATATATATATATAATGGCTGGTGAATCATTTCTAATTATGCCTGTTTGCTAGGGTAACTATTAGGTTGGTGCAAAAATAATGACGTAATAGTCGTTTTTTGACGTATTTTTTAACGTCAAAAACGACATTATTACGTCATTATTTTTGCACCAACATAATAGTTAATCCCTTTTGCAGATGTCCACTCACAGAGTCAGCCTGTGGTTTATACTGCAACTGCAAACTTTAGTTGGAGATTCTAGAAGAAAGTGCATAATCTGGCTTGATCACTATTTGAACAGGGCCACTATCCATGAACACTTGGTCACAATGACTTGTGACTTTGTGCTAGTACAACCATTGGCAGCTTCTTAACAGTTTTGCTTCCTCAATTTGACTCAGAAGGCTAGAATCACGCCTTGATATGGTTTTCAAGAAATTCCCAACAGTTCCCCCATGCCTCAGATCAAAATTATCAAGAAATCACTTCCTTGACAAATTGACCAAATTAAACCTCAGTCTCATGGTCGGAATGGAAGCTTTTAAGGCTTTGCGGGGTGGGCAGGCAAGCGATAATCATTTCACCCCAAGTAAGGCAGTAAAGCCATTGGGACACAATGTGTTATTGAGAATTAGAGAATATGAGAAAAATTACTATTATGGAGAGAGGACAATAAAATAATAAGAATTAGGAAGACAGAAAATAATGATTGACATTGCATTTAAATTTTTGAAGATCAGAGCTGACTGGGCAGTAAGAAGCTGGAAGAGAGTTCCACAAGTGAGAAGTGCTTTTGTATTCTTAATCTGACATTATTTCTTAATATAACAAACATAATTTTTGTGGCTACCCATGTTTGAGTAGACACCTTGTTTTTTTTAAATGGTGAGAATCATGTCTGCTGGCCTGTGCATTTAAGAGACTTAATGCTAGAGAGTATATTTTTCTTGTCTCTTGAATGCTCTGATTGGTAGACATGATTCATGCTGTTTAAAGGATAAAAATAAAAACTCAATGTCTACTCAAACACATGTATTCACTAAAATAACATTTAAAGTAATAAGAAATGCAAACTTTATAACTACTTAGCCACATGGCCATTTTACTGACTACTGACATGTCAAGTGTAAACCAAGGGGAAACTTTTATTTTTTAATTTAGTATGATGTTTTATACAGTTGTTTTGCAACTGATATTAAGAAGCACAAAGCTCATGTTTCTTTTATGAGCAAATATTGCTTTTTGGATAGAATATTTCATTTGTGACTAAAACTGTTCAGGATTAATGATAAGGGTATTTATTTCAAAAGTTATTGTAGAATCTGAGTTGGCTTCAAACATCAGGAAACAACCTTTCTTTGAGGTTTAATGTGAATATGCTTGGATGTTATTCATCGTTTATTCAATATATCACAATGCAATTTTTAACTTACGGAAATAGACAAAATATATGAAGATTTGTCTTATCTAGGCTCAAATAGCATATTTTTAAAGTATCTCTGTAGTGATAGTTAATTTGTTTGTTAATTTATTGATACTTGAACTGTTAGGCAATGAGCATTGAATATGATGACATGTCCATAAAAAAAAAATAAAAAAAATAGTTATAGTGTAAAAAGAATAATTATAATAAAATATAATAATTATAATTATCATTAGTTCACTCATTCTAAACCAATGAGAACCCACTTTTCTCCTCTATACACACAAACTGATGTAATGGAATAACCTGTCACCCTATGAGTGGCTACACTAGTGGTAGTAACTACCTATAAATATCTGTAAGTAAACAGACTACAGTGACTACCTGAACTCTTTTCAGTTAGACTGTCGAACTCTCTGCCTGAAGGAAGAAAGGAACCCGGACGAGGCTCTGCCGAAGGGCAGAGTCTCGTTCAGGGAGCTTGACTGACCCTAAACCCATTTATACAGGCTTGAAAGGGAATATTTTTGGCCAAGCATACGGGCTCAGAGATCCCACATTAAACCTGGCCTTGTGCCACATGCAACCCTCATAGGGGGAGTGGCTAAATATACTAGCTGAATATATGGTTGAACTCTCTGCCTTCGGGCAGAGAGGAACCCAGACAAGGCTATGCCGAAGGGCAGAGTCTCATCTGGGGTGGTAGACCAACCCAACCTCGTTTTTTACGGGATCAACAGGGAATTTTTGCCCGAGCCTATGGGCTAAGATACCCCACATTAAATTCGGCCTTGTGCCATACCCGATCACGTGGGGAGGTTGGCATATATACTAGCTGGGATCTGTTGAGTACGGCTCAGACTTATGTGAGAACTACCAACCTTCCAATAGTAGCACTCACTACTGGACTGACTTGCAACGACCTTGTGCATAATTGTTACCTTTATTCTTATTGTATTGGTTTTTACAATAAAACTTTTCTTATTTTATCCACCTTGTTTTTCAAGTATATATTCCTATTAGCATGGAATATAACACAAACACATGACATTCTCACACGGACAGGTCAGTAACATGTGCATCAATGAAAATTTTGTCTCCTTTTCCTTTTTAGGTCATAATAATCTATCTATCTATCTATCTATATAATTTATCTCTTAATACTCAACAAAAATTTGAGGTAAAAAATACTCAGACACTTCTTGTATTTTCTAACTAAATTATCTCAAAACTTATTGCACACATCTATAAAAAAATAAAAAATAAAAATAAACATGGAAAACTGTAAACACTTTGTTAATTCTTTATCTTATCCTTCTGTTGGATTTCAATTCATGTTTGATCTACATTTGACCCCAAACTCACAATTTTACACAGTATTACTGTTTCTCATTTCTTCCAATACAACATAACAACCAGATAATAAATGATACTCATTTTGTTGACTCCACATCTTGCTGTTTCTCAGTTTTACAACTATTTTTGTAAATATAAGCTTAAGAGGATTGATAATTATTTATTCAGATTTTTAACTCGCTTAAAATGGTTAGCCTGGTCAGAATTCAAAAACATAAACTGCTGCCATGATTGAACAGTCTGCTGCAAAATAAAATAAAATGATAAGAATTTAAAAGAAGTTTTAGATTATGTCTGAGTCATTTTTTTGCATCATGATTCATTTTTTGAACTATTCCAAAGCTTGAACTGTACATATAACTTCTGAAAAGATCTTAAACTGACCCATTCCTTAAAATTTTTTTTTGCCCCTCCCTTATATATATTATATATCATTTGATTTCCACCAGAATTCCTGATCTTAAGAATTACCATTGTTATACATTTTATTCATACTTCTCCCTTGTGGTTCTTGTAGTAACAATGTTTGGCCACTTGTATTACCTAGCGGTATGCTAGTAGTGTAATGCTTACTGGTATATAAAATGGAATCAGAGAGCTGAGTTCAAACTCTGCCTTTGTCTGTTGACTTCAATTTCACACAAATGCTCTTGGGAAAGGCATAAATTCATTTCTTCTCTCCCCAGCTATGATTTAAATAGCTGGTTAGAATATGTTGTATAGCCTTGTTTGGCAGACAGTCTAGGAGAAAGACAACTCTGAAATCCAACTCTTTCCCCTAGGTATGGATTAAATTACAGAAAAGACTAGGCTCTTTAGCTTTGGCTGGCAACCAGTTTAAAAGAAGGAAATCTCTGCATCCAAACCATCAACAGATAAACAGGAAACTACTGTACTATTTTCCCTAAGAAGGCAGAGCAATTCACAGATAGTAACATATAATAAAGAAAAAATGTTGGTTTCTAACCAATGAGATTGACTGCAAAACACTTTCCCCTCACCATTTTATAGGCAGAAGCAAACAGATGCATGCTGGGATTTTTTCTTAGCCAATAAAATAGGGTGGTTCTCTTTTCATTGTTATTGCTTATTGCAAATTTTGTTGATTCTGTTTGTTGGACTGTTCTGTTACTTATTTTGCATTTGACCATAACTATTCGCTCCACAAAAAACGAATCTGTGGAGAACTAGTTTCACCTATGTCCTCAAGGGACATGGAAATTTTAAGAATAAAATTACCTATTTTTTTAAGGTGCCTGTGATAGTTGCTCACCTTCTGGGAACCAAATCTTTATTTAATCATGAGAAGTAGATTTCTTTTCATTCTGCTGTGTATGCAAAAGGACAGTTTGTCTCATAGAATGCATACATTTAACCAATACTTAGTAAATATAACAGCCTACCTCTGTGGATTGAATGACCAAAACCTGAAGAATGTTGAAAAGTAAAACTATTGAAATTTGTGACTATCACAAATAAGCTAAGGACAGCAGTTGGAATAAATGGGTATAAACATTCATTTCAAATATTCGTTTGTAATATAAGAAAATAACCATTCTGGAGGACCTCTTAAATGTGTTAGATATATTGCTTCTTCATCAGAAATTGTGTGTTGTGCATATAGTCTGTTAAATTTGGATGTGGGCATAGTGTAGTGGTTATCAGCATGGAAATTGGACTGGCATGCTGAATTCAAATATCAAGCTGTTGCATAATCTTTCACACAAATACCAGACAGACTGAGCTCTCTTGTCTTGGCAACCAATCTAGGAGAAAAAAAGTTCTGAATTCAGGTATGAGGCTAGTATCTCCAATCTGTGAAAACCTAATTGTTATGAAAACCACAACAGTAATGCCTAGCGTGTCAAGGCTGTGGTCCTATATTCCACAGGATAGTTTCCAGAACCTACATACTTATATAGTCCCTTTGAATTATTGCCTGATCTCCATTTCTTAGGTTTTTACTAATTATAACTAATCTTATTTCTGTCAGGTAATCAATTACAAAATGACTAAATGCATGATTGTTAGCGAAAGAAACAAGCCAACATGCAAATTATAAATTGTAGATACAAAAAAAACAAAAAACAAGTGCAACAATTTAGATATCTGTGAAGCGTATTAACAATGGAAAGTGTGACACTGAAATCCAAAGGCATATTAGGACAGCCAAAGTAACATTCCAAAAACTGAGCAAAGTATTAAGAATTAGGAAATTTTCATTAGAAACAAAGAAAAGAGTGCTGAACTGTTACGTAATATCAGTCCTCCTATATGGCTGTAAATACTGGACTATCTCCTCACAGATGAAGAGACTTGAAGCAACAGAAATCTAGTTCTACAGAAAAATGCTGAGAATACTATGGAACAGACATGTGAAGTTCTAGAGACAATGGCAAAAGGATATTTTTATTTTACATCAGGAAGGAATAGTTGAAATTTCTGTAGCACATAATGAGGAAAGAAGGCTTGTAAAATTTGATACTCATAAGATAGATTGAAGGAAAAAGATACAGAAGAAAGCAACATATAACCTATCTGGCAAGCTTGTGTGAATGGATGGCAGAGTGGGGTTTAGTGGAGATAGCAAAAAGGCAAATGTTATTAAGAGCTACCAAAGACTGGAAATTGTGGAGAGCAATGATCACCAACATACTGAAGGAACACAGCACATAGAATAATAATAATAATAATAATAATTTCAAAGACAATTTTTATCATTATTTTTGCATACATTCTGGTTATTTTACTCTACACCATTACATTTCTGACTTCTTTAGTTCCAAAAGTTTGCTAGATTAATAATCTTACTTGATTAAACAAGATCAGTACTAAATTCAAAAGACCTCATTATTCCAATGTTCCATTGATTTTTATCTAAAGATTTTCAAATGTTTCATTTCTTTTGCTTTCTAGATATAGACCAGTGTTTACACTTAATGGCATGATTAAAAGATAGTAATTTAATTAAATATAGGCAAAATAAACTAAAAATTAAATAATCACAAGTGACTTCTCTAGCTGTCATCTAAATTAGTCTACCAGTCATTAGTGTGCATTTGTAACTTTTTCAAGATTAAAAGTAGTACCTGACCAGTAGTTGCTAAGTGATGAGTGTTATATATTTATTGCTTTTGTGCATAAATTTCTGAGTCTCTGAAAGAGAAAATGTCTGCTCACATTATTAGCTGGTACATCATGATAAATATTTTGGTTCTTTTTCCATTTAGGATTTTAAAAAGTTTCCAATCTAATCTTCCATGACTACTTATTACTATACATATTAAAATAATTATAATAACAATAAATAACAATGCTTCCTTAACTCTAAAATCTCTCCAACCATTTTTTTGGTGTGATAGCACCTATCAGGGTCCTAGCTATGGGCAAATAGTGAACACCCCCAACTGGAGTTAAAACTTTATGAAAATATAAAAATACATTTTTATAGTAAAAATGATAATAGTACATTTTCATAAAAAAAAAAGATACCAAAGCTTCTAAGAAAATTAAATCTTGGCATTAAGTAACCCATAAGGAGTTGATATGCTATTAAACAAACCAAACCAAATAAATCAATTTTTAATTTAACTTAATTTGATTTTAACAAGAATTTGAAATATTGTCAGTGCTGACCTAGCATCTTGGCTTCAGTTACTTTCACATCACTATAACATAGCTTCCAGTGATTTTTCTATTGGATATTTCATGGTAATTGTTCTTATGAGTTTCCTCTTTGGTACCTAGACTTTATTATGTGCAGTACTAGATTGGCAACTAGGTTTTATCATTTTACTACTGAAATGGCTAAATATGACTATAAGTTCTATGCTAACAGTTTCTTCTCTCATACATCTTACTTGTGGAACTCTTTTCCAGCCTCTTACTTTCCAGTCAACTTTGATCTTCAAAAGTTTATATGCAATATCAATTGTTATTGTATACCTTCTTAATTTCTATTATTTTATTATTTTCTTTAACCCTTTGGAAATGAAGCCTCATTTGGAGTTTCATTGTCAAGAAGACAGAGTCCTTATCATAAACCTTCACCAGGTACACAAAAAATTTGATATAGAATCCCAGAATATAGTAGTCATAGAAACCACCATTGAAAGGCCCAAATGTGCAAGAAATTCAAGAAGAAATCTGATTGACTTGTACAAAGACCAGCCAAATAATCTCAAGGCTTGTATAATCAGGCTGATGGATCATCCGGGCCAAGAGACTGACCTAGTCTTCTTCTTTGTCATTACACTTTTTGACTGATAGATTAACCCAGTCATCTGCTAAGAGTTAATAATGTTTTTCTTTTTTTATATTCTTTCACACATCCTGTATAAGGAATGGGAGCCACTCAAGATAGATGGTTACAAAGTAAGAGGTACAGTTTATAGGGATATGTGAGGAAAACTCAAAATTTGAACTGACTAAGATTGTCGTGATTGGAAAAGCATCCACTTAGAAGTCAGTTCCACAAAGAAGCAGTTTATGGGAAGAAGCCACTCAAGTGGAACTTACATCTCACCAGTGGAACATGAAGGTAATGAGGGTGGTTCACTACAATGTATGTAGCATGGCAGGTCTTAACTGTGAAGGTTAGAACTGGTGGAACTAAAGAATGTAGTTCATCTAAACTCTTCCCATGGAAATAGTGATATAGCAGTGAGAGACTTGCAAAATTCCATCTGTGAAAGAGGGTTCATAGGAAGGAAAATAATTCATCACCCACAAAGACGTGGAGATGCTTTTGGACTCTATTAAGACTGAAAAGCGAAAATTGGGCAGCTCCATTCCCATATATGACAACAGTAGTACTCCATTTTCAGCCTGATCTGGGTTATGTAAAGGTAAAGGATAGCAGGAATTAGGTGCTTACTAGTGTGGTAGAGGAAAACTGACCATTTTTCCAGCATCTATAACATTGAATCATGTCAAATAATTAAAAAAAAAACATTTAATAAGATGATAGCTTAAAGAAAATGGTAGGGTATGCAGTATTCCTTTTTTCTTTTTATATAAATTCTTAAACCTAAAATAGAACAAATTCTCTTTGTTTTCATTGATACCTTTATAGAAAACAGTGTGTTATTCTGAACTTTCAAGAGGTAAACATCAGTAACTTTGACAAATCTTTTATAAAACTTAAAAGAAAAAAATTATTCCTGGTTGCTGGTTTCAAGAAATAAGGTCCACACTTGGTACACATGTTATCCTTTTATTTAGGAAATACACTATTAAAACTAGAAACACATAAATATCTACCTCAAAAGAGAAATGGACAAACAAGATACATTTCAAAGAAATAAGCAAACAAGGAAAACACTTTTCAAACAGAAACAATAACAATTTAGAACAAACTCAAAGAAATGATAAAGGGACATTGTCTTAGAGTTTTGAATAAAAATACTTCTTTTCAAATTTATTTCTTTATAAAATGGTAAATAATAAATCTTTATAAAAGGTAAATAATAAATATTGCATTGTACCTGGTTCACATATTTTTATAATCTTGTAAATAAACATTGCCAAGGGAGTTTAAAATGTATACAGTAATAGTGGTGTCAAGGGAATAACTGTGTTTTTGAAATACCATTTTTATTGCAGGTGTGAAGGTTAAACATTGCCAGAAAGATTTTCATGAAGAGGTAAAAATTTATTGAAAAAGAATTTTAACAAGAAATACACAGGTCAGAAAACTGAAGATGATGAAACTGTTTATATAATAATAACAACAAAAAGGTTAACTGATTAATGCCTACAACAATTATCTAGTGTGATAAAAATAAAAAAAAAATGCAGTCTTTCATTCTCAGGAAAATTTCATTAGAAACCAAAAAGAAAAAAAACATTGCTGAACTGTCATGCAATATCAATCCTTGTATATAGCAGTGAATGCTAAATAATCTTCTCACAGATGAAGAAGAGATGTGAAGCAGCAGAAATGCTGTTCTACAGAGGGATGCTGAGAATGATACTGGTGGAACATGTGAGTAACTACAAAGCTTTAAGGAAAATGGAAACAAAAAAGAAACACTTAAAATCAGAAAAAGACAATTGAAATTTCTAGGGCACATAATGAGGAAAGAGGGCTTGGAGAATTCGACACTGTCACAAGCAAGAAGAGCAGAAGAAAGCAGCAAATAACCTCCATAATGAGTTTGTGTAAATTGTTGACAGAACAAGGATATCAAAAATAATTACTAAGAGCTACAAAGAACAGGATGTTGTGGAGCACCATGATCACTGACATCCTAAAGGATTATGGCTCACAGAAAAAGAAGAAGATCCTACCAAGAAAGGATAAATCTACAAAGTCATAACAAAACTAATAATTTTATTTTCACCAATTGATCTTGATACAAAAAAAAATTAAGTAGGTAAAAATGAAAATTTTGCTTTTGGTTTTGTTTTAGTAATAAGCAAACTCATGCATAAATTGTTTTTCAGACACATAAATAAATAAAAAATTATATAAAAAATACAAAAATTATCTCACAAAAAATGACTGTTCTATCATACATTTTATTCCAACTAAAACTGCAACCAGTTTTTCTGCTTTAGCTTGTTTTTTTTGTTTTTTTTTAAAATTAACTAAATTGTTGTAATCTAGGAAAGGTTACTGAATAGAATAATCAAATAAAGGTTGGTAATGAACAATAATACTTAAGACAAGAATACCACATATAAGATCCGCCAACGGTACATAGAAGAGGTAGTCTATTTACTAATGTATTTATGTGAATGGGGACATACCCATTATCGTCCGTAAGTATGCTTCGACATAAATATTATTGAGGTAATATGGAATTTAACAAATTGTGTATTAGTGTCTATTTAGTTTTTTCTGTTTGGTTTTTGTTTTACGGCATATCAACCTCAATGGGTTATTTTATGCCGACAAAAGTTTTATTGCTAGTAATATTTTTTTCTTCAAAAATGTATCACTGATAATTTTTTTTTTTTTAAATGTATTGCTGGTGATAATTTTTTTTACAAAATATTTCTGGTATTAAAACATTTTTACACTTTCATAGTATTTTGACCCCATTTTTGAGGTTAACTATTTGCCCATAGCTGGAACCCTAATAGGTGCTACTACCCCTTGTCATGATGGACCTGGGAACACCAGCAACTAAGAGCTGGTTCCACGCTCCTGAAGACCTGATAAGAGGTCTTGCTGTTGGACGTAGTTTGTCTTACCTAGAACGCGAACGTAGATTATCGTCATATCCAGGACGGTCTGTTTTAAGATTTATGCTGCTGGATTGTACCTTTTCAATCAACAAAGGGGAAAAATTTTGCCACCAGCATTTTTGTTTTTTTTTTTCTAGTGGCGTGAGCACAAAAAAAAAATTAGAAATTTTTTATTAATTTCTTTTTCGGAATTAGTCAGAAAGACATCACTTGAGTTTTTTTTGTTTTTTTTTGCATTTTAACATTCACTACCTGTGATTCCCATGCACCACAGAGCCCGACATTGGCACGTGTCAATTGTTTGTTTGTTCGTTTGGGTTTTATGGCATATCAACCACTGTGGGTTATTTAATGCCAAATCCAGTTTATGAATTTTAAATGCCTATTTTGTATGGAATAAAAAATGTATAGCTGGCAACATTATTGGTTCCAAAAAACGTATAGCTGGCAACACTGTTTCAGAAACTTATAGCTGGCAACATTATTTTTCCGAAAACATTATCTGAGACCTTGCTGTTGGATGTAGTTTATCGCCATACCCAGGACGCGGATGTAGTTTACCGTCATACCCAGGACGTGAGTAAGACCTGGAAAAACTAGGAGTTCACTATTTGCCCATAGCTGGGACCCTAACAGGTACTACCACCCTGGGTCAAGGTGGACCTGGGAACACCAGAAATTAAGAGGTGATTCCACGCTCCTCAAAACCTCCTGATCAGAGGCCTTGCTGTTGGATGCAGTTTAGCGTCATACCCAGGACGTGTCTATTTAGGTAAAGGTACATGTTCACATATGATGAATAAAGAAGAAGCATACAAAAACTTGCGGTTTTACTGCAGACATTTATTCCTTTTATTGTAACTGTAGTGAAACAAAGTTCTCAATATCTCTTGGGTATGTCCATTTTATTTTTGATTCAGAAATAGTTAGGATAACAATGATTAAAATGGTTGTGTTCAAGTCAGTTTTGCAGTGCATTTCAATGACAAATTGACTTACTTCATGAGTAGTGCTACCAAAATAAGTTCGAACACTGTCGTTGGAAAGTGGTAAATAGAGTTCAGTCATTAGTGAACAGAGGACACTATCATTCCTCAATGTGAATGTAATTAGCACATGGTTCTACATTCTGGAAGAAAAAGGAGAACGAGAGTGAGGCAGGAAAATTATTTTTATAGTGAAAACAAAGTTCTTAATGTCACTTGGTTATTTTCCTTTTGATCCAAGAGTTAGGATAAGTAAGTTATTGTATTGATAGTGGAGCTCAAGTCAGCTTTGTGCAAAGCTAGAACAACCAAAGGAATGTTTGCACTTAAGCTTTTCCCTGGGAAGTTTAAACATTGGATGTTATTTGTTTTCTTTTACTTGATCTAAAAGTTAGTGTAAGTGAGTATAAGCAAAATTACAGTGGTTGTGCTCAAGTCAGCATTGTGCTGAGTATGAACAAACAAAGAAGACGTTTGACTTACTTCATAATTGAAAGTTTTGAGAGATGCATGTGTAAACACCATGCATTTGAAAGTGGGAAAGATTGTTTAGTCATCAGTGAACCTAGGAAACTATTGTTTCTCAATGAGAATGTAGTTACCACATGGTTCTACATGGCAAGAAAATAATTATCTTTTTATAGACTTCAACAGCAACACCTAACAGTATTTGACAAAGTCAAGTGAATGTAATCATATTTGCAGTTCTTTTACCCTTGGCATCATGGGAAAATGTATTTCTTTTTCTATTTTTTATTCATTATTATTATTTTATTTATTGACTTTATTTCATTTTCTCACAGTATCTTTGAAAGCTTGAATTTTACTTAATATTTACTATTATTAAACATTTATTATCATATATCAATTTCTTTCTGCATTTTTAGATATTATGTCAGAAGAAATAATAACTTATCATCAAACCAAGAGACTTTGATGCTTGTCTTTATATCTAAAAGAAATAATAATTAGAGAAGTATAAGACTGAAACATTTACCCAGCCAAGTTATCATGAAATAAACTCCATTCATCTCAGGTTAATTCTATTTCTGTTTGGACAATTGTAAAAAAGAAGTACATTAACTGATTAAAATAATTATCTGTACCAGATTTATTGACTCACAAAGTGTGAAGTGCTAAAAATATTGTGTATTGCATTTTTGATTGTAGAAAAAAAAGCAAATTTGCAAGCAGGTGTGAATGGAAAATCAGGTGTAATTTTAGGATTAGTTCTGTGTGAGTCAAAATGCAATATAACCAAATATGAGAAATGGATAAATGCTGGAAATAGAGAAATTTCCACTGAAATGTTTGTTTAATCTTCCGCAGTTTTCAATTTGTTTAACTTTACCTCAGGCAGATTATTTTATGCAAAACAATCTCCAGCAATTTGCAACACTTTAAAAA
This sequence comes from Acanthosepion lycidas, assembly GCA_963932145.1. NCBI lineage: Eukaryota > Metazoa > Mollusca > Cephalopoda > Sepiida > Sepiidae > Acanthosepion > Acanthosepion lycidas. Next base: position 34,282,131 of record OZ010572.1, on the reverse strand, counting down.
TGAATCAAATGTTTATTTCATTTTCACAGCTAACAGAATAGTAACCTACTTCAACTCAAAGTGACTGTTCTTTGTTGTTATTTTATTTTAATTAAAATCTTTCTATTTACACTATTTCTATTGTTCGGTCTGATGTTGTCACGTTTATCGTCATATTCACAATGTTTCAGCCGCTGTACACTCCGGCTTTCTTCAGGTGATATTCAGGACACATGGCCCAGTGGATAAAAGCATTGGTTGAAATAATCCAAAAGTGACTTGACCCAAAGAGTTGTGAGTTCAATACCTGGCTACAGCAGAGGTGAACTAAAACTTGGAGAGTTGAGTTACTAAAGGGAGATAACTCAAACTGAGATGTCCAGAAAAGGTATGGCGCATGGAACTAGAACAATCTACCCCAGTGGACTAAATAAAGAGTTTGGTTTGAAATTATCACCTGAAGAAGACCAGAGCATACAAGGGCCAGAACATTGTGAATATGATAATAAAGATGGGGACAAGAGTGCGAACAAAGTAAACTGTGTAAATAGTTTACAATACTGCATCTCAGAAATGTAGACAGATACAATTTTTCTGTCAAACTAAGCTTATTGATATTAGGTTGGTGCAAAAGTAACGACGTAATAATGTCGTTTTCTGACGTATTTTTTAACGTCAAAAAACGACATTATTACGTCATTATTTTTGCACCAATCTAATATTATCATTATATACTATCTGTTATGATAACATCTATTATAATGATATTATTATCATTACAGTAGCTACAAAGAGTTGCTTTTATACCTCGTGATGGTATTTTTCCCTGAAATAATGAAATTATATTATAAAGTATAGATGCTCTGTCCTCATGCAGCAGCAGATTGTGTAAGTCTAAAGAATTTCAGTAATTGTATATTTTTATCAGCTAACACATCCCCATGAGTGATCTAGGCTGCTAGAGAGTGGGTATTTTTTATCAAGTCACAATAGAAGACTGGGCTCTGTAGCCTTGGTTGGCAACCAGTCTAGAGAGCCAACTCTTGTATTTCACCTATTTTTTGAGAAAGTTAACATAAGAAACTCAACCAGAATGTGAACTTGGCTTGCCAATTTCTCTTTCTGAGCTACAAACTGATACACTGCTTCCACATCCATCCATCCATCCACACACACATACATATATAATATATATATATATATATATATATATATATATATATATATATATATATGATAAAATATAGTTTTAAGGTATGATATATTTATGGATTAAAGTTCTCAATATCAGGAATAGAGAATATGCAAATATAAAACTGGACAGTGAATTCAACACCCAGAGGCAACAGTTTGCCAGACTCAACACAAGCATCATGGCCTGACAAATACATTTAGATAAACAGACTGTCACCACTGTGTGTTGATTTCAATATCCACTTTATATGTTCTAATACCCTTGGGAAAGGTATTAATCCTCTTTTTCTCCCTCCAGCTATTGGTAAATAGCAGGACAGACTGGGTTCTATAGCCTTTGATGATAACTGGTCTAAGCGAAGGACAACTCTGAATTCAAAACCTGTGGTGGGTCTTTTGGGAACCTTGTGGCACATAGTGCACCATGTCTCTATATTCGGCACTTCAAGAAGTGTGGTTGGTTCTGCACAAAGCCTTCACCACTACAATCAAATCATATCTGCTGGTGTCTGGGCTGTCAGATATATAGGTATATCTGATTGAATAAATTACAAACATTATGTCAGCTTATTTTTATTATAATCCTTTCATATATTTTGAATATTATGATAAAAATAAGCAGACATAATGCTTGTAATTTATTCATTCAGACATAAAAGAGATTTTGCTTCCTAAATACACAAATATATATATATATATATATATATATATGCACACACACATATATATATATATATATATATATATATATATATATATATATATATATGTATATAATAAAAATATAGTTTTAAAATATGCTATATGTATTGATAAATGTGCTCAGTATCAGAGATAGAGAGTATGTATATATAAAAATATAAATGTGGACACTGAGGTCAACACCAAGCAGCTTGAATGCAATCTTTGGTCTGAAGATTGCATTCAAGGATGAAACAGATTTGTGCCACTCAATGTTGATCTCAGTCTCCAACTTTATATTTATATATATATATATATATATATATATATATATATATATATATATATATATATATATATATATAGTCTAATGATCCAAAAATTAATTTTCCACAAATATTTATTTTATTAATTATTGCTTTCTTTGCCAATATATTTAACCCAACAGTACTTGTCTTAAAGACCTATCTCATTGAAACACCAGTCCTTTTACAATTACCGAAGTTAAACAATGTTGAGCCTGGTCAGTGCCTAGATGGGTGACCATTTGGGAATGCCAGGTACTGTAAGCTTCTATGTGTGGATGGTGTAATGGATAAAAGTGTGGAGTTGTAAATTAGAGAGCCAAGTTTAAATCTCAATCAGGCCTGTTATATTCACATGTGCACTCTTGAAAAAGGCATGAATCTAACTCTTCTACCCTCCACCTATGAGTTAAGTAGTAGGACTTGTATCAGTAAAATCATTATTATCTCAAAAAACAGACCTTACAATCTAAAAATATTTTCTGGCTTTAAATAGCCTAGAAAAGGTTGATAAGCTATAAATAACAAATCAATCAATCAAAACCAACATTACAAATCTCATTGACTGAATATTGTTCAATAAAGATTTCAAATAAAAGATCTGCTAATACCTATGTCAGACTTTGAACTTATTGATTCCCCTTCAAGCATGTTTGCATGTATTACACACAAAAACACACACACTTTTCGTGAGAAGAGATCCAATATCCAGAATTCCTTGCAAAGCTGTAGATCCCAAGTTGAAATGTAAAAGATGCTGGTGATAATAATTTAATAATTTGGTTTATGGAGAAAATCATGTCTTTTTATTTCTTTTTATTTCTAAAAAAGTTCCTAAGCTGCATACCAAAGTATATTTATGAATAAAAAATGTCATTACAGCCAGTATATAGCCTTCAGAAATCTGCATGTTCCTAGATAAAAATAATCCTGTAACTGGAGAATAATCTGGCTGAAAAATGCTCCACAAGCAAATTTCTCACTTCTTTATTCTGAACAGTCTTTCTCTGTTGAATTTCTTGCCAATAAATCAAACAATATATTTGTGCTAATAAGGCAATATTGCAGTCTGCAGGTTTAAGGCACTTTGTAAAGTCATTCTTTCGGATTTATTATTTTTTGTCCTAATCTATAAATGGCATTTTCTGCAAGCACCTTGTTTGTTACTTGTAATAAAACTCAGAAACCATTCTGAGAATTTGAATAATTTTCTTTTCGTGGCTGATCCTGCGGAAAAGTTCATTTGGATGAATCTCTGATAAATTTTAATTGAAATCATAATACCAAGTTAGTGAAAGTTATAAAATTATTCTATTGGCAATTGTCATGCTTGAAGAATTTGAAATTTGATCTTATAATTTTCCATTCCTTATTTTAACTCAAACAATGAAGTTCGATTTAATGCTGGGCATATTTGCTACATTTTAATACACACACACACACACATATATGATAAAACTATAATCTTAACATATGCTATACTTATGGGTAAAAGTGCCCAATATCAGCGATAGAGAGTATTTAAATATCTCTATCTATAAAAGGCAGGATGTATGTGTGTGTGTGTGTAATGAATGCACAGCTGCAATTTTTGATGGATTTGCACCAAAATTTATATGCACATGCTCCAAGCAGAAAGGCCAAGACTGACTTTGCATTTCCCAACTTCCATCAATAGTGGAAATAATCGATTTTTTCATGCTTCTACGGCAGTTTTCATGTAGTTTGCGGCCATTTTCTACTGGCCAGAGTGAGAGCCTATAGCTGGCTGCCACAAATAGGCAGGAAGATTCTATTGGCCAGTGTGAGAGCCAACAGCTGACTAACACGAATGTTAATTAAGATGCAAAAAAAATTGATAGCTACATTCGTTACAAGTGGGAAAAATTCAAATCTCCATGGCACTTTACTCCAATTGGCTCATTTGCTTGCTTAAACTCAACGTTGATTCTGATTCTACAGAACCGGGTTGGGTGTGAAAAAGTATATGTTGTTAACATTCTTTTTTCATTCGGTTTTTTCCAGTTACGAGTCCTTTTTTAAAGCTGATCATTTTGTGTTCATTTTACATAGTTCTTTTTTCGTAACAGATTTAATGTTTAGTATAGAGCTTAGAAAAAATTTGCAGTGTGAGATAGGCAAGAAGTAAGGCATGTAGCAACATCAGCATGGCAAAGGGCACTCCCTTAAAGGCAAGGGCAAAAATATTTTAAGTCAAGTGATAGCAATTGCTGTATGAGTTGTACGATTTTTTAATCAAGCATGAGCAATGCCGGGCCATGCTGCTAGTAAAATATAAAAGTAGACACTAAGGTCAACATCAAGCTTGAGACAGACTGTCACTGCTTGGTATTGCCCTCAGTGTCGACTTTTATATTTTATATTTTTATATATATATTATATATATATACTACTATAAAAACAACAATGTTGGTGTGATCAACAACTTGTCAAAAGATCTAATACTTTCAACATGAAAAAATCCTGAACAAGGAAAGAAAAAAGCAAAACAAAACAAAAGGCAAACACCTACATAGCTCTCCGAAATTTCCTGCCTTTTGTTGCTTTAAGAAACTTTTGGTAATATATATATATATATATATATATAAAGTGAAGTACTCATATACATCACATTAAAGTTCATAGTAACTGAAGGCAAATGGTACTAAGCTTAATAAACAAGATGTAATAAAATTTGCCATTATTCAAATTTCATTTTCAGTGACATTTTATTTGTTCATAGTAAAATCCCAATGAAAAAATTCTAGGAAAAGTAGAAAATATATTTTGAATGGTTAAAAAAGTTTATTACTTTCGTTCTTTTCAAAGTGTACAATTAATTTTCTTATCCAGACATTTGTAATAAGAGTAACTGTAGTCTGTAGACTTATTTCACACACACACACAAAAGCAAGGGTGTGCTGAAAAGTTCTCAAACCCACCTACTTCTCAGAAACCTGACAAAATGACAAAACATGAAATTTTTAAGGGCAGTCTTCTTTGTTGGGCTGCCAACATTAAATGTACAAATAATATGGAATTGACAAGTCAAATTCAAATTCTTCTCAATTATGTTTCATTCACTTTATGCTGAATCTATTTTACTCCAGCTATAGACAGGTTTGACTCTTTTGTCTTGAGTGGCATCCAGTCTAGGAGAAAAAAACTATGAATAGAAAAAATGGGAAGAGCTGTTTGGGAGCTACATCTATTTAATTTAACCATCTTCTTTTCTAAATTGGGAATAATCTTCTGCAGACCTAACTTCTGCAGATGACTGAAATCAAGGACATATTCAAAAAGACTCCTTGCATTTGAATTTATCCAATTCAACTTAAAGGTATAAGGATACATTAAAATGTACCACTTAAAACACTTTTGATTTTCTTCAGCTTAATTTACTTGCTTCTGATGAAAACTGAAAAGCTCAGATACAGCCTTAACTTTGGATATTTTAAGCAGCAGCAGCCAGGTTTACAACAAATTATTCATAATTTAGAAAAAAGATAGTTAAACTTAATAGACATAGAATGTCTATACCTTTTAATAAAACATACATATAAGGATATGAATAAAAAATATATATAATTGTAATATTAGCTGTTTCCTTACAAGGACTTGTATTCATTGACTGATTAAAAATTAAAAAATCTTGCACTAAAGCAGTTTTTCAGGAAAATAGGTTTTTCAAGTCCAGTAGTTGTTATTGCTCTTTCCAGTATTGATAGAGGCTTCATTCCTTGCTTTTGTTTGAGGTAGTCTGGAATGTCAGCATCTCAATAATGTTATTATTCTTTCTTCAGGTTAGATGTGCTACCCATTTTATCTGTTTCTGCTCTTGAAAGTCCTCAAGTGATGTGGATTCTGTTATCGGGTACAATTCTTTATTTGGGATTCTGTAATGCAAGTTCACAAGGTTCAAAGAAGTATGGTCTCATAAAGATCTATAAGCATCACTTGCTCAAAGCCATTTTTAACCATTGATTTGAGAAAGTAGTTGTATACAGTTGAAAGTTTAGATATTTATGAATGAATTTGGCACCATGTATAGCACCCATATGACTTGAGATTTTATTTTAATATTTTGTTTTTTAGCAGTTTATGGTATTGGGTAAAACTACCCTGAACACAGCTCATTCTATGTTCAATTTCTTTATCTCCTATATTAAATTTGTTGTAACTGATCCATACAGTAAGGTATTTGAAGTGCTTAGTATAATATATACATAAGCTATATATAATATTAATGTAAATGTAATAAGCAATATCAGATTAAGATTTGTTGGGCAGAGTTTTAGCAAAAAATATATATGGCATTATAAAATTTGTGTTCTGATTAATATTTAATGAATTTAATTCAAGGATTTCTCTTAAAGAGAAATGAAAATACTGCTAAATATTAGAAATCCAAATTTTAAAACAATAGGGGACATATATGTTTTTAGTCATTTCACCCCAAGCAAGGCAATAAAACCACTAAGATGCAATGATTACTGATTTTGAAAGAATAAGAGGGAAAAAAACATTAATGAGAGAGAACAATAAAAGAATAAGAATTAAGAAGACAGAAGATAACAATTGACATTGCATATAAATTTTTGAAGATCAAAGTTGACTAGAAAGCAAGAATCTGGAAGAGTGTTCCACAAATGAGAAGTGCAAGAAAAGAAACTGTTAGCATAGAACTTATAGTTCTATAAAGCCATTTCAACCTTAAAATGATGAGACCTGGCTGCCAATCTAGAGCTGCACTTAAATTCATATCTAGGTACCCTAGAGGAAAATTCACCAAAATTATTACCATAAAAGTATTTATAGAAAAGACAAAGAGAAATTACATTATGGCAATGGGAAAGGGACTGAAGTCAAGATGCCAGGTCAGAACCAATAACATTGCAGATTCTTCTTTGTATTTTATGAAGGGTCTCTAAATATATAGCAAGAACACCAGACCATATGTGGCAGCAATATTCAATGTATTGATTAATGGTAAACTTATAAACATGTTGGATAGATTCGGGTGAGAAAAATTGTTTAGTATGACATATATATACATAATTATATGATGAAAATATAGTTTTAATGTATGCTATATTTATGGGTAAAAGTGTTCAATATCAGAGATAGAGTATGTGTAAATATAAAATTAAACACTGAGGTCATCACTGAGTGTGAACATTCTGTTTCAGGCTTGAACATAATCTCCAGGCCTCAAGCATGAAACAGACTGTTGCCAATTGGTATTGACCTCAGTGTCCACTTTTATATTTATATTATATCATTATATATCTATATCTATATATATATATATATATATGCATTTATATATATATATATATATATATATATATATATATATATATATATATGCATTTATATATATATATATATATATATATATAGAGAGAGAGAGAGAGAGAGTCACTTCCCTCTGTCTTTTCTACAAATACTTTCATGGTAACTGCTCTGATGTGCTATTTTCCCTAGTTCCCAAATTGCATGAATTCAAGTGTGCTACCAGGTTGGCATCTCAGTCCCACCCTTTCACTGTCAAAAGTGTAAAATGTAGCTGTCTCTTCTACTCCAATAGCTTTGTATCTTGCACTTCTTGTCTGTGGAACTCCTTTCCTCTTACTTGCTTCCCTGATAGCTATAGTTTTCAATTACTCAAATGCAATGTCAATCGACATCTTTAGATGCCTTGATCTAATTCCCCATCCTTCTCTTAATCCTTTACTCTATCACACTTCTTTACTCTTGCTGCCACCCTCTGTAACCCTTTTTGTGCTAGCGGCACTCCCACTTTGTCACCGGTGAAATGCTTGATATATATATATATATATATATATATATATATATATATATATATATATATATATATATATGCCAGAAATGCAGTAAGCTACCAGTAAGCTAACAGAACTTCCAGATTACATCTGCCCTAGATGCCATGGCAAAGCATGCCTTATTGATGGTAGGCCCACTCCCCAAATCACTGGATGGTTTAAAACTAGATATTGAGCTCCGTTTTTGTTATCTTGGGGATATCCTCTGTGCAGGTGGTGGTTGCAAGCTCGCCATTATAACCAGGTGCTCTGTGACTTAGGGGAAATTAAAAAAGCTCCTACTCATTCACGCATCCAAACATGTATTATTGAGAACTAATGGCAAATTGTTCTCTGCATATGTATGATCTGCACTGTTCTATGGTAGTAAAACTCGGGCACCAAGTGCATCAGTCTTGAAGTGGCTCTGCCACAATAACTGCTCAATTATTCACTGGATGAGCAGCACCACGCCTCAGTATGAAATCCCCTTATCTGAGTTGTTAACAAGACTCAATATTGAGGATATAACATCAGTGCTGCATACCTATCATCTTAGATGGTTTGGTCACATCCAACGAGCTTTGTTAGGCATCAGGATTGTCTCAGAGTTCATGGTTCCTGGTCACAGAGGTTGAGGTAGACCTAGGAAGACATGGAAGGGCTGCAGCCTTGTCCACATTAGACTTCTGCCTACCCCAGTCACTGGGAAACCCACATCAGCGTAATCAAAGCTCCGGATCTTGGCTTGATATATATGTAGTAATTTTTTAAAGAAATAATGAATTTTTTATTTATTAATCTGACAGATTTTTATCACTTTCTATGTTATTTTTAGTGGATACTTTTATTTTAGTAGATGCTCCATTTCTTTATTAAACTATATACTTATTTATTTTTGTCTACCAGCCTGAATGTCTGAAAAATCTTATTAGTTTGAACCAGCGACCCCCACCGGGCAGAAGGAAACCATCATTAGATTTGATGCACCTTAATCAACTCAGTTATAAAGAAACTTTGCTGATCAAGCAAGGTCTGAACAGTGCCTTTAAGCAAAATCCTTTTTGTCATAGATTCCTCAAAATTATATCTTTTCAGTTGCAATTTCTAAAGAAGTAATGGATTTTTTATTTATTAATCTGACAGATTTTTATCACTTTAAATATTATTTTTAGTAGATACTCTTATTTGAGTAGCCTGCTGCTTATTTATTAAATGGTATATTTATTTATTTTCATCTATCTGGATATTAACCAGATGAAATAAATTATGCTTGTTATTTTTTCTTAACCCAAACCTCAAAAAGTTTGATTTTATAACATATCATGCTCTCTCTCTCTCTCACACACACAATCTTTCACTCTCTTTCTCTCTCTTCCCACAGAGATAAATTGATGTTTAGTTAAAGAAATATGTATAAAACTATTTTCCCTCTGTAATATCTCATAGCTGTGTCACTAGTCTTTTCCTCCTTCAAATGATAAAGATATCTCCCTTATCTTATAGAACTGTTATTTTACAGACACAATAATAGATTTGCCAATAACAAGAAGAAAATCATCCCAGCATGGCTACTATAGGTTTATGATATAAACAAATTATTTATTTATATCTTTGGCATAAAATTCACAGCAGAACAGCCAAATATTGTTTTAAGATATGCTTGATGGGTGACAGGCTACATAAGGTTTGTGTTGCTTAACTGCAGAATTTGTTTGACTTGTTTTTGTTTGATATTTTTTTTTGTTGATGGTGGGTGGGGAGATGCTTTGTTTTTTTTTCTTTTTATGATTTATCATCCTTTCTAAAATCTTTGATATTGTCTCCTAACAGGAAGAAACCTTTTTAAATAAAAATTACAAATAATTTTATCTTTAGATTATTGATTTTCATTTATAACATTCTCTCTCGACATTTTTTTTCCTCGTATAGCATAGATAAAGAACAAAAACAATGCCAAATCAATGACACTAACTGCAGTAATCTGTTATTCTTTTTTTTACTTTGTCCCTTCAGGATGTGGGTGATCATAGCTCTCCACGACTTCCTCCAGGAGAGTTTCTCCTGGCGACTTCTCATGCTAACGTTTTCTACTGACCTGATGTGGAAAGAGTATATTGAATCAATTTTTAGGTCAGCTGTGAGGTAGGTTCGTTCACTGTATCAGTTTAGACATTTTTCTCACCAGAATCTATCTTACATATTTTAAGTTTAACTCTACATTGAATATTGCTGTCACATCTGGTCTGGTACTTCTGTATATATTTATAAATTCTTGATAAAATATAAAGAAGAAACTGCAATCATAATGGTCCAGACCTGGCTTCTTGAATTCGGTTACTTTCCAACTGCCATCATGTAGCTTCCCTCTACCTTTTCTATAAATATTTTCATGGTAATTATTCTGATGATCTTTTTTCTTTGGTACCTAAACTTTAAAAATTTAAGTATGCTACAAGATTGGTGGCATGGTCTCATCATCTTACAGTTGAAATGGCTAGATGTAAGTGTAAGTTCTGTGCTAATAGTTTCTTTTCTTGCACTTGTGGAACTCTCTTCTGGCTTCTTGCTTTCCAGTCAACTTTGGTCTTCAAAAATTAAAATTGTTTTCTTCTGTCTTCTTAATTCCTGTTCTTTTATTGTTTCTGTTTCTTAATAACACTTAATGTTTTTCAAATTCTCTCATCCTCAGTAACCCCTTGTGTTTTGGTGACTTTATTGCCTTGGTGAAATGTTTAAAAAAAAATAGAAGCTCTTAGCAATGTTTCTTTTTTTAACTATCCTTCCCAATCCATGTTCTGTCATCCATTTACACACACTCATTAAGTAGGTTATTCACTGTTTCTCTCTGCCACTCTGACCTTCAGTATGTCCTGTGAGTATTAAATTCTCCAAGTCATCTTTCTTCATTATGTATTTAACTGTCTCCTACTGATTGAATGTGCCCTTTTTATTTTCATTTTCTTTAAAAACTTCCTTATTGCACACATGTTAATTCCATGGTATTCTCAGCATTCCTTTGAGTGACTATTGGGACTTAAACTCAGCCCAAGCCTAAAGTGTAGCTCAACATATAATCCATTGCGACAAATGTCAGGTTTCTTTTACTGCTCCTGTAAGCACCTGACTCCTCCTGCTATCCTCTACAAGAGCCAGATCAGGCTGAAAATGGAGTACTACTACCATATATAGACAGGAGCTACCCAGTCTTCACTTTCCAATCTCAATAAGGTCAAAAAATATCTCCATATCCTTGTGATTAATTATTTTCCACCCTAAAACTGCTTTCCCAAAGATGAAATATCACAAACCTTTCAAAGCTTTATTGCTATTTCCATGGAAAGTGTTCAGGCAAACTGAATTCCATAGTTCAACCAGTTCCTAATCTTCATGGCTAAGACCCACCAAGCCATGCACATTGTATTGAACAGTTCACATACCGTTCATATTCCATTGGTGAGATGTAAGTTCCCCTTGAGCAGATTCTTCCCATCCCCTCTACCTTGTGGAACCAACTCTCAAGAATATATTTCCTTGATCCCTACACTGCTAACCTGTTCATGTCTAGGTTAACCATTATCTTCCCCACATATCCCCATAAACTGTACCCTCTGTAATCCACTACCTCGTGGCTCCTGGGCCTTGTAATGGCTGAACATATTTGTAAAAATAAAACGCCATATCTGTTGGCCCAGGTCTCCTTTTTATCTGTGAGGAAATTGTCCAGCATTCACTGCTTTATAAGAGGATTGATATTACATAGAAGTTCAACCCTCTTTTTTTTTGTTTCTAATAAAAAATTTCTGCTTAATACTTTGTTTAGCTTTTGGAAGGCATATTTCACTATTCCAATGCACCTTTGGATTTCAGTGCTACATTCTCTGTTATAAATTGCTGTACTCACATGGCTTTTTACTGGTATCACATAAAAAAAAAACATAATCATGGATTTCATGTTCTTTGCCCACATTCAAATGAAGGATAATTACTGTTTTGAGTTCATCTTAAAAAAACAAAAAAGCCAAAGAAGAAACAGGTTTCAGTTTCCATTTTAAAAGTTACAACATCACCAACTTTTGGCTCAATGTAAATATTTACTCAGGCTTTAAGAGCTAAGTAGTAAAATTTATTGGTTAAGGTCTTTTATTCTTCCATGTGCCAAACCTCTTAAGATTTCTGATGATTTATTATCTTTTTATCTATGAATTTCTTTGTAATTCTCCTAAATATTTTTTCTGTCTTAAATGTTTTTGTGAGGATTCTGATATCTTTATCTAGTTTGTGTTTTTTTAACTTGATTTTAGTTTTTCCCCAAATATGCAGTATTTATCACTTCCTGGAGCATGAGCAGAGTTGAGAAGAATACAATTTTGAGATTCTTAAAACATAGTCCACTTTTTATGTTTACTCCTGAAACAAGAGGATATAGCTTAAAAATCAAATTCAAAATGATGTAATTAATTTTTACAAAATCTTTGACAAAATTAAATATTTTCATGATGGTAGATTTTTGTAACTGGTATTTTAGTCAAATAGTATTAGCTTAATGCTACTTTGTAACTGGGAAAAAAAATTCTTTTGATGATTGAGGTCTAATTAATTATTAATTATTGAGATCTAATGAATAAAAATGTTTAAATGAAAAAAGTGAATATTTTTACTAATTTATTCTTACTTCAAATTTCAGAAAATATCAATTAATACTTAATAATCAAAATCTATCCAAAGGCTCCAAATTAGCCTAAAAATAGAAAAAATATCAACCTTTGCAAATTCAAACTTAATTCCCAACTCAAGTGCACTGATAAAGTAGCTTGAACCAATTTATAGAGTTTCCAATTAATAAAAGCTGATCTCTTCAACACTTGATTTTGATCTGAGCTTAAGAAACTTTTTATCTTGAGATCATTAGAAGTCATGTCTTTAAATCAAATATTTTGGGAAACTGCTAACTTTCCAAAGCTTTCAGTCCTAAAATATACCGAAGAAACTTCTAAAATGTACTGAAATTATTTGTTCACCTCATATTCAATTCCTTTAATATTGTCCCCATCCCTGGAGGGGGATTTGAACATTCTTCCTCTTAACACAGTGGAAGAATCTTTAATTGTAAACAGTCATTTTCACCAAACACTTGACATTACCTTCTTTCAGATTTAGTAGTAACATTATTTTGAATTACTTTGTAATTCATATTTTCTTTTAATTTCACTTGCTTTTTATTGCACTTAATCAAACCTTCACTCTACATCAAAAAACCTGGTTAGTAAATACATGGGTGATCACTTGGGAAAACCAGGTGCTGTAAGTTTAGATGGGTGGGTGGTATAATGGATAATGGCTCAGAATTGTTAATTGGAGAGCAGAGTTCCAATTCTAGTTGGGTTTGTCATATTCACTTGCCCTTGGAAAAGGTGTGTTTTGTGATGTCAATGAACACTCGTTTCACACTTTTGTAATGTCAGCGAATACTTGTTGTCACTTTCGTAATGCTCATTATAGTAGAGACTTTGTAATCGCAAATACAACTATAGTATGCCATAGACAATACTGGTATCAGACACCCTTGAATAACACTCACACTAATAGTACTTGCTTGATAATACTCGCTTGAAAAGTAGTTTGTATAGTGATCTGAATAGAGAAGTAGTATAGTGAATAGAGTAGAGAATACTGTTCCGTATAGCATAGAGAAGAAATAGAGATTATTTAGACACACGCTACTTTCTATTTATGCAGTTCCTCTATGGTCACATGGTCTACTTAATTCAATAATGGGATACCTGTGTTTTCTCACTGGTGATCTATGTTCAAACTCAAGTGTCAGCAGCAACACTTTATTTCTATATAACAGTATGAATCCACCTCTTCTCCCTCAATTTATGAGTTAATTAGTAAGGCTTGTATACTAAATCATTATTATCTCAAAAAAAAAAATATATATATGTATATATATATATATATATATATATATATATGTATATGGGTTAAAGATCGAATATGTATCAAAAATCAAAATTCAACAAGATGATAAAATAAAAGAACAAATAGGAAAAGAATATCAATCTAATATGTTTCACTTTTATTAAATCTTCATCAGAAATTGAGAGAAAATGGACAAAAAGAGACAAGAAATACTGATATTTTCAATTATATTTGGTCAGACGTGTCACATGCATTAAAAATGGATAATTCTATGTGTATGTAGCTTTGTAAAGATTCTTGTATGTCTAAGTAGGCATCAGATTTTAATGTGTATTTGTAAGTGTGTGCATGTATCTGTCAACTGGGAGTTGTATCTTCACCTTTGTGCAGTCAAGCTGCGCGTCAGTGAGTCACAAGGTTCTAATTTATGGCTCACCTGTTTAAGAATGTATTCTTTTCATTAGATAGATATAAGTTACATTCTTTAAGAATGGATTCAAAGAAAGATGGTGATGTAATGTAATGTTTTAGGCATGTGTTTATAGTTGGTAATAATGTTAATATTAAGTAAATACGCTACAATACAAAATACAATTTGTAACTACAAAATACATTGAAAACTTAATAAGAACATTATTACCAACTACAAACACATGACTAAAATTGATATATGCTTCCTATTTGTTCTTTTATTTTATAATATATATATATAAACATGCAGTCGTGTAACTGATAGCAATACAGAATGAGAAATTGAAGAGCTGAGTTTGAATTCCAATCAAGTTTGTTACATTCATTTACATGCAAATACCCTTTGAAAATCTATGAATCCATCTCTTCTCTCTCTAGTTATTGATAAATAGCAGGATAGATTGGATTCTATAGCCTTGGTTGGCAACCAGTCTCGGAGAAGGACAACTCTGAATTCAAAAGCTGAGAAAGATAATTTAGACACCTTGTGACACACTATATGCATTAGTTCTCTGTATTTGGTTCTCCCAGAAGAAATGTGACTGATTCTGCACAAACCTTTATCACTATAATTAAATCATATGTTTGGGTTGTCTGGATGCTTGCTCCTAGTGGGACTTATAGCTTTGGTTGGCAGCCAGTCTTGGAGAAGGACAACTTTGGATGCTTTCTCCAAAGAACTGACCTACTGGATCCTTCCATGTTGAAAACAATACAAGAGTCATATATATATATATATATATAAGGTAATTTTGAAAACTTATTTTGAGATGTTTCTCTGATCAAACAGGGTTGTGTAATCGTTAGTGGCTGAGAATGAGAAATTGGAGAGCTAAGTTTGATTTCCAGTTGGGTTCATTATATTCACTTACATACAAATGTCCTTAGTAATGATATGAATCTATCTCTCCTCCCCACATCTATAGATTAAATACTTGGACATTTATTGAAAAAAATCATTGTTATTCTCAAAATTTGTTAATGCAATATTCACTCACAAAAAATGATTATACTTACAATCCAAAATATATTTTGGATTTAAGTAACCCACAAAGTGTTGATGAGCCATAAAAAAAACAAATTAATGAATCCATAGATCTGATCAAACAGTCATCAGAAAAATTGATTTTATTTTAACTAAATTGGTAAGACAGAACATGACTCACATTAATGATATGAACAATGGATTTTTTTTGCTTTAACTGTACCATTTTTTAATTAAAAATCCAGCAATCACATGAGTATCATGTACCATGTTCTGTATTGCCGGTGTAGATTTGGTTGAAATAAAATCCATTTTCTGATGACATTGTTTGATCTTTGAAACATCTCAAAATAAGAGTTTTCAAATTGTCTTATAATTTACCATTCCATTGTAAATCCAAATGTAAATCAATCCATATATGGTGACTAATGTATGTAACTGTACATTTGAGAAGGCTGAAGCATTGGCTAAAACATAATGGCATTGAAAATATAAATGAGTCACAAAGATGGTACACGATAAATATATTTAGTTGAATTGAAATAATTTTTGTAAATTTAATATACGGAAGAATATCAGATTATATCAAAATTTGAGATAGAAAGTCAGTTTTATTTTTGTTAAAAATAATTATGTTCTTCATATCCAATTTATTTCCTTCATATTTCAATATTTCTTTCCATTTAATATTCATTTGTATTTGGATAAAGGAAATCAGGTAAGATTTTTCATATTTTTGAATTTTTATATTGTAATAATAATAATAATAAAATCTTTTAAATTTGGAAAGCTCTGAACTCAGGTTGGTTATCTAATGGTGTGCATTGTTAATCATGAATCTTAAATCATGTGACTCTTAAGGGTAGTCCAAAATATAAAATTTGGTTAATGATCAAGACAGAGAAATCTGGCAAAAGTACTGAAAGGAAAATGAAGAGAATTGTTCTGTATAGAAAATAAGGAAGAAAAGACTGGAAAAAATATGAAGAGACTGAAAAGACGATAGACAAGAAAGTAAAAAGATGAAAGACCAAAGAAAGGTCAGAGGCTAAGAAAAGAACAAAAAAATGCCTGTAGAAAAATAAAGGGTCAGAAAATAACAGGTTTTAGGGGAACAGAGAGGAAGTGGATCAAAGAAAGATTGTCCTCTGAGGGAAAGTGAGAAGAATGTCGAGAGGATGGGAGAGAAATAATGAAGAGAGAAAAAGATCAAAAGAAAAGTAAGTTTGGTAAAAGTCAAATCATAAAATATAAGAATTTGAATTAAAAGCAAAAGGGAAGGAAGAAAACAAAAAGGAAAAAGAAAAATGAATGGAAGAAACATAAAAAGAAAAAAGGAAAAGAAGGAAAAGCAATAAGGAAAAACAGTAAAAGCAAAGGAAGTAAACAAGAAGACAAAAAAAGGAAAAGAATATGAAGAAAATCGAAAAAGGAAAATCAGGAAGACAAAAATGAAAGGAAAAAACAAAAGAAAAGAAAAGGAAGGAAAAAAGGATGACAGGAAGAAAAACAGTGAGGAGAAATTAAAAAAGAAAAAAAAACAAAAATGAAAAAAGCAAAGCAAGAAAAAGGAAAGGAAGAAAAACAAAAAGAAAAAAGGAAAGGAAGACTGAAAAGAAAAAGTAAAAGGAAAGAAAGAAAAAGAAAGGAAGAGATAAAAACAAAAATAAAGGAAAATTTGAAGATAAAATAAAATAGTAAAAAATGAGAAGAAATGTTAATAATAATAATAATAATAATAATAATGACAGAAAATAAACCAAATATGGAAAGAAAAAAATATGAAAATGGTTTGTGAACATTATTTTTTGTGAGGAGACAAAAAATTAACCTGATTGAAGATTGGTAGTAATCCTGCCAAAATTTAAAAAAAAAATGCTCAGTAAGGCATGATAAAAATAATATAAAACAGAATGAAATAATTCTTTGATAGGAGAAAAAAAAATCTATTTCTTGAGGCAGAAATAAGTAGCTTGCAAGAACAGGGTTATGATTAGCAAATGTGTAGCTTGCACTGTCAAAGCACATTTTTATAGAATATTTTTAGTTGGAATTATATCAGTACATGCATGGGTTTATATATATATATATATATATATATATATATATATATATATATATATATATATGCATTTCATTTGGTACCTAGCTTCATATATAAATGGAAATGTGTGTATGTGTATATATATATATATATATATATATATATATATATATATATATATATATATATATATATAGGTAATCTGTTGTCAAATTAATCCTAATAATCTAAAATATTAAAACTGATCCACAAAAAGAGCTCAATGTATTTATTATAACAGAGCATATAAATTACATAGAATAGAAATCCAAATTTACCTCATTCAAATACCTATTTCAGCCAACAAATCCTATATTGTTTGCATGCCAACAATATAGGACTTGTTGGTTGAAAGAGCTATTCAAATGAGGTAAATCTGGATTTCTATTCTATATAATATATATATATATATATATATATATATATATATATATATATATATATAGGGTGTCCCAAAATAATGTATACACTCTTTGAATCAATATAACTTATTCAATAATACAAGAGAAAGAATACACATCTAAAGAATTTGAGAGTAAAATATACAAAAAACGTAGAAACTTAACTTTAATAAGATAAAAGCTGTTTTGGGCAAAGGCAGAATGTTTATATAATGATGAGTTCACATCAATTGCTCAAACTGGTTGCCGTTCTGTTCAGTACACTTTTCATATCTTGAAGAAATGGACCTACAAACGTCCAATATCATTTGCTCTGGTATTTGAGCACATTATTCTTCAGTTGTTACTTTCATTTCAGCAACTGTTTCAGGTTTCCTGCTGTAAATTTTGTCTTTTAGAAACCCCCACAAAAAGAAATCCAATGGTATCAAATCTGGTGATCTAGGTGGGTATCTGTTTTGCATCTTTTCATCCATATAAGTTCTCACATCACAGTATATATTATTAACTATTATTATTTAAAAAGTGTGTACATTATTTTGGGACACCCTATATATATATATATATATATATATATATATATATATATACAGCCATGGCCAAAATTATGGAGCACCTATAAAAATTTGGGATAATAGTTTAAACCTACGTATTTCAAGGTTAAGAATCGTACAGTGAACAATTGAAAGCAAATGTAAAATATTTAACAGTAGATTGTAGTATTTTTTTTTGCTTTAAAGCCTCTCTCAAGAGCTTTAGCTGAGTTTCGTACTAAATTCATTCCAATATTCAAAATCATTTATTGTCATACTAAAGGTTGTTTCGTAATTTTCGGGTAATATTTTATTCCTACCAGTGTATATTTAATTGGAAATGCCTCCAAAGAAACAGCTTTCAGAGATTGAAAGGGCACAATTTGTTGCTTTATCTGGTGAAGGATATTCTCAGGTAGAAATTGCCAGGAAGATGGAATGTTCAAGGAAGTGGGTTCAAACATTGATTAAAAGGTACAAAGAAACAAAGTCTTTCAAAAACAGAAAAGGACAAGGCCGTAAAAAGTCTACAACCACCAGGGAAGACAGATCTTTGAAAAGAGCATCCCTTGCAGATAGGAGGAAAAGTTCTTCAGAGCTTGCTGCTGAACTTAGGGAGGATGCAAACAAAAACATATCAGCTCAAACAGTGAAAAGAAGGTTATTAGAAGTGGGATTAAAAGGATGCAAAGCCAGAAAGAAGCCATACTTGTCTCAGGCCAACAAGAAAAAACGACTGGAATTTGCAAAAAACCATGAAAATTGGACACCTGATGATTGGGGCAAAATTGTTTGGTCTGACGAAAGTAACTTTGAGGTAAGTTAACAGCTTCTATTTCCTAAACTTTGGATGTAATAATTGAAATTTTTATGTGAATACACATCCATAACATTTATTCAAAAATTGTAACAAATTCTTTTTTTTTCATCAGATTTTTGGCACCCCTGGAGCGGTTTATGTTCACCATAGGGAAGGAGAGGCATTTCATCATGATTGTGTGGTTCCAACTGTAAAATTTGGAGGAGGAAGCGTAATGGTTTGGGGCTGCATGGCTTCTTCAGGCACTGGAATGTTGTACACATGTGAGGGCAGAATGAACTCCACAATTTATACTTACATGCTGGACCAGGTTTACCGAACCTCTTTGACTAAAATATTTAATAATAACATTCCAAGTGATGTAATCTTCCAACAAGACAATGCTCCATGCCATACGTCAAAAGTTTCAATCGGTTGGTTTGAGAAAAAAGGGATTACAGTGATGAAGTGGCCCCCCTCAATCCCCAGACCTAAATCCCATTGAAACTTTGTGGTCCCATTTAGGGAAAAGAGTGAGAATGCACAAATGTTCATCAAAAAAAGAATTAGAGGCCAAACTTCATGAAGATTGGCAGAAAATAGATCCTACCACCTGCAACAATTTAGTCAATAATATGCAAAAACGAATAAAAGCTGTTATAAAGGCAAAAGGAGGACATACCAAATATTGATTGTTGTTATTAATGTTTACTCCACTATTCTTAACCTTTAAATATATAAGTTTGAATCATAATTTCGATTTTTCATTGGTGCTCCATAATTTTGGCCAAGGCTGTATATATGAGTGTAATTAAAGGCTCAAAACCACAATGAATATGTGTGTTTTGCACATGTCTTTAACAGTATATATATTTCTGTCAGAATTTCTGGGATGGGAAATTATCATTATTTACATGTGGACTATTGTCCCAATCTTTGCTGTTGTTATCACAATGTTTCAGCCACTATGTCCTCCTACCTTCATCAGATGTGTGACAAAAGACATGACTTACCTCAGAATTCGAAATGATCACAAACGTGTCTTGCCTGCAAAGTGATGACAAAAAGAAATATGGCCACTATTGAAGATGTAATTTATGCACACCTGTCTCATCCAAAACAAGATGATATTTGCACACATGCAAATTTTGGCCATATTGGAATAGCATAAAAATTGGGGTGCCAGCAGTATGACAGAACCGAAGTCATTCAGCGGACAGCGTGCAAGAGAGCTGGACGTGCAGTTTAACAGACAGACAAAGAGGAAGTTGAAGTAGGCACGGCTGAGTTGGTGTCTGTTTCACAAATGCCCAGTGTAATGACTGAGAAAGTGAGCAACGCAATCTGTTTCCTTGAGGCGACCAAAGAATAAGAAAAAATAGCTGGCCTGTCGGCAAGCACCGCACTGCACTTTTTGACCCCCCCACCCTCATCATCATTTTTCTCTACAAGATGATTGTTCATCTGGATAATTTTCAGGTAAATTTTGAACTGAATGCTTTAATCTATAAAGCATTGTTCTTGTTCCATTGTCTGTGCCCAGTTCTCATTTAGTATTTTTTTAGCATTTATTTTGTCTAGTTCTCATTTAGTTTTTCTCAGTTATTGTTTGCCCTATTTCCACTAAGTCCAAGTACATATAGACCAGGCCCCTGAACTTGCAATTATTATGTCACCAAATTTAAAAACACAATCCCCTTGGCTATTTTTCCAACGGACAAATCTGAGTGGAAAACTTGGAGGCCTAAACCAAAATGTGACCTAGCTCGACAATCAGCATATTGTGGTAGCAACAACAAATATAGGGACAATGATCCATGCGTAAATAATGTAAGTATGTGTGTGTAATTTAAAAATACATAAATGTCTGAATTTATAGACATAAAGTGCATGGGAGAATATATCAAGTGGATTCTGGCTAAATGGAATAAGCTGCGTAGTAAAAGCAGAAACAACTTTTTAATTCAGTTTGTTCTTTCAATTAAAATCCATTTAAATGGAATAACCAATTTAAGGACAAAAATTTGTCATCCTGATGTGGAAAGTGGAATGAGTTCGGTTCAAATTCTCCCCTACTCTGTTTTGTTCACTTTTATACTAATACATTTAGGTAGGTAGGAAGGTAGATACATAGATAGGAACACATAGATAGATAGATAGATAGATAGATAGATAGATACGGACACATAGATAGAGAGAAAGATAGATAGATAGATAGATAAAGAGATAGATAGATAGATAGATAGATAGATAGATAGATAGATAGATAGATAGATAGGAACATTTATGATAGATAGAAAAGATACAAATAACCTACCTACAACAATAGCCAGGATATATAGGAAGAAGCAAGAACTGAACCAGCCTGATTTATTGGAAATATGAAACTATAGTAGCAAGTAAGTTATTTGTATCTTTTTTAAAAATAATATCCTTATGTTCTTATTATTGTTCTATAATTTTTGCATTGATAACTTATTAAATCTGCAAGAACTTGAGAAGATTTTGGACTATTATTGATTTATATTATTGAATATATATATATATATATATATATATATATATATATATATATATATATATATATATGTGTGTGTGTGTGTAAACTATACTGAAATTTGTGTGAAGTGTATTTAGTTCCAATAGAAATGTCTTTTGAATTTAATCATCAACATATGCTTGCCCTTCCTCATCTTGCTACCTCACTCCACGTACACAATGTTGTATTGATAAAACAAAACAAGAAATTATCTAA
Organism: Acanthosepion lycidas; assembly: GCA_963932145.1. NCBI lineage: Eukaryota > Metazoa > Mollusca > Cephalopoda > Sepiida > Sepiidae > Acanthosepion > Acanthosepion lycidas. The sequence continues at coordinate 34,260,195 of OZ010572.1, read as the reverse complement.
CTATAAATGATTCTAGGCTAAAATAAGCATTAAATGTTCTTTGATTTGTTTTGATGTGTTTATATTTTTACACGATTGGTTTAGTAAATCTGCTTATAAACTGTAAAATTATGGTGAAAACTGGTTTGAAACTAAAATAAAGAACTCAAGTGGCTGTTTCACAAACTAATGGGAGAAGATTCAAATTGTGCCAGACTAGAAAGGAACAATTGTATTATTGGCTAGTTGTTTAAATTTGTAAGTTTCCCTGACCAGGAGAACAAGGCAGTAAAAATAGCCTTGAAGGAAATATCTACATGTTAAATAAATAAAGTAGTCTGAAATGTATGTTTTGGATTGTGTATGATAATATAAGTGACAAATAGAAATCTTATTACAAGCAAATAGAATAGTCAGAAATGAATATTTAGTATCTTGAATGATAATGTAACAGACCCAGAAGAGTCCAGTTACAAGAAAAGGTCTCTGATATTTTCAGAAGCAACTAAAGTTACTTTGACCACATCTGGAAGGGAGAAAACATATTGTTGAAGACACTGATTGTAACACAGGCAACAATGCCATATTATAATAATATGAGCAGAGAAATACTGATTGATAATAATAATAAACAAAACAAAACTAAGAATTCTCTGAATGATTTTCTAAGTAAAGATACTTGCTTACATGTTGTCCTACAATATTTTCTTTTACAAAGCACATATTTTTATTCTTTTAGTTATTTCTTGCTGAAAACTGCTGAATGGTTTTCGTCTTCTTTGTACAAGATACAATGCCAGGTGTCAGCTCCAAATAATAAACAAGATAACAAAGTTTCACCTGCATTTGGCTCAAATTGTAATTGATTAAAATATCTTACCTGACAAATTTGGAAGGTACTGGGGAAATAATACAAACAGAAATTAAAACAATTAAAAGACAAACTTTGGAATAAAACAAAGATTCCTTTTAGTCTAAGATAATGTTTTCTACTGCTGCTATGTAGCTGTTCAAATGCAGTTGAAGTTACTTTCACATTTTCCATCGTCTGTTAAAACACTTCCCAGATATTTAAATTTTCATACTTGCTTGATTATGGCATCTCCAATTCATAGTTTGCATTCTTGGACTTTTCCTCTTGCTGACAATCAGTAAAATAAGAGAATACAAAATTAAGTTTAATTCTTCAACTTTCCAATCAAAATTCATAATAATTAGACTGGAGTAAGAGTCAAGCACAGAAAAATAATTACTCTACAAGACCTTACTCAAGATAGATGTTTGGTACTATTGCCTGAGTTCAGTACTTAAAATAACTAAAAATGTTTTCCATTTTTGGCAGTTCAGTTAAGACAAGTCAAACTCTGTATAAACTCATAATAAAGTCTGAAAAATTTAATATATTGCTTGGATAAAATTCGAATCATACTCACAATTTTAAACAATCATTTTTATGAAGTTTTTAAAAATAATAATTGCTGCTTTATTTGCACATTATTTATCTATTAAAATATGAAATACTTATTTCTCTACATCTTTGCAACTAAAAGTTTAGATCTTTTATATTTTTTCAATATAATTCTTAAGAAATAGACTGATGACATCATTGTATCTTAGTAAAGTAATCTATTTTTTCTATTTTTCCTTTAAAAACTGTCTAGACTTAAGAAAAAAATTGGTAATCATTTTGTGATTTTCATCGCTGATCAAGAGAAAGATGTTTTTCTGAAATTACAGCAATGAGCAAATTTTGTGATTTTTCTGATGCTTTTGTAAACAATGATCTTTCCAATTTGCTTTAAATGTTTTGATATTGAAATTGAAATCTTGATTTTGGGACCATTACACAAATGGTTGAGTGAGGATTCTCTACTTTTAAATCCTCCAATTAATTGTTTTTACAACTATGACAAGAGACCTTCTGTGTCTTTGTGTTTCACATTTCCGTTTCAGAACATTTGAAGCCAACAACACACTGTATGTTTTAAAGCCATACATTAACCAATTATTGATATTTTAAGTCTGGAAAATGGTGTGACCAATTATAAACTCTTACAAGAAAACAATGAGTTCAACTCTGAAGTTTTAACTTTTCAGGATGAAAATAAAAAAAAAATCTCATAAATATATTTAACAAGAATCAATCTCTAACATGTGGAAGAGAGAGACTGCAAAATGATGGAAATTTAATATAACACTTACCATTACTTTCCAAACAGGTAATTTTAAAGACTAAACCCTCTCAAATATCTGCTTCATTTGGAAAATTACAGCATGTTCCTGAAACATCAATATATGTCTAGCACTAGATTCCAGATAGATAATTTTTCAATTTCTAGACACTAATCAAATTAACTCCCCTGACACATTTACAACTAATTTCTTCCCGTCACTAAGTCATATTTCTCCTTTGCAACATCAATATTTACTCTTGTTCAGTAAAGCACTTATTAGCAGCAGCAACACTCATTACACTGGGGTTAATTGTTTCCTGATAAATCTCATGTAGATGAGCTGAATTTGTTTGAAAAGCTCTACACTCGCCTCTACTTTCTTAACTTCTTTTCTCATGGAACAAGGCTGTATCCGGTTAAAGTGCTGACACTAGTTTACAGGAAGTTCATCAATCATCTCTGTTTTTACCAATGTTCTACCTGTCACTTGTTATTCTCCTCTTGGCCTCTTATTGTAAGTCATTAGCACTGCTCTCTTTTTCCAGAGTCTGCCTTTTACTAGTGAATTTTGATGTCTCAGTCTGTTCTTATGAAAAGAAAAAATCTGGTTAACTCAAATTTATACACATGAAAAGATTTCAAGTTACGTTATTCCTAATGCCCATACACACTTAAGAAATAAGATGAGATGTACATTTTAAACCTACTTCAGTAAATTCAGTAAAAGTAAAACACACACACTGTAGTTACCCAGAATCAGCTAGGCCTATGCATGGGTTTTTAACTTTTTTTTTTCTCATGATGCCATAGGTCGTTGTATTATGGAACTGAAGTGTAAATGCTAGGTCTCTCCTTTTTTTCTTTTGCATTCTAGCCATCTGCAGATTGTACGAGCATGAAATTTAAGTAGCAGTTGGAGCTGTGCCTCATTGAGGTTTGACACTGTGAAGCATTTCTTTTATTCTGTCTCGATAGCCTAGGTGTTGAGCACTGTTATCATTATTATTGCTTTTGATCTTTTCTTCTTTCTGAGTTTGGAATTTTTTTCTTGTTTGACATTTATCTTCTTTTTTTAAAGTCTTTTTGCAGGTAGTTTGTTGGTTGTTCCAACATTTTGAATTTATATATATATATATATATATATATATATATATATATATATATAAATTTGTGTATTTAGGCAGCAATCTTTCTTTCATGCACATTTCATTGAATACAACAGACAAGGTGCTTTTGTTTATTTTTTTACACAATTTCTCACGTGATCTAATAATTTTTTTTCTTTTTGGATGATAAATTACATAAAAACTGTCCGAATGTTCTTTTTATCTGTGCGCTTTCGGCTATACATTTAGCCATTTTCAAGGATTAAATATTTTAACTGTTAAATAAGAAATAGTTTGTTGTATGTATGTTTTACAAAATATTTTCATTTTTTAAAACACAGTCAAGATAGTGTGTCCATGTTCAAAATTAATATTAAGTGTTGGTTTTTTGTTTAAGGCTTCCAAATAAGGCTTCCATTATTTTTAGCCTTTTTTTTTGCATGTAGATATATATATTCCAGTCGTGTTTATTATATTTACCTATGTGCTAATACCCTTGGGAAAAGTATGAATCCATCTCTTTTCCCCTCAACTATGGGCAAGTAGCAGGACAGATTGGGTTCTATAGCCTTGAGTAGCAACCAGTATAAGAAGACTCTGAATTTAAACCAGTCTGGAGAGGTTTGGACTTCGTCAGGCTATCTTGCCCAAGACACACCACTTCTACTGTGGCTGCAGTACATGTGATGTCCCTATAACTCTAATGAGTTACTGGACTTGTGATTATTATTATTATTATTATTATTATATATATATATATATATATATATATATATATATATATATATATATATATATATATGTGTGTGTATGTATGTATGTATGTATGTGTATATATATATATATATATATATATATAAAACATATACTTTTAAGGTATGCTATATTTATGGGATAAAAGTGCTGAATATCTGGGAAAGAACATATGTAAATATAAGCAGTGTGAACACAGATCAACACCAAATGATAACTGTCTGATTCATGCTTCAACACAATCTTCAGGCCTTGAAGATTTTGTTCAAGTGTGAATCAGACTGCCACAATCAGGAGTTGATCTCTTTGTCCATACTGCTTTTATTTATTTCTCTATAGTAATTTCTAAGGAATTAATAGATTTTATTTTTAATCCAACATTATTGCTGTTATATTAAGCATTTGTTAGTGAGAGAAGAACAACATTTATTGTTAGTATCTCATACACAGATGTTGAAAGATGTGTGGAATGACAATTTTGGTTGCCAGTCATCAGGATGGGGATCATGTGTAAGTGTAGCTTCAGAAGTTAACATAATTCACAGGATATGTTTAGTGCATGTTGGTTGATCAAGTTCATGGTGGTAGGCCATTTCGCTGGTTGGTAGCCTTGTTCTGTGAACAGGGGTGATGTCAGATTGGTGTCACAGTGGTGGATCAAGTGGGTTGCATGTTAGCAGAGTCAGAGTCGCTGCTCTTGCAGAGTCAGGGTCACTTGCTTGCGAAGTTGCAAAAGTGCTTCCGTGCAGAGTTGAAGTTGCCAGTTGCAGTGGTAGCTTGATTGCAGAGTCCAATTTACTGCTTGTAGAGTATGAGATGCTTGTTTTGTGGAGTCAGAGTTGCTCAGTTGCAGAGTTAGAGTTGCTTCCTTGCTAGTTGTGTTGACATTGAGATGTTATGAAGTTGGTATTTGCTGAGGTGATAGTATCATCGACAATGAAGAGTTTGTAGCTGAGTTGAGTTGAAGTTGAGATGTTTCAAGTTGAAGCTGGATAGTCAAGATGATTGGTCAGCTTGGGAGTGGTAATAGTCATTGAGATGTGCGGTGGCAATGAAGGCGACAGAAATGGTGGTGGTGGCAGCAGCAGTATAGAACAATTTTTTCTTATTGCATTCTCTTCCTTCATAGCATTCACTTCCAGCCAGCATGCAGAATGAATCAGAAAGAGATCTAAATGCAATAGAGTATAACACTGTGTGTGTGTGTAACTATCAAGAAGTTATCTATTACAACAAAATGATACTGAATGAAAGCAAAATACAAGACAGGTTGAAATTTTATGAAATAATTATTCTATAAACTAGTCTAAGTGTCTATGAAACAAGTAAATTACTACTTATCTACTTATATGACCAGCCATAGAGGAGTGCTTTTTTGTTAGGATCAACAACTCCAAATATTTTGTGAAGAAAAAAAGAAGAAAGAGTTTCTTTTTGAAAGCATTGGGTTTTTAAAAGTGCCAATCTGCTACTGCTGCTACTACATATGTTCACAACAGCCAGTCATCTGTGATAGGGCCATAACTCACTAGATATTTATGTGGATTTGTTCAGCTTAGTCTTGCAAAAAGCAACAAATTTGAAGCACCTTGACTTGTGAGGCTGAGAATTTACAAAGTCACCCACAGGAAAGCTAACTCTCTGTAATAATAATGACTTGTAAGACTGTTGTTTGATTGTAAATGATATATATAAAATGAAAAAAAAAATATTGGTATATGCAGCCGTATAAAAGTAATATTAGTTACACGAGCACAAAGTCACAAGTTGTTGTGACCAAAGACTTTCGTATATTGTCCTTGTTCTAATTGTTGATCATCCCAAGTTATGTGCTCTCTTCCAGAAACTGTAAATAAGGTATACTCTGCATAGTTGCAGGATAAATCTAATATGATTCTTGTTGTGAGTCCTTATGAGTGATGGAAACATACAAAACTCTGAACTGAACTTCAATAAATATTGATTGTTATTATATGATTGTTATATATATTATAAATATAATTATCACTCTACTTTAAAATTGAGCACTTTATTAGCAGAAATTTTGTTAAATTTCATATATATCAAGTCGTATAATTTCATATATATTAATTGCTGGTATTATTAGCTAGCATTATTATTTTAAATATATATATTTTAAGCTAGTTCACCCCAAGCAAAGCAGTAAAGCTGCTTAGACACAAGAGGTTACTGGGTGTGGATGAATTAGAAAACAGAAACATTACTAAAGTGGGGGGAACAAAGGAAGAGTAATCAGGAGGACAGCAGATAGCAATTTACATTGCATTTAAATTTTTGACAATTAAAATTGACTGGAAACCATGGTGCAGGAAGAGGGTTTTCAATATAGTCTTTCTACTTCATGTCAGCCAAGAACTTTAATACAAGAAAGTGGAATGAGTCACTCTCCTGGAGGTTAGCATCAGCCATGCTGATGGAATACAGAAAAGGGTCTCTCAGATGATTAACAGAAAGCAGTTTGGTTATGGAGGCATTAAAATTAAGAAGCCATCCTTTGCTCCAGTTAACAACAGACAGAAGATTGTTTTTGACATCATTTGCCAATTTGAATTAGTAACCATGAAACATCAATTGCAAGAAGATAGAACGCATGGTTGTTAGCAAAAGACTTTCAGACTTACTATCAAAACAGGAGCAAATAGTTGTGTTACAAGCAGAGACACCAAGTTGAGAGCTATTGGGAAAGTCATTAATAAAAATTAAAAACAAAGTAGGACCAAGGATAGAGCCCTGGGGGTGACACCTGTATTAATACAAAAGGATCTATAGAATAATGGACATTCAGGATAACTTTCATTTCACAATTTTGATAAAAAAGACTTAATCGGTTCAACAATTTGTCTGAAGATACCATAACTTTTGAACTTGTGAAGAAGATCTGCATGCTAAACCATGTTAGAAGCTTTTGAGATGTGTCCAAAGCAACAGCTTGAACTTCACCATTCTTATTTGGAGTATATAGACTCTTTCTATAATTATTGTCAGTAGTTGACCTGGAGAAACGAAAGTCATATTGCTTATCTGAAAAAAAATGGTCCTGCAATGAGAGATGATGAACCAATTCAGCATTGATTAGACCTTTTAGGAGTTTCCCAAAAAGGGATAGAAGGCAAATAACCTGATAGTTGGAAGAGTCAGACAGTTCACCTTAGTTCTTAAAAACTGGACCAACAGATGAGAATTTCCAACAGATAGGAAAGCAACAGGCAGCACAGCATTTATTACACAGTTTAGAGAGAATAGGACCAGTTCAAGAGTACACTTCTTAATGATTATCACAGTGATACCATTGGATCCATATGTTTTATGGGAATCTAGGTTAGAGATGATAGCAGAAATGATAGATGGGGTTATATACATATGACTTAACAGAGACTCAGTTCTAATTGGAAAATTGGGCAGGGATATTCCAGATGAGTCAAAAGTAGAGTTTAAGGAGAATTTACAGTTGAAACATTAAGCTTCATCAGCAGACAATTTTAACACCTCAAATTGATTGAAGAGAGGAGGAATAGAAAACTTACTCATATTTAAAATACTATTATACAAAATGTATCCGGTTACATGTATTAGACATCCGAGAACATTCATATTTCTCTCACTTAAACTGTCTTTGACTCCCCTCTTTAAAACTTCTCTCTGTTAAATTTTAATCCTTCATCTTTCGACCTTCCTGTTATTCTCTCTATATCTATACCCCTCTCTATATCTTTCATTTACTCTAACATTCGTCCCACACTCTCATACATACACTCACACTAAATTTTATCTTTTATTCCCAGAGTTTTCTTTTTGAATTTGTAAGTCTGATTGGATCATACAGTATTTACATTATTCGGACTATTGTCCGCATGTCACCATATTTATCACAAATAAAAAAGCGTTGTACGCTCCAGCCTTTGGAATTCTTGGAATTTTGAACTGAACCACTAGTTCCATGTGCCATGTTTGATGGATGTCAATTATCAGTTATCTCCTGCTAATTTTCCCTCTGAAAGTTCTCCACTGCCTTAACCAGGTATTGAACTCACACTCTTTGGATCTTGTCACTGGATCTAACCAACACCTTTATCCACTGTGCCATGTGTCCTTGAGGACATCTGGGTATGAATTTCTGGGTATTATAAACCTAATGTCTTCAGCAACCATTTTTACCAGTGCTCATATTGCAATTTTGCTGTTATCATTGCATGTTTTTACCAGAGCTCATATTGCACAGAAATAAATACAATATGGGAACCAGAGAAAAGCAATGATAACAAGTGCCAGAGAAAAGCAATGATAACAAAGTTGCAAACGTTGTGATAAATATGGCAACAAAGATGAGGACAATAGTCCGAATAATGTAAATACTGTACATAATACCTCATCTCAGAAATATAGACAGACTTCGAATTGGATCGTATTTACGATTCCAATGGAATAAATTATGACCATGGAATATTAGCGTTTAAGCCTTTTTATTATATTTTATTATATATATATATATCTATATATATATATAGTCACCAACAGACAAACTGTTTCACTGTATCACAGCTCATCAGTGTTGCTTCAAGCTGGGATCAAAACATGACTGATTTGGCATGTCAGAGATTCTACCACCAAGCTATCATTGCACAGCAGAAATTTTAAGGTTTTAAGGTTTAAGGTTTTAAGGTTTTTACTATGCAAAAAATGTCAGTCGCTAGGAGAGCTTGATTCAAGTAGAAGAGCATTGCATTAACAGCAGCAGCCACTGTTTATAGGATGGCAATAAAATCACTATACAGTTACAATAAGAATTAAGACAAAGCAATTAATCAACAACCCAGAAGATTATTATTAGAATGGTTCTGGCTAATAACAATAAAATGCTATTGTAAACAATAGTAAATTAATTACCAATACTGTTCAAACTACAAGCAACCTGCTTCAATGCTTTGCTTTTTTATTATAAGTAACTGTATAGTGACTTTATTGCCACCCTGTGTATCTATCTATCTATCTATCTATCTATCTATCTATCTATATATATATATATATATATATATATATATATATGATTCAATGGTACTCAAGCAGTAAGGAATTTCAGGGTTTTCAGTAAAGAATTGTGTCCACAAATTGACAGATTCAAACTGTTGGAATATTGATCTTTCCACAAAATATAATTCTACAGTGCACATTTTGAGTTAGACAATCTTGGAAGAGGGAAATGACATTCCGAAATATGGTGAAAAGAGTTCATGGAATAAAAAAAAATGACTGGGAATCACTGATCTAATATATTTGGTATAGAGCATTTTCGCAGCATTTATATAGAATATTAAACTTTTAAGTAAAGATGTAATATATTGGTTATATTAAGTTAGCACCACATATATAAAACACAGTACATATTCATATCCAAGTAGGTACTGAAAAGTTCTCAGCTTGATCCACTTCTTTAAATCTCACTAAATATCAGAAGTTTTTTTATCCCTTCTTGTATTGGTGTGAAACCTTTTTGTACCTTCTCACACACACTCATATATATATATATATATATATATAATTTTAAGGTGTGCTATATTTATAGGATAAAGTGTTCAATATCAGAGATAGAGCATATGTAAATATAAATATAAACGTGAACATTGAAGTCATCAGTCAGAGGTGACAAGCTGTTTCATGCTGGATGTAATCATCAGGCGGCCTGATGATTGTAGCCTCTATCTATCTGTATGTTTGTTATCTAACTCCTCCTAGTGTTTTGGAGATAACCCCACAGAAAATTTTTTCCCTTTGATTTAAATTAAATTTAAATTTGAACAAGGGAATGACTCCTATCCAAAATATAGAAGGAGAAAGCCAGAAGATGGAGATCACATCGGCAAGGTCATTGAGTAATACTGAAATGCATAATTTTTCTCAACAAATTATAGCAATGATTTAAAATCAATGTGTGACACACAGCAAGATGCAGGTAATTTGGCTAGTATATTTATATATACTGATAACCTAAGCATAGCAAACTTGGTTATTGTTTAAGTAGGTGTCTGCCTTTTGGTCTTTTTTTTTTAGTTTATGTTTCATTTTTGCATTTTCTTGTATCATTTTTTTCTCGGTTTTTGCATTATTCATTGTTAGTATTTTCTTTTTTTTTAGTTTTCTTTTGTTCATCTGAGAAGCTTTCTGTTAGATTGTTATGATATATATATATATATATATATATATATATATATATATATATATATATATACACACACATGCACACATATCTGTGTAGGTCTGTAAGGTATATTTAGGCAAAATGTATTCAACCAAACAAGCTTTATTAAATTCAATCAGCAAGGTTAATTTAGTTTTTCATTGTCCTTTTTTTTAACAAGGGTTTTATATTATAATCGAGATTGTGTATAAACTATCTGAAGTTATTTTTGTTCTGCTGTCTTGGTTCATGTACTTTTGACTTTCTCAGTCATTATCAAGAACCATGTTCTGTTAATATGGGAGGCAAGATTCTATTGGCTACATCCTGGTATTTTATAGAGATCTGGATGTTTGAAAAAGTTCATAGTGATGTTATGTAGACAGCAGCATATTTACTATAGAACTAATGCAGCTCAACCTTCAGGGCATCTAATCCAGGAGCGGCCCTTGAAGCAACTTTTTTTAATAAGTGAATTTTTCAACAGAGTCAATGTTTTTTTTAAGTGTTATTAAATTAATGCCATTTTAGTAATAGAATCATAAGCTAATGAATTGAAGTAGCTAATGTATGTTGGCATTAGAATATGCTCTAATATTCATTTCTTATGGCCTTAAAATTCTCCTGTAATTGGTCAAATTTCAAAATTTTTGGGAGAGGTTGCAACATCTGAATGCCAGGCTCAGTTGGGCTCACCAGAATCAATTATCTTCAAATCTATTGTTGCTGATTGTGAAGGGGCCTCTATATCTGTTCAAGCTTCAGGACCAAAAAAATGTGGATCTGCCACAGGACGTACAACAATTATGTAGCAAGGCAACACCAAAACAGTGAATCAAATATTATGTCTTTTTTATCCATATTAAATATTTTACACGTGTACAAAATATTTTTATGTATCTTAAATATTTAATATGCATAATGTTTTATGCATTCTTTTTGGTGCAGGATACAAATGAAGCCAGAAACCTAAGGAAAATGATAAGAAAAACAAATATACCCCATCATTATGGGTAAGGTATCAAATGGATTTTGGATGAGATGAAAAAGTGAGGCAAGGACAGACTAGAATAGATATTTTCCGATAACCTCAATTGCCATATCTATAATCGGGAAACTGCTTTATTATCTATTGTTAGATATTTGTATTCTATGCTTCTGCCAGTTAATTCCTTATAAACACTGCTTTATGCCACTCTTGAACAGAGTATAGTAACTTATTCCTCTCTTGCAAGACATCAAGTATATTGGAACATTAATTTATTTTTACCTTGGCCAAATGAAGTTTCATGAAACATTTATATGGAAAAGCATATTATAAATCAATATAATGCAACTATTTTTGTATATTCTATATTCTATATATTTTTAAATTATTATATTCTTTATTCATCTTATAAACATATATAATTACTGTTTTTGATCAGCAAGCTCTATAAATATAGTGGAAGCAAATATATACTTTGGCTTCTTAAAAAGAATGAAATAGACAACATGCAGGGAATTTATTTACAATATGGTATATTTTAATTTGTACCAAATAAAGGTACTATCAGAATAATCATGCAAGTAGGAATTTTTCAACTTATGAAATAATATCTGTGTCATGCTAGACAATTTTTCTTATCTGAATCTATTTTTCATGTTCATATGTTTACCATTCATCCATGCTTAGAATGTTGCCAACATATATGGTCTGCTGCTCCTGTGTTATATTTAGAGATTCTTGATAAAATCCAAAGAATCTGCAATATCAATTCTTCTGATCTGGTATCTCGGCTTCAGTCACTTTCCTACTGCCATAATGTAACCTCCTTATGACTTTTCTATAAATATTTTCATGGTAATTGTTCTGATTAACTCTCCTGTATGGTACCTAGACTCTATGAATTTAAGCACATTACTAGATTGGCAACAAGGTCTCAATATTTTACAGTTGAAATGATTAGATATAACCGTAAGTTCTATACTAAGATTTTCTTTTCTTGTACTTCTCACTAGTAGAACTCTCTTTGGACTTCTTGCTTTCCAGTTAACTTTGATTTTCAAAATTTAAATGTAATGTTAACTTTTATCTTCTGTCTTCTTAATTCTTTTCTTTTACTGTTCTCTGCCCTTAATATTTCCTTTTTCTTATATTCTTTCACACTCAGTAACCTCCGGTGTCTTAGTAGTTTTGTTACCTTGCTTGGTTGTGAAATGATTAAAAAATATAGTATATGTTTAATAAATTGTAATGAAATAATCATACTGTAGAGAAATTCTATTTTGACAGAAGAAAGCAGTGAAAAGGAAATTGTGTAAATGGATAGCAGGACAGGGATTAGGAAGGATGGTGCTACAAAGTGAAGGAACTATTTACACTATTTAGATTGTTTGAAACTGTTATCCTCATCTTTATTGTCATATACACAATGTTTCAACCGTTGTACTCTCAGGCTTTCTTCAGGTGATATACATTGAAATTTCAAACTGAACCCTTTATTTAGTCCATGAGGATAGATCATTCTAATTCCACATGCCATGCCATTTTTTTGGATATCTCAGTTTCAGTTAATTCCCTTTAGTAACTCAACTCTCCAAGTTTTTGTTTTCTCTGCTGTGGTCAGGTATTGAACTCACAACTCTTTGGGTCAGGACACTTTTTGCATTACTCAACCAACACTTTTATCCAATAAGTTATGAGTTCAATACCTGGCTACAGAAGAAGGAACAAAAACTTGGAGAGTTTGCCACCGTGGACTAAATAGGGTTTGTTTCGAAATTCCAACTTATATTACAAATCTCAGAGAATACAGTGGGCAAAATGTTGTGAATATGGTAATAAAGATGAAGACAACAGTCCAAATGGTATTAATAGTGTAAATAGTTACAATACCTCATTTCAGAAATATAGACAGATATTGAAGGAAAGGAAGTTGTGGAGAGTCATGATTTCCCATGTCCTGAAGAGACATCATGCTAAGAAGAAGAAGAGAGAATGTTAATGTCATTAAACCTCTCAGTTATTTGTTTTAAAAGAATCTTTAACTTTACTAACAGATAAGCATTAATGTTTTCTGTGACAGATTGTATCTAATTTTCAATTATATATATATATATATATATATATATATATATATATATATATGTATGTATGTATGTATGTATGTATCTATCTATATATATATATATATTTTTATTTCACCCCTAGCAAGATGGGAAGCCACTAGCATGCAAGTGGATAGATCAAGGTAACTGGAGATGTTGATTGACATTACATTTGAATAGTTGGAGATTAAAGCTATCAGGGAAACAGGAGTAGGGAAGGGAGTTCCACAGGCGAGAGATGTGAGATGAAGCTATTGGAGTAGAAGAGGCGGCTACATTTAACAGTTTCAACAGTGAAAGGGTGAGAGTGGGATGCCAGCCTCATAGGATGTGTGAATTCACGAAGTCTTGGAACCAGTGAAAGCAACTCATCGGAGCAATTACCATGAAAGTATTTGTAAAAAAGACAGAGAGAGAGGACGGCACATCTGTGAGAGAGCAACTGCAGACGAGATGCCAGATCATGGCCAATTATATTGCATATCCATATCTTATCAAGAACCTCCAGGCAAAGTGAAGGGGCTCCAGACCATATATGGCAGTAATACTCCATGCAAGAGCGAATGGTTGATTTGTAGATTTGAAGGATCGATTCTGGGGAGAAAAATTTCCTGGTGTGGCACAGGGAGCCAACTTTCCTTGCCGTAGGCGAAGCAATTGACTCAATGTATTTGTTGCATCTCAGGTCAGTAGAAAACGTCAGGCGCAGCGAGGCGCAGCGAGGCGCAGCGAGGTGCAGCGAGGCGCAGTGAGGTGCAGCGAGGTGCTCTCGAGACGTTGAGCGTCAGACATTCTAATGGGGTATGCTCTGACATTAGATAAAATTGAAACAGTCTGAAAAACAATGCCAATTTTAACCTGGTTACAGTACGTGAATATGTGTGGGTAGTAGATATTCTGAGAAAATTTTCAAAATCTTGTGATATAGTAACATTCATATCAGTGCATCATTAGTGTTTTAGCTTTAGACAGTGGCTCATGCAGTTGAAGAGTTCAGTGTAAGTAGGTATCCTTTCAGTGTACTAATTTTGTTGAAGTAAAGCTATTTCAGAAGTTTTGGGTTGTGGTGTTTTGAGAGGCTGTATATCATGTTGTCCTTTGAAATTAGCACTGTCAAATGAACATTTCCCCACCTGTACACTAGGTTTGGAACACTTGCTACAGATACCCTCCATAAACAATACAAATATAAAGATAGACCACATGATTTCCATAACACAGATCAGAGAAAACTCATTTCTAGAGGTGTAATCACAGACTAGTGGGCACTGTTTACTTATAGTAGAACTATAAACATGCATGTCTTTAACCAGACTTCCATTTATGTAATAATTTCCTAGTGCACATCTTCAGTGGTGCTGTAAAAGGTTTACCCGAGGTACTGGACATTGCTCTGTAGAGTTCTGTAGGTTCTGCCTTCATACAATAAACGGTCATCTGTGTGTGTCCATCATAGACTTAAGGAGTAAATTCACCTCCACAAACAGATCCAACCCTTAATATCATGGTGTTGGGTAACATCTTACAATTCTCACTTACCTTTAGTATTTGTGGAGGGAATATGGAATATTGCCATGTGTACCCACAACATTTTATTATCCATTGTATCATATCGACAGGGTACAGTCTACCCTACTATTTAGCCTATAGCTAGGAGGATGAGAGATAAATTAATACCTTTCTCAAGGGTGTTAGTGCAAAGGTGAATCTAATGAATTCAACCATAATTTGAACACAGCTAGCTGATTTCTCTTTTTGAGCCACTAGCCATTAAATTACCTATACATCTTAGGCGGATATACTTTGTAATAATATAGAATCTGAGGATTGTTGGTAAACCCCTTATTTTGGAAAGTCTGCAAAAACTGATCTGTATATATGATCATTTACTGTAATCTAGCTATATTACCTGTACATAAAGTATTTGGTAAATTTAAATATATTTAGGATGTTGCAATTTTATTTTTCATTTGTGTGTCATATATATATATATATATATATATATTAGGTTGGTGCAAAAATAATGTCGTTTTTGACGATTTTTTTTTATTAATGTTCACCAATTTATCCAACTTTTTTGACTTCCCTATTTGCTTTAAATGGCGAACAACTTTATTGGTCGACCTCGAGTTCAACAGCAACTTCTCGTGTGGTTTTGCGAGGATTGGCTTCAATTAAGCCTTTCAAATGTTCGTTATCACCCGCAGTCGGCCGGCAGCGACCGTCTTCATCTTCGAGGCTCTCGTCACCATTGCGAAATTTCTTGAACCACGTTCGTTAGTGGTTCCTGGGCCAAATGCATCATCGATATCACGAGCTGTCACAACAGCTTTTCGGCCTAGTTTGAACAGGAACAAGAAAATCGTGCGGATTTGAATTTTGTCCATGCTGTCGAAAAGCCTGCAAAAAAATGAATGAAGAGATTGAGAACGGTAACGAATAACACGATTCGATAGAGCGAAAAACGTGCTTCAAAATGATATATAACATGGCTATATATATCAATGAATTAATTCAGAAATCATATATAAAAGTAACATATGTGAGAAAACGACATTATTTTTGCACCAACCTAATATATATATACTTGGGCATTCTAATTGCCTGAATATCATGAGAGCGTGAAGCTTGAGTAGAAACTCAAGCTGTCTTTTGTTGAGTGTTGGTGCTGTGAAGCATTTTTTTCTGTCTAGATACCTGTCAAGGTATTGACCACTTTAATTTACTGTATCAGAAGTTGTATACCTTTCGATCTTTTTTCTTTTTTCTTTTCTTTTTTGGGATTTTTTTCTTGTATAAGATATTAGGGGCTTCTGGCAAGTTGTCTATTGGTCATGGCCAAGTGGTTAGAACATTCACCTTCTGACCATGAGGCCCAGGTTTGAATCTCATCATGGTCAAGTGAGCCATGTTTGAATTCTGGCTGAGTTCAAATACACTTACGAATGGTATATATCATCTGTCTCTCTCTCCCCAGTCATGGATTAAATAACAGGTCAGGCTGGGTTTTCTAGCCTTGGCTAGCAATCAGTCGAGAATAAGGAAAATTCTGAATTCAAAACCTGAGGAAGGCTGTTTAAAGACTTCATGACATGCTGTACACCAGTTCTCTGTATTTGGTTCTTCCAAAAAGTGTGACTGGTACTACACAAGCCTTCACCACTGTAATCAAATCATATGTGTGGGTGTGGGTGTGGGTATTATGGTGGTTCTAAGAACTGAAGTATTAGGCTCTCATATGTCAGTATTGACAGGAGAGTTCATATACATACATACATACATACATACATACATACATACATACATACATATATATATATATATATATATATATGTGTGTGTGTGTGTATGTATAATTTTGACAATAAATAAACCTGAAAAGCATTCTATCTTCAATGTATAACATATGTCCTTCTTTGACAGTGTAAGAGCAGAAACAAGGCAGACAGAATTATCTAATAGGCGCAATTACGAACACTACGATAAGTCCAGTGGCATGAATAAGGACAAGAATAAAAATAGACTGCATATGCATCAAAGATGAGTGCTGCCAGGGCAGAGTGACAGACTCCCAAAGTGAAAATGCATTAGAAAGATATTTCTGCATCAATAGGAATTTTGCATTGTGGTTCTCTGAAAGGCTTGGTCTGTAGCCAACATGAGGTAGTATTGTGTTTTAATAATAAGCCAAATGTTAGAGAAGATGGCGGAGTGGGGACATTGTATCTCCAATTGGAGCAAAGGGGTGCCTTGTTTTGTTTATGTTTGGCATTATAACAAAAAATAAACAAATAGATGAAATATTTTATTTTATTTTTGGAAAGAGCTCAAACACCCCACCATGAATTTTCATTGCAGAGTGATTTTTTAACATTTCAAAATTAAAGGGACATTTTTATTTTTTAAGTTAAATCCTTTTTTTAAAGACTAAGTTTTTCCAATTCTCATGTATTAGAATTTAGAATAATCAATTAAAAAGTTAGATTAATTAAGCATAGAATGAAATGGTGCTGAATAGCTAAAGAATGGACCAATCACTGCTCCTGTAGGATGTTGTGCAACTCTGGCTATTTAAACACAAAATTCAAAGGTCCATCCTCTCTTTTTCTTCCACTACATTACTTAAACAACATGAAGCTACACTGCTTCTTTCATTACAATCCCTGTTAGTGGCATTAGGTTATGGAAGAATAGACCTGGTAACTTCAAGAGAAATTAATACTCCCTAAAAAAATAACTTGTGACTAAAAGGGACTTCTCCTTCAACAAGGTCTATTGACAAGATATCTGGATATCTTTTCTACTAAGCTAAGTCAGCAAATGTTTTTTCGTCATATCTCTTTGGAGATTAAATATATTTAAATAGTACAAGTTGTGGTATTTTCTTTCTCATCAAAAGCTGTTACCTAAGTTGGTTTCTGCACATATGAAATTTAGTGCTCACTCTCCATAAACTTAGGATTGTATTCTGGTATATTATCATGGATGTAATCATCACACATGCACAAAAACTTGATCATTGAGAGTTTTACAAATATATGAGTTTGTCGTGACCATATCACAATGGGCTAAAATCATGTGTTACTTTTACCAAAACTCATAGAACTGGAAACTTAAATTCATTTCAAACATAAGATTGAGCAATGTAAAACCATAGTAGAGATGTGGAAGATATGATTTACATAAAACTAAAGAAAAACAATATGAAAGCCAAGTTAGACTTGACAAGACAAAATATTAGTATTTTAAAAGATTTTTAAAACATGCAAATAGTATAAATAAAAAGAAGTACATGTTTAATCTATATCCCCTTGTCAATTTAAACTCTTTCTTTTTTCTATATATTGTGACCATTTTGATCAAAGTTTATATTTTTGTCATTTTCAATGAAATCTTGAAAAATTTCTCATACATTGCAGTGAAATTTTCACTTTCCAAAATTATAGTTTGGACTTATGAAGAAAAGAAAAAAAAAATTATATTGTAAAAGGAATTTTTCAATGAAAAGAGTGGAAGAAGAGAGAACGTCACCTCTCTTATCCTGAATATGAAAAAAGGCACCTGCAAAAACAAACAAAACTTGAAATTACTAAGTGAAATTTGAGAGGAGCAAACATTCATTGCAAGACATTAAAACAATATAAAATACAATTTTTATAGAATCTTGCACAAAAATTTCCTTTTGTGCAACTTTTTAATAAACGCAGATAATAGATCAAAATATATAACAGCTCTTAAAAAGATTTACAATACAATCTTCAAATAATGGGAAAAAAAATTTGAGAATGTAGTACAAAAAATGCTTTAAATATGGTTGAAAATACTCTTTGAGAAAGATGCACCCAACAAATTGAAAACCAAAAAATCAAAAAGGGGCTTAGGTAAATCCACTTGTGTCACTGGAAGTTTTAACAATTTATTCTTCGTTAAAACAGTTCTATACACAGGTTTCATTTCTTCGTTCTGTTTGTGTCTTCTGTGAGAAACAGCCGAGCTAATCCACAAGTATCAGTCAAAAAATAACTTTTCCTTCTGGAACCTTATTTTTCTACCTTCAGAGTGAAGTTTTTCTGTCTCCTCATCTAACTTAAAAATTTTTTCTCCTTTTGATAAAAAATTATATTACCTTCTTTGTTGAAATTTTTGTTACCTTCTGAAGTAATCTGCTTACCCATCTTTTTATATATCATTGAAAGAGGATCAGATGGATCTCTGTCTTTAAATTTACATGGTTGGAAGCCACCCTTTTGATTGAAAGTGTAGTGAGTGCAAAATAATAATAACTTCTTTCATCCACTTGCTTCAAATTCAGAGGACTGAGGAAGAAAAATGAAAGAAATTTGTGAGCCTACGTCAGATTTTTGCCTTTCACAGAAATTAACTAGTGAGCTAAGGAAGAAGCAGGAAAGAAATTTGGGAGCCGATGTCAGATTTTTTTTAACCAATGAAAACCTTGCCTTCATATTAATTAGCCAGTGAGCCAAGAAGGAAAGAAAATAGTGAGCCTATGCAAAATGTTTTTGATATAAAATGAGAAGAAAAATTAAATTAATAAGAGGAGTTTCTGAAGTCATGTGAAAGGTTTTGTTTCAATTCTTTGCAACCAGCATTAAAGTACTTGTCAGTGTAAAATTACTTATCAGTTACATTATCAGCCTCTAATGGCATTTCTAAGAATTTTCTCTCATAAATCCAAGAAAATTTAGTGTTTCAATCTCTCTCTCTTCATCTACTTTTAAACATATGTAAACCTTATATCCCTTTGATGAGCAATGAACTCTCTTACATTTGTTTTAAATGATTTTGAATATTATTTTGTGTCAGTTCATTTAATCTGTTATATGAACATTTCTTCTTCATGACAATATGTTATAATAGTGTCATGTTACCTGTTGATATTCCATCCCAGCAAACAAATTCTTTCTATGTGACCTTGAACAGTTGGTTTGAGTTTAGTAATTCTCTGCATTGTTTTGAAAGATATTTGATTATGGTTATATAAAATAAATACTACTTCTATCCTTCTCGGTAGTATAATTCCTAACCTAGAATAGTTTAATATTTTTTTTATTATAACTGGAAGTAGTGTTATAAATCCTCAAATGTTATAATACCCCTATGCCATAAAAGCAGCAACGATCAGCCACTCAGAGGAAGGTGCCCTGCCATGGTTTGAATAAATACCTGGCACAGGGCTCCGTCCCTGTGCTGGTGGAATCATGGCTACGCATAGCTTGAACCGGTTCTGGCCTGGACTAGCTATGACAAGCCAAGACCAGCTATGACTAGCTTAGACCAGCTCTGACCAGCTTGGACAAGCTATGACCAGCTAAGACCAGCTTGGACCAGCAGCCCGAGTGTTTTCACTCGGGTCCCCACATTAAAAACCGACCTTGTGTCACAACCTGACTCAGTGGGGGGTCAAGTAAATATCCATACCTGGCACAGGGCTCTGTCCCTGTGCTGGTGGTATCATGGCTATGACTAGCTTGGACCGGCTCTGACCAGTTTGGATCAGCTATGACAAGACAAGACCAGCTATGACCAGCTTGGACAAACTATGACCAGCTAAGACCAGCAGCCCGAGTGAAAACACTCGGGTCCCCATGTTAAATAATGACTGTGTCACAACCTGACTCAGTGGGGGGTCAAATAAATCTCTACATGTTGTAGTATCTGTTGTGCTGGCTTCCCCTCCCTGCTACTTGGACAGTTCACTTTGGGTGAGATGCTGCTTCAGCATCTGTTCTGTGCTGGTCTAACCAGCTGCCTGGACAGAATCCTCTGTTCTGTAGCGGGGTGACTGGCTATGACTAGCAAACACTAGATATGACCAGCAAAGACCTTCCAGCTGGAGTGGGGACACTCAGGTTCCCCACATTAAAATAAACTGACCTTATGACACAGTGGGGAACTCCAGGTAAATATGGGAAGGCACCCTGTCATGGAGGAGATGCATACTGTAGTATTTGTTCTTTGCTGGGCTTTCCTCCCTGCTGCTTGGACAACTTGCCTCATGGGAGATGCTGTTGTAGTATCTGTTTTGTGCTGGGCCACCATGAACCACCTTCTTTTTCAGGACCAGCATCTCAGACTATCTCAATATGTGATGGCAAATTGCCCATATCTTCTGTGCATATCAACGGTTCTGTGCTAATACTTACAGCTCAGGCTTATCTTCTGTGCAATACCAATTCTTCTGGTCATCCTCTGTGCAATACCAATTATTCCAGTTATCTTCTGTGCACATTATCTCTTCCAGTATATCTACTGCACACAGCAACTGTTTCAGTTTATCTTCTGTGCACTCCAACTGATTCAGTGTAATATACCAACCGCTATGTTCTCATCATCATTGCTACAGGAACTGTTTTCCTGAATTTATTTTTAGCGCTACTAAAGAAAACTATTCCTGTTCCTCATTTTTGGATTATCAGCTACTGCATCGGCATTTCTTTGAATTGTATTATTATTTTATTTGCTAATAATAAACTTTGGCATATTTTTATCTGAATTCCTCATTCTTGTTATCCTTGCCTTGGCCAGGGTCAGATCATTGTGTGTTTTTTTAAAAATGTTTGCGATTATTGTCTGATATAGACACCCAGGTGCCCATAACAACATTAAAACTACAGACTTCCTGAAAATGAACATCTGACATGACTTCAAGTGTGTAAATTTGTGAAAAAATTCCTTATCTTGTTTTATTAAAATTCCCCTTGTGTTTCCTCGTCATTATTATCTTTCATTAATATGCTTGGCATGGGTAAATCAATTGTTCATTTTAACCCCTAAGCTCTATGTGGCATAGAAGAAAAATACAAAGAGTATATATTTTTCAAATTTTAAAAATGCTAAGCTCTATGTGGTATAGAAGAAAAATACAAAGAGTATATATTTTTCAAATTTTAAAAATGAATTTCGAAAGTCTGGTTTGATTTATTTTCTTTCTAAACTTTTTGGCTTTTTTTTAAGTACACTTCTCTTACAAATAAGTGTGAAAGACATAATTAGACTATTATAATATTTATTAACACTTTTTGTTAATTATTATTTTTAATTATTTTATATTACTAACCAAAAAAAAAAAAAAATTATTTTCATAATTCACGCCAGGAAGATATTGATTTCTTTTTTTTTTTTTTAAATGAAGTCCTGTGACTAAAAAAATAAACCAATCAGATCGTAGCGCGCCAAAATATTACCTATATAAAAAAAAAAAAAAACAAAAAAAAAAACTTGGACATTGCGCCATTTTTTAATACGTTTTAACATTAAACAGGTTGTTAACTGATATAACTTAAGAAAATTAATTCAACAAATATATCTCAACGATTCTATATCACAAGATAACAAATGACGGTATTTATTTCTTGTATTTGAAATGAGTTTTTTTTTTTTATCTTTTTTTTTATGTTTTTGAGTTTGAAAGAGAAAGTACTAAATAAATTCATTTTTGTATTGTCTTCTTTTCTGTTGAAATTGTCCGTAAATAAATATTTTATGGGAAATAAACGTACTTCTTTCTGTCTCAAGATATTTTTGTGTGACAATCAGCATTATTAATTTAACCAATATTACACTCGGACTCGAGTTATGGGACCCACTCTTTGAAAATGATTTTTATTTAAATCAGTATTTTTCGGATCTGAAAAACGTCGTTCATTGAGTAAAGTAGTCTCAGGAATGCTAATCTGCAAACGTAGTTTTAGAACAAGTCGACGATCGGTCTCTTTTTAAGTAAAAAAAACATCATTTTTTACTGGTTCATATCTTTGATTTAATTCACTGTTCCAACCATTTATTCGGTATTTCAATATGTTGCTTTGAATTGAGGTAAAAAAAGAAAAGAAATAGAAACGGGA
The DNA here is from genome assembly GCA_963932145.1 of Acanthosepion lycidas. Classification (NCBI taxonomy): domain Eukaryota; kingdom Metazoa; phylum Mollusca; class Cephalopoda; order Sepiida; family Sepiidae; genus Acanthosepion; species Acanthosepion lycidas. The sequence continues at coordinate 34,237,535 of OZ010572.1, read as the reverse complement.
TAGAGTTGTTCTAAAACTTTCTTTTACACTGCGGGAAAAAAATTGCGTCAGGCAAATTCACAGCCTCTTCTTATCCAACAGGTGGACAAAATCTGAAATAGAAAATTCATGGAAGTTTTTATTCATATTATAAATGTCAAATTAAGACTTTCTTCACATTAACTTTTATTCTCAAACTTTATTTTAAAAATATATATATATCGAATAAATTGGAATATGACTAAGAGAGTCGGTGCAACAATCTCATGCCCGCACTCTTCGCAATCTATGACACAGCCCCACTCTCTAGTCTACAATAAGTAATTATTCACATAAAAATAAAATACAAATCTTATTGTAGTGTAAAAACAGTTGAACCTAATTAGCCACATAAATCATCACGTGCAATAAATTAAATGATTCCACTAGAAAAATTGAAAATAGATGTGTTCGTATCAAAATAGAAATTATTACGTATCCTTCCATATTAAAAATTTAATTTAAAAATTTATTTTAGTGTGTTTTTTTCTTGTTTTGTTTCTTTTTTCGGGATTTACCCTGAGTTAAAACAAATTCACAGATTTGAAAAGAAAAAAAAATATCCAGAATGACGTCAAATCCGAAAACTTTTCATCTTTGAAAGTTGGGCTTAGTTTAATTGTGACGTTAAAAATATTATGTAGAAAACGAGCAGATATTTAACTTAAGATACCTAGAGTTACAAAGGCTAAGCACTGCCCGGTCCCCCTACCCGTTTAGTACGCACCGTACGACCGTAGTATTGTTAAAAAAAAGAATTTTTTTTAAAAGATTGGATTGATGAATTTCTGTTGCAAACAGACCGGACCCATAAACTTATATGATGTACCCGACAGAAATAGATGACTTATGACTAATTAATATTACAGCCCAACATAAAATAGTGGCTTTTTTTCCCCTGTGACTTTTTTACCGGCCAAGATTGTTTCAGATATTTAAATTGGTTACCGTGACTTTTCAACTAAAAAAAAACTGTTTTTCAGAATTCGCGTTTAATTTTTCAAGGTTTCTTCGAATATCGGTGTTCAAATTTTTTTTTTTTTTTTTTTTTTTTTTTTATTGAGAGAGATATTATCCCCGACCAAATCTAACATGCAATAAAAAAAAATTGAAAAATCAGGTATTATTGATATTTAACGTACTCTTAATGTTCTTAAATCTTATTCTTTTTACAGATTACTCAACTCAGCTGGCAACACAGGACACATTACTTCGGTTACTATTTTTATTTTTTAAAATTACATGTTAGTATTAGCAAAAAACGTATACATTAACCCTAACAGTCGTAATTTAAAAAAACAAAAAAACAAGCGATTTTAGTGAACAGGTCACAACTCAAAGCAAAGGTGAATAATGTAAATTTTCAAAATTAATACTTAGTACTAGTAGCCAACAACACTTAGAGAACAACACTTAGGAAGTGAGATAAAAAATATACTTAATAAAGAACGGATAAAAATGATGTGAAAAATTGTTTATCATCCTTGGATTTTAAATGCTAGAGTTAGTATTTTTTCGAAAGCATTGAAATAAAAGAAAAAAACAAACTATTTTGTACTGTCCCGCAGAAGTTGTCCGGTTTCGTGTTTGAAAAATGTATACTGATGTCATCAGTTCTCAACTCGATATGCTGATGACATAACTATTTACTCCTGTCTTGATCATTCTGATAAGGTCAAATTGGCAACTGATCTCAGAAATTACCTACAATGTGTTGTTAGATGGGTCAAGGAGTGGATTGTTAATTTTAACTCTTCAAAAACGAAACTTCTTTCTTTTACTGATTGAACACTTTTACCTTCCATTAGCACGGCAGAAGTAACTTTCAGGAGCTGAGGGGAGTGACAGATTGCGCCTTCTGGAATTAAAGTTTTCAACTGAAATGAATTGTGTAATGCATCAATTGCTAAACCTGCAACTAAGCAAGTTGGTTCGTTATGTTGTGCTAGACAATTTTTCTCGACAGAATCTATTTTGCAAATTTTTAAGTCTACCATTCATCCTTGCTTTAAATATTAGTACCAAATCTGGTCTGGTGCTCCAGCTACATATTTAGAGATTCCTGATAAAATCCAAAGAAGAATCTGCAATGTTGTTGGTCCTGACTTGGCATCTCAGCTTCAGTCCTTTTCCCACCACTATAACTGTGCCTTTTCTATAAATACTTTCATAGTCAGTGTTCTGATGAACTTTCTGCTATGGTACCATGACTTTATAAATTTAAGTGAAGTACTAGTTTAGTGGCAAGGTTTCATCATTTTACAGTTTAAATGGCTTGATATAACTAAGTTCTATGCTGTTTCTTCTATCACACTTCTCTCTTGTGGAACTCTCTTTTGGCTTCCTACTTTCCAGTCACCTTTGATCTTTAACTAACAACAAGCAGATCCTAAAATTTGATCTATCATGATAGGTATTCTCTCAAGTTGGCTTTTTGTCTTGAACGCCTATTGGGACTCAAGCTCATCCACAGACCTCCTTGTGAAACTCATATCTGATCTGTTGCTGAAGATGTTGGAAAAATTCTTTGTTCATTGTACCACTCCAGTAAGTATCTGACTCCCACTATTATCTATACAAGAGCTAGATTTGACCAAAACTGAAGTATTTCTGCTATAACTCGGCTGAAACTGCTCAATACTCACTTACCTGTCTTGTCAAGACACTGATTTATGATAATCATACAAACACTGAATAAATTTTTTTTTTAAATCACCATTCTGATTAAAATAACAAAAATGAAGATGCTAAAATATAAAAGATCATGGAGTAATTAAAACATGCTGAGTTTTAGCCAAGAATTGTACCATTTTTGCTGAGTTTTAGCCAAGAATTGTACCATTTTGCTGACTTTAAGACAAGAATGTTTCTTTTTGCTTACTTTTAAACAAAATTGATTTTGGTAAAAAAAAAAAAAAAAGATTTATATTTCAATAGAAGCTTGGAAAAAATTGATGAGTCAGTTGGCAACCAAAAGGAAAAGAAAATAGTTTATGAATGTAAGGAGAAAATGCTGACTCCCATGGGTCTTTATTCCAAAAGACACACATTCAAGTCATGGTTTGAAATAAACTTCAACATCATTAAATGGAACATTAAAGATCTGGAATAACTTTTTTATGTGTGAGAATCACCCAAATGGTAGGGGGACTTCTGGATTAGGATAGAAAACCATGAGGAAACTAAATACAGAGTGAGAAAGAGAGAGAATGAGATCAAATTGAAGAATATATGCCTTCAAGGATGGCAAACTTACTTTGGATATTATTTTTAAAGTGATTTTGACAAGCTATAACTTTTTTACTTGGAATGTTTGTCAAATGAAATTTGAAATTTTGTGTTTCTTGCAGATTATTTTTTAAAGAATTTGTGAAAAAAAATCATGTGACAGGGTTAACTTTAACCTATATCTTTCTGGTGTCAGTTTATATATATATATATATATATATATATATATATATATATATATATATATATATATATATATAATGAATTTTGTTTGAAGTTTGTATTTTCAAATGTAAACTGGGAAATTGATATTTCTAAAATATTTCAAGTCAATTTTCATTTCCAAAATTATAGTTAACATATATGTGAAAAGATTTTGGGCACACCTTGGGGTGGTGTAATGGTTAGCAAGCTTGTCTCACTAGAACAATTACGACTGAGTAGTGAGTTCGATCCTCACTGGGTGCTCCATACTTTCGGCCTTGTGCCACATCTGAACAGCACTTAGAAATATGTTTTGAATTTAAATAACCCACAAAGGGTTGGTAATCTGTAAAGAATAATTCAATGAGTCAATAACCATATTTTTCACTTTGTGTGTTGTGGTGTAATGGATATTGGCTTGGAGTGAGAACTTGGAGAGCTGAGTTTAAATTCCAGTTTAGTTCGTTAGATCCACTTATGTACACTGTTGAATGAATCCATCTCTTCTCCTCCCTCCAGCTGTTGGTTGAATAACAGGACAGACTGGGTGCTTTAGCCTTGGTTGGCAACCTACTGCAGGAAAAAATCTGCCTCATCAGTCATGTATCAAAAGATATGTGATCGTTCCTGCATATCTTACTTATTATAAAACGCAGATTGTGTGTGTGTGTGTGTGTGTCTGTACGTTTATATATTGGATCGGATTTCCTACATTTTTCAACCGATTTCAACAAAACTTCACAGGACTGCGTAAAATTAGCTTGCGGTGGTTCTGACAGTGCCAAAAGTTGGAAAAACGCCATTGTTTTTGCATGAAATCAATTTGAAAACACGATTCTGTCGCCAGAATGAAAGGGGGACAACTCATATCAAGTTATACTTATTATAAAACCCAGGTTGTTTGTGTGTATGTTCGTTCGTTTATATATGGGGTCGGATTTCCTACATTTTTCAACTGATTTCAACAAAACTTCACTTTTTTGGGGGCAGGTAGTGTTTCTTATTGTCTTGCACACTTTTTTCTTTATTTTTACATTCAGAATGCTTTAAAAATTCCATTTACAAGACAACTGTTTATAATAAAATTCTATTCAATCGATAGACTCATAATAATTGAAAACAATGTTTTTGTTTGAGTTTGGGTTTGACCAATTCGTAAAACAAAAACAAAGAAAAACTAATTAAAAGATGCATGTCCATCAACCTTAAACAATAATCTTTGTCAATTTTATTTTTCAGTCTTTATGATGGTCGATACTTGATCTATCTCTTACTGTTACATCCCCGGGCAATGCCGGGCTCTCCTGCTAGTATCATGTATGACACTTGACTGACCGACTGACATGTACTTGTAATTTACCAATTTATGCAGAAAAAACAAAGATGACACTTTAATAATATTCAACTGGTCACTCCTTCATACTTAGACTTAAGGGGACTGACCAAAAAAAACATTTCGGTTATCTTAATCTGGGAAAGTAGTTCAGTATTAGTCTCATGCTAGTAATTTTGCCATTTGGGTAGAAAATGGAAATTTTGGGAGGGATGTTTATTTTTTCTTTTGAAATGTGTATTTTGCAAAGGAAAAAATGTCATTGTAGTTTTTAACAATTTGCTTTGTAAAATCGAATCAAATTTTTACGAAGTGATAACACTGTGTATGATATGATTATTATAAAATCATAACAATTTAAGCAAACATCAACCAGTTGTAAATAATTGTCTTGTTAAATAAAATTGATTGTCAAAAAATTGTAGTATACATATATCATATGTTAAATTGCACTTTAAATTTATTTGAAATCTTACTGTTGAATTTGACAAAAAAAAAAAGAAGTTCAGTAGTCCAGCTATGGATGTTTAATTTGCACCCTTGCTTCAAACAAGGCCAGGTAAACATTTTAAAACTGGCAGTTAGGTTGGCAGTTTTAACTTGAGTTATATTTTGTTGTTTTTTCTCTTACCTGAGCAACAAAGGGTGTGTGTGTGTTTGGGGCTAGTACAGGTAAATATTCAGGTTCAAGTGATTTGTCAATGTGAGACATTAATCTGTTCACCATATACTTTAATTGCTGGTTTGTAATTTAAAAAAAATAAAATAGTCTGTGTCCATTATTTATTTGTCAAGGCTGAAAAGCAAATTTGTAGATTCAGCCCCCCTCCCCCTGAAATGTACTGACAGGTCAGTGGCTATTTTTTCTCATTTACATTTTTTTTTTTTATTGATGTAAATTTCTTTAATGTATGTAATAAAAGTGAACAGTCCTATTCATTGAAAGCCATATGATTATATACATTGTCAATGAACCTGCAGTTAAGGCTACTCAAATTTTTTGATTGTTGCAAACTTGCTCAACCTCTGACCTGTCAAAAGAGTCTTACCTTTGGTAGTGTCAATCCACAGTCAACATCCTCTTCAACCTTGCAAGGTGGTCTTTCAAAGCATTGTTTTGTACAAACTTACAGTTCTTAAATATATAAAAAAAAACTTTTTTTAAATGCTGTTAACTTTATTATGCAGTTGTTCTATATACAGTTAGCTTTAAAACTAACTTACAATGATGTTAATGCAATGAATTTCCTTATTTAATTCCATGTCTCTTAATATTGTTGAGGCTCATGGATAGACTCCTTTTACTTTACACTATTTACACTGTTATCCTCATCTTCATTATCACATTCACAATGTTTCAGCTATTGTATGCTCCAGCCTTTTTACAGGTGATATTTGTTTGAATTTTGAACTGAACCCAGAATCTCTATGTTGGTGTTTCTGAAGATTGTTCCAATGATGTTTGTGTTGATATTCTTCCCTTCTTTATTTCCTGAAATGGGCTGACATATAATCTTCATGTTCCTGCGTTACTTTAGTAAAGTCACTGAGAATTTGTTCCATTTCCTCCACTCACCACTGTCATGACAGGCATCGGTAAAAGTGAAGTTCTTTTCCCACACTTTGTTGTTGCCCTGCCATTCATAGATGAGAATTGCAATTCCAATCCAAATGCCGTCACCTTTATTTTGTTCTTTTGTGTGTTGGTGTACAATGTGCACGCCATAGAGGTTTTTGAAATTGAAATTCAAACAAATATCACCTGAAGAAGGTAGGGACAGGGAATGGCCGAAACGTTGTGAATGTGATAATAATCATGAGTACAACAGTCTTAATGTAAATAGTTACAATACCTCATCTCAGAAATGTAGACAGATCCTTTTACTTTATTAATGAATTACCATTTCTTGGGAAAGGTAGTGGCATGGTTTTTCAGTTGCTTTCTCTAAAGTTTTCTTAGTTCAGATTGGTTCATCTAGATGGGTTGCTATCCAAGCTAGAGTGTCCAGTTTACCTTACTATTTGATCCAATAGCTTTCAGGTGGAAAATGAACTTGTGGTTTTATACTTTTCCTAAAAGAATTTGTGCAAAATTGAATAGAACAGACTAGGCTGGAATTTGAACTCTGTTCAATGATTCCACAATAGCAGTTTCTAAAGTTAAAAAATTAAACTTCAAAAAAATATTTGATTGATGAATGACCATCTTGCTTTTACTTTTCTTGCTATTCATCTATTTTTATGTTTGCAATTAGTACTACATTTGTATTTGTGCAACTATTTTACAATTTTTCAGAAGGTTTCCTAAATATATGAACTTAACTGACTCAAATGATGTTAAAACATTTGACTCCATTTTTTTTATGTCCCATGTCTTTTCATTGACAATCATTCCTCTTCACAATCTTCTATCTTTTGTTTTTCTAATTAACTTTTGATTCTTTACCATCCCTCTTTATTGCTGTTCTGCCATCCATAGGCTTTTTTTTAATATATATATTGTATCCCTTCATAATATTAGAGATTGTGGCTCTCCACAACTTCCTTTCTTTTGTTGATCATTTACCGTCTTTTTTTCATTATTCTGTCATCAGTTTGCACAAATTTATGTAGATTAATCACTGTTCCTCTCCTTGCCTCTTTTGCATTCAGTGTATCTTCAGAGTGTTAAATTCTTCTGACCCAGAATTTTTCACTTCTCTCTTGTTGTTATTATCATTTCTTTTTAATCATTTCACTCTAAGCAAGGTAATAAAGCCACTAGTTAGTGAGGAGAAAAGAAACAGAAGACAGAAAACACCGGATTCAAGGAAAGAAGATGACAATTGACATTGTATTTAAAGCTTTGAAAGTTGTCACTGACAGGAAAGTAAGAAGGCAGAAGAATGTTTCACAAGTGAAGAAGATTGTAAAGAAGAAACTGTTAGCATAGAACATGGTTATCACTAGCAATTCCAATAGTGAAATTGAGATGTAGCAGCCCATCTAGTAATGAGCATAAATTTGTGAAGCCAAGGTACCAAAGAGTAAAGTTCATAAGAACAATGTCCATGAAAGTATTTATAGAAGAGGCAAAGAGAAGATGTGCCATGACAACAGGAAAGTGATTGAAACCAAGATGCCAGGTCAGGACTAAGAACATTGCAGATTCTTCTTTGGATTTTGTCATGAATCTCTAGAGATGAGGTACCACCAAAATGAATGATTTTTTTTTGTCAAATGACAGCAAAATATCACTACCTCCAGTTTTAAAATATTTGCCAAAGATTAATTATCCAGTTGAAATGAAATTTTCAGTATTTATTCATTAATGAATTAATTGTATACTGAATAGGTTATTTTATTAGAAAATTTTGGAAATATTTTTTTAGGAGTGAGGGAGGGAGGATGTTTCATCCTCTCATTTTCAATATCTCATGTACTTTTTCATTTGGGAGGTGTTCATGTAGTTGATAGTCGCACCTAGCACAGGTCAAGTTCTCTCAATCCTTCTATCTGCTTGTCTGTGCAAATCACCATTTATTCAGGTTTTTGACCACATGTGCAAATTAGCTATAGTTTTAAAAGCATGAGAACCACACATGTACTTTACCTAAATTGCAAATGGCAGCTGTAATCATCAAGTGAGACATTGTGGCTTCTTAGCCATAGGTAGGTTGGAATTCCTTGGGCTTATTTCATCAGTTTGTCAACTTTTTTTTATAGTTACATAAAGAGAAACTCCTGAAGATGTTATTTCAGTAAAAAAAAAAAAAAAAAAAAATTCCTCAATATTAAGTGTGAACATACAGAAAATTCATCCTAAATCTTACCAAAAATAATTCGATAAAACACAAAAATAAATTCTGTCAGTGCTTGTATAATTTAATAAAACATGCTATTTTCTTTCAGACTGAACAGAAAAAAATGCACTTAATATTGAAATTTTTCAGTGCACTTTTGATATTCTATTGGTTATATAAGATTAAAGATAATTTATTTTTAAACAAATACCAGTGTCTTGATTATTGGTGTTCCATATTTTTTTTTATTTTCCTTTTTAAATAAGAGATATGATTATACATTTTATTTTTGACCTATGACCCCACTGGCTACCATGTATAAATATTGTTTTCCTTAAGTTTTAAGTAAAATGTAAACATAACTTTTACAAAATCCAGTTAATTAATCCTCAAAATTACTAATTTTTTTAAAAATCTATCTATAGGAAAAATATTGGATTTAAAAAATTTTTTTTTACATTTTTCATGTATGACAAGAAACTGGGTCATTGTTTCAAAATGCCTAAAAACTTTATATATGGAAATTAATTTTTCTTTTAATTCAAATTAGCTTTAAGTTATTATCTTTCAAATAAAACCAAAATTTAAGTTCAGTTAAGGCTTTTAAATTATTTAAAATGCAGCAATAAGAGATATGACTGAAGCACCAGACCAGATGTGGCAGCAATATTCAATGCATGGATATATGATTTAAGATTAAGATTTTTGTGTTACACTTTTAATTGTCTGTTAGTATACTACCAAAATAGCTAAATTTTTGTAGTTGATTTTGAGGTTCCCAATTTGTTGCTTCAACATTGGACTGTCTCTTTTGCTGACAACCATATATTCTTTTTTACAGATTATAGTTAATCATTTCTTTTTGCTTTCTATTACTGCTTTTTTGTCTTTTTAATTCAAAATAATCATAATTTGTTATCTGCTGGCTAAACAATGGTGGACAGTTGAAAACATCACAATACATATTTCCTGGTCTTTAGGCATAGGCAACTGTTAGATTTTCTCAAGTCAGATCATTGTCAAGTGTAAGTGAGAATAGAATGCAGAATAATGACAAAACAGGAACTCCTCCACCCCCAAGAGATTCCTTCCATTTTCTTTGAAAATTGAGGATAATTTCTTTGTGTATATACTAACTACAATTGCAAATTATGTAAATGTGTAAATAAGCTTAAATTTAAAAAATACAATTTTTATTTTTTGTGTTTCTGATTACGATATTAAAATTTAAAGATAAATCTGTCAATTTTTTTTTTTTGTGTAGGTGTATGATCATTAGATCTGTGGGTAGCATGACAGTAATTCTGAGTCTGTTACATTTGCTTTTACACTAATACCCTTGGAAAAGACATCAAGCCATATCCTCTCTCATCAGTTAAATTGCAGGGCAGACTGAACTCTATATTCTTGAGTGTCAGTCAATCTTTGAATTCAAAAATGGTAAGATGGACAGGGGAATTTTTTTTTCCAGTTTTTCGATTAGAGCTAATGTTTATATTATTCCTAGTACTGAATATGATTTTGTCTTTTTTTTATTTATTTTCTTTATACTTTCTTTAATTTTAAAATTTGGTATTTGAAATAATGTTTATTGGATTTAGCTAATAAGTCTTTTGAGTCATGATGTGATTGCAGATATCATAGTAGGGATTTGTTTTTGCATTTTCTGCATTCGGAAATAAGCTTTAATTTTTTTTAAGTTTATATTGTTCTGGAAAATGATTGCTGCTATTTCCTTCTCTTGGCATGGGTTTTTTTTTTTTGGTTTTTTTTAATGTTTAAATCATTTTATCCCAAACAAGGCAATGAAGCCACTAAGATGTAAGGGGTTACTGAGTGTTAAAAAATATGTGAAAAAAAAAACACTCAAGAAAGAGAACAATAAAAGAACAAGAATTAAGAGGACAGAAGATAATCATTGATATTGCATTTAAATTTTTGAAGATCAAATTTGACTGTAAATTGATGAGACCTTGTTGCTAATCTACTACTATGCTTGAATTAATAAATTCTAGGTAGCATAGAGGAAAGTTCCCCAGAACACTAAAGCCAAGGTCAACCAGATCAGGATCAATAACATTGCAGGAGGTTCTTTGGATTTTATCAACAATCTCTAAATATATAGCAGGAGCAACAGACCAAATGTGGCAGCAAATATCTGAGGCATAGACCAATGCAGAATTTCATTTTAGATTAGATGTTTTGAGCTGTTGTCAGCTACAGTTGTTCTTATTTTCCATGTTAAGTATAATTTCAAAGCTTGAGCCCATTGTTTCATAAAAATGTGAATAAATCTCACTTAAATTTAAGCCTTATGGGACAGCTGAAATATGGAAGACCAGAAATGATAAAAGCTGATATTACCCACTGTGGCAAAAGTATCTTCTGAACATTAAAACGCCATCAAATAATGGGTAAAACTCAAAGTATAAATTCAAGAATTATTAGGTTTGTTAAAACTGAGAATTTTGCAAGTGTCAGTTTTGAATCTTAAATCTTTGAAAATGCCAAGAGATGACCTCGATATTGTCTGGAGGTTTAAGAGTTATAATCATTCCAGATTTTTGTTTGGACAATTGAACCCCTCCTTTTCATTCTTAATGTTATTAACAGAATATTTCATCTGATCCATTCATCAAGAATTGTAGAATTCATAATAAGAGGAAAATTTTATGAATATTTATTTTTATAAAAAGAAAAATGTGGCAAATAACCAAATTGTTTGGAGTGAATAAAAAAGGTTTACATATCCTTAGGCAAATTATACAGTTTAAATTTCAATAACTGACACTATTCTACTTTCTTTTGAGCTGGACTGTTGCGTCCTTTTTAATATGCAAATTTTTTTCTTTTACTGAATAGTAATTTGAAACTGCTACTCTCAGTTATCACCTCTCTCACTGTACAAATGCAAAACTTTCACCCACCTTTTACTGATTTCTAACAAAAACGGTGTTTTTTTTCTCAGTTTCTCCCTTCCCACTCTTATTTTCTATTTAATCTCATCCTTAAAAGATGCACCCTAATGTAGTCTCTTTATTTATGTCATCTATACCACAGCTCAATTCATGGCTAGTAAGCACAAAAACATGGTGTTTCCTATCAAGTAGTGGGGAACACATTGCAACATTCAACATACTGCACTTCTTCGCAAGTTGAAGAACTATCCATGAAGTATGCAAAGTCATGATCTGTAACTTTGCACAACTGGTGTATGATGTTACAGTGAGGGAAGACATATTCACATTGAAAAATCAACTAATTTCAAGACCTTATTTTGAATCATCATCATCTATGTAAAAGATACCTTGTTTTTATTAAGGTATTGTCGTGTCCACTAAAATATCAAATACAATATTTATAAACCAATCACACTCAAGAAAACACTTACATCTTAAAACACACCAATAAAATCATAGATTACAAATCAGTATCTTTGTTGTATTAGTCATCATCATTTTTAGGTAGATACCGACCAAATATCATATGGACATAGTAGAAGACATACCACATGAATTCTTAGGGCCAATTAGGAATAAATAAATAATTTAATTCTGGAGCCGATATTTTTCAGAAAAAGTGTCTAAAAACATACAAAATCCGTTCCCAAAACAATATACACGTGGCTGCCAGCAAACTACATACACCTCTCGCTGATGACCTTCATGACCTCATGTTAAAAATGACAGCATTGACAAACTCCAGACCACGGCATCACCGCCAACAGTAAGAAACAATTTGTATCTCTCGTATCCGTTTTTACTATGAATCACGCACACACATGTTGACTTTTTCATACAAACACACATATCACAACATTTTATTGTTTCTCACACACGTACACAAAGACAGTTTATATTTTATTTCAGAACTATATCAACCCAAACAAAAGACATTACTTTCCAATCTATTATCAACTGTTTGTATTCCTATCGTTATATTAAATCAATGTTTATTTGTTGAAACTACGTTGTCTTTTCTACTGAATTTTATTCCTTCAATGAAAAGCGTTTGATTATTCTAGACGGCCAAATTACGAGTGACCCTGTAACGATATTTTGTTAATGTATTGAATCCCGACACTCCAAATTTTAACATTCAACGAAAAACTGAGTAGAAGGATTTCTACAGTATTTCATCTTTAGTGCCCAAGACTAACACCACTTTCTGTTTGTCAGACTAAGCCCCAACCAATCTGTCTTGCATGTCCTATACTCTCACACTTGATATAATGCCTTTTTTGATTCTTGACATTGGCTTTGTATCTGAGAGGCCAGTTTTCCCTCAAGAAAAGAATCTCACTGCTTGATTCCTTTGCAATATATTGGTATCTCAATCGTTTCTAATGGTGATGCCTGAAATTTTAATTTCCTCATTGTTAACTTATAAAACTTATATTGTACAGAGTAAGTTATAATGAATTAGATGATTTTTTTTTTTTTTTTAAATTTATTGTAAATTAGTTATATTGATCTCTGTCAATTGTTTGATTTTGAAAGTTAAATATTATAGAGCGTGGTAATTATTAGGATCAATAATGTCTAAAAATGAGTTCTACTCTTGAATTTTTTAAAACAGTTGACTTCAAAGACAGCTGTTTGAATTTTAGAAACTCAGGAAAATGGTGTTCAGTGTCCTTTGATTTGATCTGTGAACAATATATCTGCATTATGAGTAAAGAAAATTAAAAGAGGTGTCAGTTGTCTCGATAAGTGAATGAAAGTTAGGAAGATTGAACATTAAGAAATAGATCCAGCAACAAGAATAATATATATTAGGTTGGTGCAAAAATAATTTCGTTTTCTGACATATGTTACTATGTGAGAAAACGAAATTATTTTTGCACCAACCTAATAATAATTTTTATCTCCTTTTTCTTTGATTTTAATTTTAGTTGATTTTCAGTGCTTATGGTAGTGTGAATCCTGGTATGAATAGTTGCAATGAAAAGCAATTTAAAATGAAAGAAAAATTATCAAAAAATTAGTAATGGTTGAAAAGGTTTTCATATAATAGAAAAAATTAAAATCATGATAATATGACAGCAACAATTTAAATAATGTAATCTTTTATAGGTGCTAACTCTTTACACTGGTGATGTATACTTTGGAGTTTCAAATAGAACAATTTTGTTTGAGAAAAATCAACCTAGGACGGTCTTATTCCAACTACCCCTTTTATAAAATATTTCTTCCTCTTGCACTTTAATTCAGACTGCAAGCCTTCTGGGACCTTTAAGTTTTGTTATTGTAGTTATATTTTATTGGCTGTTTAGTTAGTATGTTCATTACTAAAGGAATCAAGCATACAAAGTCTGTCCCTTAAATCTCTCAAAAACCTGTTGTACTTATTTGAGGTAACGTGGTAAACAGAGATGGCTTTACTGCATATGCATTTACACTCCCTTGGAGTTACTCAGTTGTTAGTGGTGTACAAGTGCTTCATGGTAATAGCATTCACAGTGACAACTCATGCAAGGATTTTTAGTAAAACATTACATCCTTCAGTTATGTCAACCCCTTACAGTAAAGCCTTAATCTGCGATGAAGTCTCATGTCTAAAATCGCTGCTGAAATGACACCTTATGAGAAGCTAAAGAGAGCTTTGCAGTGGCACAAAAACTAGTATAAGCATGTGAGGTCTCAAAGTACCTGATGATAATCCTAAAAGAGGTTTCTGCAAATTATATTGAAATGTATTCCACATGCTAGGATAAATACATGTCAGAAAGCACCTGATGGTAATCCTGAAATAGTGCTTTTGCAGATGATACTGAAAATTGGAATGGATTCTGGGATAAGCTTGTGAAATACCAAGTTGAGTACTGGGAAAAGTAAATATATATCTAGCTGACAATTGTGGACTCACTTATTCTAATAAGACAAACTTTTATTTATTGTTGTGTGTAGAATGACATTTTGTCTCACTTTTAGTTCTTTAAAAATATTCTTTGCGTGTTTTTTAGTCAACATTTGGTAAAAGCCCATGTGGAATTGTTTAAATTGCAGAAAGTTTTCTCAAATATTCAGTCTTGGAAATAAATATAAATACATGGAAAAAAAAGTCTGTAAATCATTTCAAGAAACATCTGGAAATTTTGCTGTTAAAATGTCCTAAAAGAATTTCCTTTTTCCTGCTATATAAATTACTGCTTGGTTAAAAGATCAAATTTCATCAAGGTCCTTCCTGGTGTTGCTTGCTTATACATTGTTTAGCATTTTTTGTAAGTATATAAATATTAGTCATAGAAAATTATTTTTCATCTTGATACTTGTTGTCATAAAAGAAATATGCATAGCAAAATAAATTTTAGAATGGTATAGAATTCACAAGATAGCTTCTTATATATACTTAGAACATTTCTGTGAGTATATTTTTATCAAGTTCACAAAATATTGGCACTAAAAATATTCCAGTAAAAAAAAATCAGATCAATAAGGTTATTTAAAGTGTTAAAAACTTTGAAAATAATTATTGGATAGTATTAAGCAATTTACTTATTTTTGAATATAGAAATGGTATTAATTCAAATGAATTAAAAATTTCTTGATTAGTTAATATGGTTGATGTTCATGAAAATATTTTAATCAAGCATCAGAATTACTCTTCTGTTTGACAGCTGTGTTTTAAATATAAATTTTCTTCAAGAAATATATAACAGCCAGGATTTCTTTTCCATTTTTTTCAGAGTTATTATAATTCCACTGAAACTGAACAGAACAATTTTGCTTGATGGATTTATTGACTTTGGCTTATCGACACTTTGCAGGTTATTTAAAGCCAGAAAATATTTTCAGATTGTAAGATGTTTTGTTGGGAGATAATAATGATTTAGTGATACAAGTCTTATTAAATAACCCATAGCTGGAGGCAGAAGAGGTGAATTTATACCTTTCCTAAGAGTATTTGCACATAAGTGAATATAATGAACCTAACTGGAACTTGGCTCTCTGATTAACAATTCTGAGCCATTATCCATTACACCACCTGTATATCCAAGCTTACAACACCTGGTATTTCCAAATGGTCACCCATCTAGGTACTGACCAGACTTGATATTGCATATCTTTACTGACTGAACAAGTATCGGTGTTTGATATGGCCATAAATCCAACAGTTTTGGTTCATATTGTGAATGTAATCTGAGGTGGAAGTTGGTTAGAGCAAAGAAACAAATTAGACACTGGTTTGGAGAAGTTACCAAATATTTGTTTTCATTTACAAAATATAAAATGTTACTGATAGATTATATAGTGTAATGTTTGAATATATAGTGTACAAGGTGTGAGATGAGAACATGAAAAAGGAGTATACTTGACCTGGCTAACTGCTTGTTGGATATCAGTTTGGGTTTGTCTTGTTGATCATGGAGTTCTTTCTGTTTTCACAGGAAGTCGTTTTCACAGCCTCATGGTTGGATGGGCAATCAGCTATGCTCCCAAGTTGCCTCTATGGTTATCATGTGCACATGTGAAGTCTATCTCTCTCTCTCTGCTCTCTGGCTTCTCTTATAGCTTATATAAGGGAAACGCATTGACATAGTAGTAGACATCTGTGGCAAGCGAGAATTTCATTGATAATGGCCAGCACTCTGGTATATTTGTGTTTATTTTAAAATTCGTTTTGAGTAGAGTATGACGTGTGTGTGATTTAGACGAAAATTGGTGTGTAGATAGAGATATGCTTTCTAAGAATTGTGTAAATTTGGTTTTGTTATCTTTGTGTTTTTCTGCTACAAATGCAAACATGCTCAGATTTTATTAACCAAAGAGACTTAGTAATTGGTTATTGTTGTCATACATTTTTTTTTAATCCTGATTCCCAATGGAATCTGTGTATAATATTTCTATTAGGTTGGTGCAAAAATAATGTCGTTTTCTCAGATATGTTACTATGTGAGAAAACGACATTATTTTTGCACCAACCTAATAAGAAACATCATATTTGAAATATGTTGTTTCTTAGAAATATTATACACAGTAGTGTTTTTTCTTTTTTTAAAAAAATATTAATGGCTTAGTTTATGTTAAAAATAAATAAAAAAATAAACATAAATAAAGCTTTAATTTGTAGTGCATATGTTTATGCTGTTTTCAGCCAAGCATGAAATCTGTGCCCCAAAAATTTCAATTTCAACAATCATCTATTTCAGCTAATCAAAAGGAAATGCCAGAACATAGTTACTGACAGCACATCAATGTCCTTTTTTTTTGCCACTCCAAAACTTACATTTTTGTTACCCTTTCACCTGCAAAATTCATTACTGCATATTATTCATCTATCATTGCACAGCATCTTCAGTTATTGGTTCTGCTGCATTTCAGAAAAAAGTGAAAGTATTTAACTTCTTTAATAAGTTTTAAATCTGAAATATTTTCTGTTCTAAACTTTTAAAATGAAAATAAAGTCACATGTACAGTACCTTTGTTGACCCAGGCAGATTTGACAGCAGTTGGTGATATTCTAAGTTTTTTGACATACCATTGTTTAAAACAATATTGAATTGTTAACACTGAGATCTTATTCATCCATGATCAGTAATGTCCGTAAGTCACACAGTAAATAAGTAGAAGTTTTTGTTAGTGTTGTGACAAACATCTTATTTAATTCTTATTTTTCTGCTACGTTTTTATTTTTTAATGATGTTTAAAAATATGGAATATCTAAATAAATCTCTTGTCAAATCTCTTAAACATCCATTGAGCTATCTATCTACCAAGTTAGATATCTGTCATGGAGTATTAAAAATATGGTTATGCAATTTTTTTTCTTGTGTATTTTAATATATTAAGCATTTTCTTCCTAAATTCCTCCAACAGATTGGGTTATGTTTGGTGGTTCATTGAGAGATAAGGACTGTATTTTGAAAATAATGATATTGATATCTTTTTTTTTTTTTTTTTTTTTTTAACAGATAGATGATTCTTATTCCCAATCTGAATCTCTAATTAAAATATTTTGCTTACTTTGTGTTCTTATCATTGTTAGAAAATGAATAATAAAATTAACCATTTCCAGTTTAACATTTTCTCTTGATATAAAATATGTTAATACAATAAAAAGATATTTGCATTCGAAGCAATAGCAATGTAATGTAAATAAAAAAAAAAATTAAAAAATGCATTTGAATAATTAGGAGATATGCACCAAATAAAGCAGATTATATTGTTTTTAAAGTTTCTGTGTTTATATGCTCTCAAATGAGCCACAACAATCTTTTTCTATTTCTAAGCATGAATGCCAAATTGAAATTAATTTTCTCACAGATATCAAGTTGTTTGGCTGTCATGCTGTGGGTTTAATAACTAAAACCTTTCTTCTCGATTAATCTTGCATTACATCTTTTCATGTAAGTTCTAATCTATATTTTTGTAAATAATAATTAAGAAAAACATTTTAAAGTTTAAATAGATAGCAGAATGGCAAAATTGGCATTTTTTTTTTCATGTCTTTATATTAAAAAGAAAATCAAGCTTTGATTCAAGAAGAACAAAGGTTATTTTAATTTAAACAAACAAATTCAGTATCAATTATATTCAGTTATTTGTGTAATCCTAAAGAGATTATTTCGCACTTGTGCCACTTCTTTCTAATCACTGTAATCTCATCAAGTGTCAAGTATATATTTGACAATATAGTGTGGAACATATAGTGTTAAAAGAAGAGTGTGTGTGTGTGTGTATATATATATATATATATATATATATATATATATATATATATATATATATAGACAATATGAATAAAAGCAAAAGGAAAATTCTGAGGGATTTTATCAAGACATTTGCCTTGATAAAGTCCTCCAGATGATGCTGAAATGCATGGTTTAAGATAGGTTTTCCTTTTGTCTTTATATGTATGTAAGTATGTATGTATTTTTTTTTTTTTTTTTTTACTGTTGTGGGTTAAGGATTTCAAGAGGTGTTTAATAAGTTGCATGATAAAGACCTTACTTTACTCCTTCTGATACACACCCACAAACTAAATCCAGTATCAATACTGATGGCACAACTATTTAATCCTGTCTGGTAGGTAAAATTGGCAGCTGTTCTCAAAAATTATCCACATTCTGTTGTAAACCAGGGCAAGGAATGGCTTGCTAATTTAACACCGCCAAAATAAAACTATTGTTTATTAATTGTCTCAGCTGCCTTCCATCAGCATGAGTGATGCTAACCTTCAGGAGAGTGACTCATTGCACTTTCTTGAGATAATTTTTTCTGTTGATATTAAGTGGAAAGATTATATCAAGTCAGTTACTAGGTTTTTCTTTTTTCCCCTAAATATTATATATTTATAAGTCTACCAGTCATCCATGCTTTGAATATTGCTGTCACATCTGGTCTGGTGCTCCTGCTAGATATTCTTGATAAAATACTAAGAATCTGCAATGTTATCAATCCTGACCTGCCATCTCGGCTTCAATCA
This sequence comes from Acanthosepion lycidas, assembly GCA_963932145.1. Taxonomy (NCBI): domain Eukaryota; kingdom Metazoa; phylum Mollusca; class Cephalopoda; order Sepiida; family Sepiidae; genus Acanthosepion; species Acanthosepion lycidas. The sequence continues at coordinate 34,218,542 of OZ010572.1, read as the reverse complement.
TTTTGCCAATATCATAATGTAGCTTCCCTGTGCTTTTTCTATAAATACTTTCATGATAGTTGTTCTAATGAACTTCCATCTGGACTTTATGAATTTAAATGCAGTACTAGATTTGCAGCAAGGTTTCATCATTTTCCATTTGAAATGGCTAGAAGTTCTATGCTAAGTTTCTTTTTTTTGCACTTCTCAATTGTGGGACTCTTTTCTGTTTTCTTGTTTTCTAGTAATTTTCGATCTTCAAAAATTTAAATGAAATGTCAATCGTTATCTTCTGTCTTTATTATTTCTGTTCTTGTGCACTTTAATAATGTTTTTCTTTTTCCTTATATTCTTTCACACTCAGTAACCCTCTGCATCTTAGTTACTTTGTTGTCTTGCTTGGGGTGAAATGATTAAAATATACATATATGAGTAAACCAGCAATAAAACATTTGCTATAGACAGTGGCATAGCAAATCTGAGTTTGTGGTGGAAGAACAGTTATAGTGATCAACAATACAGCTCGTATGAAGTCAGAGGAACAAGATATTGTCAATAGTTGAATTAAGTTTGGCTTAGTGAACAAGCTACTGTGATGAAGCTAACCTTGAGCAAGGTCTTTCTTACACAACTGTTTATTAAACACTTCTTGAAATCCTTATCTCATCTACATAACTAAAAAAAAAAAATGAAAAAACAAACTGTTCCTATTCTTTATTAGAAATCAAAATATATACAGACCTCACTGTCCTAGGTAAGACTCTAAACTATATCTGACAACAAGGCTTTTTGATTAGGAGAGATTATGGAACCACTTCTTAACTGCTGGTGTTTCCAGGTCCACCCTGACCTGGGGTGTCAGGGTCCCACCTATGGTTAAATAGTTAACCCATTAAAAGTGGTCAAAACACTATGAAAGTATAAAAATAAGTTTTAACACCAGCAATACTTTCTTGGAAAAATTATCCACAGCAGTATATGATTTGAATAAGGAAAATACTACCAGCAATACATTTAAAAAAAAAAAAAAAAAAAAAAATTATTACCAGCAACACATTTTTGGAAAAAAAATCTTGTTGGCATTAAATAACCCATTAAAGTTGGTATGTCGTAAAACAAACCAAACAGATCTAGACAGATATTAGGGAGATGTGATTAAATATACTTTAATGTTTAAAAAAATTATTCAATATTATTATTGTTTAGGTAATAAGCATTATAACATTGCACAAATGGCTATATTATGGAAAAAGGAATTTTTGACAGTATACGCATTTTTTACATATTTATAGTTATTTTAAATTTTTATCAAAAACAGCATTCTTGTACATGTAGTTATGGATAATATTGTACATTAATTACTAATTTTTGTAATTAATAACTTTCTGTACTCAGTTGTTGACATTAATAGTTATCTGCTGATGTGTTTAAATTTTGGAATAATGCAATAATAAAAATTTAAATTTCATCTCTCCGATAGATGTCGTGATATGTAAAAGTGGAAATTTATTTGTTCTGTGTTTTAATTTTATTTACCATTTCTAGCACTCGTCTTTAGAACTGGACTTAAACTGGCAACATTTATTGAAGCAAGACATCAAGTTCTAGGAACACTGAGATTCTAATAGTCTCTTCACATTAAGATATGAAGATAGTACTTTTCCAATGTGCAGAAATTAATTGCAACAACGCCATAGCAGAAGATAGTTTATTTGAGCAAAAATATGTTTGTGCCAAAATAAAACCTACTAATGACAGTAGTAGTGTTGTTTATCACACATTACCCATGGTTTCACAAATTACATTTGTTTCAAAATTGAAATATTGCCAAGACTAATACATTATTCCTTATGAGTTTATCATTTTGGGTTGAGGATTATATTCAGATTATATCAGTTTTTTATTTGTTTCTTATTTTTTAATTGGTTTCATACCCTGATAATAAGCACATATAATTAGATGATTAACTTAAATAATTTTATTTATATTCTTTGGAAACAATGGCATTTTTAATATTTTTGCCATCCTTTTTCTCTTTTTTTTTTTTTTTTTTTTTTTACTATTTTTCCATAATTTTGTTTTTCTAAATTACTTTTCTATCTTTTTTTTCCCTTTTCAATCTTTTCTTTTCATTCCTTTTTCTTTTTTAACTTATGTTAAGACCCAGTATGATTGGTGGTGAAGGTTGTCTTATACCAACATCTGTCCCCACTATAGATGTATATGGCCTTTATATAAAGATTGAAAGAAAATTTACTCTGTTAATATATAGAAAATAAAATTTTATATAACACACTATATATAAAAATATATATAGAATAATAGTGATTAGTTGGAGGTTTAAAAGTTCAAATGTAAATGTCAGTGTATATGAGAGAGTGAGTATCCGTATGTATGTATGTATGTATGTATGTGTGTGTGTGTGTATGTATGTATATATATATATATATACAAAAAGAAGCCTAAAAAAAAGGTATAGACAACAAAAAATTCCTCAGTACAAAATTCAAAATTGAATATTTAAGAAAAAGCTAAAATGCCAACCAAGCTCACAACTCAGGTTTTGACTGTTAGGTCTCCTCAGACAAGTGGAAGATCCTTCCACTTGCCTGAGGAGACCTTATGGTTGAAACCCAAGTTGTGAGGTTAGTTGGCATTTTAGCCTTTTCTTATATACATTCAGATATAGTTGTTACCTTGCTTAAATGAATGAAGGAAGCATGTATATTTTTATTGTCAATGCAGGACTGTGTGGGCATTTAGGTCGATACAAGATTATGTAGGCCATATATGTGTTGCATTTTAGTTCTATGATATGATGGTTGAAGCATCAGAGAATTGATAAAATTCATTCATCGATTTGGATTTAGGTTGACTTTTCATCTTGTACTATATCTAGAGGTCCACTGAAACTGCCATTTGGTTTTTGATCAATCCATGGTCAGTGGCCTTATATCCTGGTTGGAAATAGATCTTGTTTCTGATTCACTTGCTGGGCTATCATGTTCATATCCTGGTTAGGTTGGTTTCTGATTGCTTGGTCAAAATATGACTTCATGGTTGAGTGGTTCTGAATATACATCTGGTTTTAGAGATGGTGAAATTTTGGTCTCATTATTAATATTTATTTTTTGGTCACTCTACCAGAACTAGCCAATAGTTCAGTTCTTGAATTTAAAAAAAAATGAACTCTTGCACAATGAAGTCTTCCTTATGTTGATAATTTTACACATTCAAAAATATTCACAACTCACTTGTCATGTATATGAGGTTTAAAAAAAATATCACCTCATAACTCTGATAAAGTTTAGCCTTTTTATGTATTGTACAACTGAAACAGGTGGTATGAGATAGCTTGATGGTTAACAACATGAAAAATGGAATCAGTAACTGAAGTTCAAATTCCACCTCAGGTTGTTTGTGTTCATTTCAAAATAGTGCTCGTAAGAAAAACATGAATCCATATTTGTCAACAGGTATTACTCATTCTTGCAAGCCTCAAGCTATCGGCAGAGAGTGAAGCATTTGAAGCCCTTCAGCCATATAAGGCAGTCAAATCAAAGAGAAGATTACTCTGAGGTAAACCTATAGTGTTGTACTCACTTTGGCCAACCAAGTTCACTAAGTTACTGAGGAAGGATACTCAGCTTAAAGAATGGTCCTGATGTGTGTAAGCTGATCTCCACTTTAAAATCAACTATTACAGGTGGAATAAAGAAACTGCTGAAAATAGACAAGTGAATATTTACAGTGAGTGTGTGAAGAAGAATTTAGTCTTTTAGTAAACTTGACTTTCCCATTGTATTGTCAAATAAATAAGAATTTGTCATTGAAACCGGATTCCCATATTTATTTAGTTATAAGTGTTTAATTAGTTTCATTTTAATCTGAGAAGCTTGTATCTGATATTGGAAAGGTTTTTATGTCTCGTGCTTGTTATAACTTTTTTATCATAGTAACATCTGAGTTCTTATTTTCATGGTTAATACCTGCCATGCCTGACATTGTAGTGAACCACCTTCATTCCCTTCTCATTGGTGAGATATCCCACTCAAACAGCTTCTTCTTATAAACAGCTGCTCTGTAGAACCAACTCCCAAAAGGATGCTTCCTCCAATTACTATGATCTTAACCCATTTACGGTTTAACCATTATCTTCCCCATATATCCTTATCCTATGTCTCTTACTCTGTAACCCTCTATCTTGAGTGGTTCCTGGGCCTTGTACAGGGTGAACATCATTGTTAAAAAAAAATAAATAAATAAAAGTTAATCTTTTGACTCTTAAATACGATGGTCATTTTAAATTTCTCTTTTTGGCCTTGCATTTTAAAGAAAGTAAACATATTTTAGTTTGATAGACAATATCTGAGTATGGTGAATGAAAAGAACTGGAGATTTCAAGTTAAGGGTCAATGCTAGAATTTTAAGAATATTTTTCTGTTTGATATAATTGAGCACTTTTTTTAATTAGTTGGAAATAATTTATAATGGTGCTAAGTTTTTTTTCACTTTTAAATGTACTATTTTAAATCTACAAAGTCAGATTAAGAAAGAAAAATTTTTCTTTAGATCGCTTTCTAATATCAATTATTTCAGATTTTAAGAAAATTTGAATAAAATTTCTGCTAATAACTTGAAAGCTTTAACCACTATGTATCTGTAAATATAATTCAAAACACTTACAAAAATCATTGGTCGAGAACAAACTATCATGCAAAGAACTTGCAAACTAATTAACTTATTAATGTGTTAACTAATATTAAAGGAATTATTTTATTTTCAACTTTATTGAATCCTGGGCATGATGATAAACTACATCTGGCAGCAAGGTATATTATCAGGAGATTGGATGGTGTTGCTGCTGGATGTAGTTTATCATGAAGCATGGAACTACCTCTTAATTTTTGTTGTTCCCAGGTCTATCCCGTCTCAGAGTAGTAGCACCTGTTAGGGTCCCAGTTACGGGCAAATAGTGAATCCCCAAATAAAACACTATGAAAGTATAAAAATGTTTTTTATATTAAAAATACCAGCAGTACCATTTTCTATAAAAAAAATGATGAGCAATACATTTTTTGGTACAATAAAAAAAAAAAAAAAAGTTGCCAGCAATACATTTTTAAAGCATAAGAGCCAACAATACATTTTTAAAACAAAATGATCAACAATACATTTTATCTGTGTTCAAAATATATATAGTTGAAGCCATAAAATTGTGTTCAGATTATTTTGATTTCGGTATTAAGTATACCACAAAGCTTGATATGCCGCTAAACAAAATCAACCAACCAACCAATCAAATCAACTTTAGTAATGATTTTTTTTTTTTTAAATATGATCTAAGGGAGATAAACAATTGTTGATTACATTTTATCAAAACAATTGTAACTCAAAGAATTATTCTCTTGATGTGTTCTCTCAAAGCACAGTGAGTGAAAGAACTTATGATTTACTAAACAGATCTTTTATTACTAACAGAATCAGTATACTTAATCAAATATTCCTCTGTAGTTCAAAATTTTTCAAAAGACTATATTGATCTATTTACATGAATTTTAGTTTTCTTTTTCTGCTGTAACCCATAATTGAGTTGCATATAACAACCACCAAATAAAGAAATACAAGTTGACCTGTTGGGACCTGTAGGGTACAGGATAAATGATTTTTATCATTGGTTACATTTAATACACCTAACCAAATGAGCTAACCACTTCATCCTACCTTTAAAATACAAAATAAAATTAATACCTGTTGGCTAATAGAGGAAAAAAAAATGAAAATCATGTGAAATGTATGGTGTTTATGCTTCACACTATGAGAATGACTTCCTGCATTCATTGGTATCATAGCTGGGGTGAAACGTCAGCAGGTTATAATAATAATACAATGCCTTACCATTGTTAGAAAGTGCTCAGAAACAGCTTATCCAGCAGCTAGCACTACCAACAATAGTGGTAGTATCTTTGTAGCAACTCAGGATATCTAAAATTGGTCTCATAGAAATTATTGCCAGATTACTAATGATCAACCTGTGCCAGTTTTTAATGAAAAAAATAGCTCAACCCTCAGGCACAGTTCACCTTCCATATTTAGTATTGAATCCAAATTGACACATGGTTTCTCAAGATGTTTGTTTTACAGAATTAACAATAAGTTTAATTTACCATCTGTTTATATTTCTGAGATGAGGTGTTGTAACTATTTACACTATTTGGTCTGTTGTCCTCATCTTTATTGCTATATTCATGACATTTCAGCCATTGTACTCTCCAGCCTTCTTTAGGTGATAACTAGAATTTTGAATCAGACCCTTTACTTAGTCCTTGGGAGTAGATTTTTCTAATTCCATGTGCCATGACTTTCGATATCTCAATCTATCTGTATTTCTGAACTGAGGTATTGCAACTATTTACATTGTCTAGACTCTTGTCCTCATCTTTTTTTATATTCACAATGTTTTGACCATTCTATGCTCTGGCATTCTTCAGGTGATATTTGTCAGTTCAAAATTCCATACAAAAATCACCTGTAGAAGGCTAGAGCATACAATGGCTGAAACATTGTGAATGTGACAATAAAGATGAGGGCAACAGTCCGAACAATGTAAATAGTGTAAAAAGTTTAATTTAGTGAACTAAAAATAAAATCCAACTGAAAAGCAGTTTTATATTTTGTATTGTCATGGCTAAGACTCATCAATTTTAGGTTTTATCTGATCCTGTTATCAGATGCAGCCAACTTATGCAAATACAGTTTTGCAGCATTAATTTAACTGTTAGTTGACATAAAGCAATTCACCTCAATTTCTAAAAGCCATAAAATAATCTCTGTGACTCAACTCTGCCGATTTGTAACTGTAGATTATAAATACTTCATATCCTTAAAAGCTAAACCACAGAACTTAGTAGCTTTAGCAGGGCAGATGTGTCCACAAGTCAGTCTGGGAAGTATTTTTGAATATATAAACCTTATTTATTTTCAGTAAACTCTAACACCATTAACTAATTTCTTTCATTCTTCTCATTGGATTTATGAGTCATGCTATTTTTCAGTTGCTTTCAAACTTACGTTATAAGTATTCAGTATTATTGGTTGCAACTCCTACTAGAAACCATAGTATTCAGCTTAGTAGAACTGGTTTATACATGCCATTATAGCTGAATGTGTCACTTATTGATCATTGCATATGGAGCTAATGTATTAATCTGTTGATGCTTACCAATTTATGTAACTGGAGAGCTGCTGCCTTAGGATTTTATCATTGATGTATGTTGAAATGATAAAAAGGAGGTTCAGTGCAAATAAACATGACCAATTGGTTAGGTGACCATTTCACTAAGTGGGGGTGGGGCTGACATGAGGTTCACTAGGTAGGTAACAAATTCACCTAAAGGAAACAACTAGCACTTAGAACAAATACTTGAAGGAAAGGTAACTAACACCAGTGCCAATTCATCTAACCATCTGCTTGACTGCATACGTTTTTATTGCTGACTAATGTGAGAGTAAAAGCTTGGTTAGAAAAACTGACAATCCTGGATGTAACAGGTTTGAAAACTTACATTGCGTTTCTGCTTTTTTTCTTTTTCTTTTGCCTTGACTAATATGCATACAATTTGGTGACTGTTTTTTTGTAACTCAGCATGTGTATTCACCATATACCATTAACTCATTTCTTCCATTCTTATCACTGGATTTACTAGTCATGCTGTTTTTTCAAATCCTAAGAACCACAATATTTAGTTTACTAGAATTGGTTGATCCATGCCATTATAGTTGAATGTGTCACCACTCATCACTGCATATGGAGCTAATGTATTGGTCTGTTGATGCTTGCCAAATGGACAGTTGCTGCCCCAGGTTTTGTTTGTGAGGTTTGTTTCTCTAGATGACTAAGGTTTTATCACATTTCTACCCACTGACTTGCCTGGCTAGGTTGAACCTGCAGGAAGATATTGCTACCTGCATACCTCTCCAGGTCGTAGGAACACTAATATATATATATATATATATATATATATATATATATATATTAATTTATTGCTTAAGTGCTATTTTTAATGAATACCATACTTGAGTAGATGCTCTGTTTTTATTTATGTATTAAAGTTATATTTATTAATGTTACTGAGAAGCGCATATTTTTCTAATAAGATTTCGCAAATATTTACACTAGTAGATGGAAATAAATAAATATACTCTTTAAAAAATAAAAATATGGAGCAATTACTCAAATATAGGTATTCATTACAATTAATGTTTAAGCAATAAATTAAAACATCTCAGATTAATAAATGGAAAATTTATTCCTAAATATATATCTATATATATATATATATATATATATATATATATATATATATATATATATATATATATATCAATTTAAAGAAAAACAGACCACTTTAAGGTTCCATTAGTTATAATTTATTTCACCAGAGAATTTTATTTTTCTCTGGGTGTTCAGACTTCACTTTCAAACATTTCACCTTTGAAAGTGAAGTCTGAAGATCCAGAGAAAAATAAAATTCTCTGTTGAAATAAATTATAACTAATGGAGCCTTAAAGTGGTCTGTTTTTCTTTAAATTAAATCATCCGCTCTGACTTAACATTGAGCTCTCAGGATTTCATCCTCCTTGGGATTATCCATATGGATTATCAAGGTTTTTGTTACTTAAATTATATATATATATATATATATATAACCAATTCAGCTTATATATATATATATATATATATATATATATATATATAACCAATTCAGCTTATATATATATATATATATATATATATATATAACCAATTCAGCTTATATATATATATATATATATATATATATATATATATATATATATATATATATAACCAATTCAGCTTATATATATATATATATATATATAACCAATTCAGCTTATATATATATATATATATATATATATATATATATATATAACCAATTCAGCTTATATATATATATATATATATATATATATATATATATATATATAACCAATTCAGCTTATATATATATATATATATATATATATATATATATATATATAACCAATTCACCTTATATAAAGTTGAAGTAGCTACTGTTGTTACAGCTGACAATGAATAATGATGCAGTTTGTCAGTTTTCTGAATTTCAAGAATCTAATTTTTTAATTTTTTTATATCTGCATACCAAACCAAACTTTTCATCCAATTCAAAGACTATAATGATAATGGTAAGATTAGCTATTCCATATAGGAAACATTTATCATTCATTGACTGAATAGGTATCATTACTGTTTGTTGAAATTCATAAAATATTTCTCTTAAAACAGTTTTTCAGCAAAATGGTTTTCTCATTTCTGCTAACTCTTTCAGGTTCCTTCCAAACTTAAGTTGGGAGAGAAAGTCATTTTGATTAGGTCATTATTTTCTCTTTTAGTTACATGTGCTATTCATTTTATTAGTAGCTGTGGTTGGAAATCAAGTTATGTGCTTTTTGTTATTTGGTAATGATTTTGTTGTTCTTTTGCAATTTTTAATGCTTTCAAAACTAAACTGCTTTCTATTAATCATCTGAGAGTCCCTATTCTGCCTTCCATCAGCATTGCTGATGCCAACATTCTTGGCTGATATGAAGTAGAAAGACTATATTGAATCCATTGCTAAGGAAGTTGGTTCACTGCTAGACAATTTTTTTTCTCTCCAGAATCTGTCTTTCATATCTATAAGTCTACTGTTTATCCATGCTTCCAATATTGCTGCTACATATGGTCCAATGTTTCTGCTATATATTGAGAAATCCTTGATAAAATTGAAAGAATCAGCAATATTATTAGTCTTGATCTGGCATCTCGGCTACAGTCACTGCCATAAAGTTGCCTCCCTGTGCATTTCTATAAATACTTTGATGATGAATGTTTAGATAAGCTCTTCACTATAGTACCTAGACTTTATGGCTATAAGCACAGTACTAGACTGGCAACAAGGTCTCATTGATAGTTGAGTTGGCTAAATGTAACCATAAGTTCTATGCTAACAGTTTATTTTCCCACACTTCTAGCTCCATGATTTCCAGCTGACTTAAATATTCAAAAATTTAAATGCAATGTTAATTGCTCTCTACTGATTAATTTTCTGTACTTGCTCCTTAACAATGTTTTTGCTTTCTAATTCTTCAACAACCAGTAAGCCCTCATGTCTTAGTGTCTCTACCGTCTTGCTTGGGGTAAACTTGATTAAAAATATATATATATATGTAGTCTATGTGATATCTTTGCCTGAAGGCTCTGGCTTGAACATGACAAATCTTTACCGGATGTCTCTGGCACGAACACTTCAAATGTTTGCCCAAAGGCTCTGGCGCGAACACTTCAAATGTTTGCCTGAAGACTCTGTCATGAACTCTTCAAATGTTTGCCCGAAGGCTCTGGCACGAACCCTTCAAATGTTTGCCTGAAGTGTCTGGCACGAACCCTTCAAATGTTTGCCCGAAGTGTCTGGCACGAACCCTTCAAACGTTTGCCCAAAGTGTCTGGCACGAACCCTTCAAACGTTTGCCCAAAGTGTCTGGCACGAACCCTTCAAACGTTTGCCCGAGGTGTCTGGCACGGACCCTTCTAACGTTTGCCCGAGGTGTCTGGCACGAACCCTTCAAACATTTGCCCAAAAGCTCTGGCACAAACTCTTCAAACATTTTCCCGAAAGCTCTGGCATGAACATGACAAATCTTTACCCAAAGGCTCTAGCATAGAGGTAACAAATCTTTACCTGAAGTTTCTAGTATAATATAAAAACAGATTTTAACTATATATAATCCAACAAAAGTTGATACATCCTTAAATTCACTAATCTCATCAAAACTATTTGGAAATAATTTCTGTCAAATAGTATATGATAAAGTAAAATTATAAAAAAAGAATATACAAAGAAGTAGAAAGTGGTGACGCACAAGAATAATAGAATGCAAAATTAAACCTACTCCACTCTAATCTTGAGGAATTGAACTTTGCAGCAACAAGTTTGAGAAAATCTTTGTTTTTATCAGATGAGCTATGACACTTACCCAAGTAATAGTATCAGCAGAAGCAGCAGAAATGGCAGACTTATCCAAATATAGGTCTGCACATTAATTTAGGTATTTGAAAATACAAATACAAAGCAGTTTCGTTCTGCTTGATTTCTTTTCCAAGAAAGCTGCCTACTTCTTGCTGATCCTGTCTCAACTCTAATCTAATGAAGAAGCTTGGAATAGCAACAATGTAAAATTGAATTTTTGTCAACGCTGGATATGGATAATGTTGGCATGTATTTGCAGAGAAAAGAAGTAAGAGAAAGTAAAAAAAAAAAAAAAACTGCTTAAAACCAAAGAAGAAAATTGGAAGTGCACTAACTCTTTCTGAACATTCCATTTGTGTTTTTATTTATTATTTCACAGTGGGGGATTTGTTTTTATTATGTGAATACTGAATAATTTTTTATTGTGTTTCTTAAGAAGAATGATCAGCCAGACCCATAGGAACAAAGGGGAAGTTATTGTAGCTGTTTGGTTTATTTTTTTAAAGTGTGGAAAGAAAAAAAACAAAAACTTCCATGACAATGACTCTGTAGGATTGCAGTCAATGTGCTATTTATGGAAGAATCAAAATGGGTAATATGGCTGAGTTGGTTTCTATCATAGCCAAAACTGTGTAAAAATCTTGAAAATATCATTTCACTTTTTGCTTATCATGCTTTCTATTTTTTTTAATCAATTCACTCCAATCAAGCTAATAATGCCACTAAGATACAAAAGTTACTGGAGGTGAAAAAGAATGAGAAGCCTTTTGAACCAGAAACTTAATCCTAATCAAGAAACCAGAGATAAACCTCTATTGTTCAAAAGATTAGGGAGGAGTGTGAACTGGATAATAGGCAAACCCATCTACTCCTTTTTGCCATCAATCTTCCTCTATATTCCATGTCCCTTCAGGACGTGGGTGATCATGGTTCTCCACAAATTCCTATCCTTTGTAACTCTTAACTATGTTTGTCTTTTTACTATCTATCCCTCTTCATCCCTTTTCTGTTAGGTCGGTTATTCAGTTGTCCCCTCATCTTCAATATGTCTTGTGAGTGCCAAATTTTCTCTGCTTTCACTTCTCGTTATGTGTACCTAAAATTTCAACAGCCTTTTTCCTGATTTTATTTTAATTTTTACCACTCATGGCAATGCATTGTATAAGTATTAGCCAATTGTAAATTTACAGCTTGAAAAAAAAAGCTGAATCAAAAGAAACAGCTTTGTTTTAAGCTACTGTTTGTATCACCTATTTTTTGACACTATTTTATATAAGTGGCTAAGTTAAAACAAATTTGTTAGCTCTCTTGTTTTGTATCTGTATCAGAAAAGCTTTAAAGATTTTTTTTGAAACTTGGCTTATTACATGGGTCTGCACTCGAAAGCCAGGAGATTATCTCTCATTTGTGCATCTGGCTTCTCTGAAGGACATCAAGAGCAAAGACTATTATGGCTTGATCTAGGATGTGACATGTACTTCACATTATTTGAGAAAATTAGCATTGATTTTATTGTAATGGAATGTTCCACTCTCCCTATTACCTATTGTGGACTGACTATATTGATAATATATATAGTGTGCACAGGACATACCAGGGTCTGCTTGACTGTTGGTCTGTCTATCAGTCTGACTGACTTCGGAAGTATTAGTCAACTCCCTGTCTATCAATACTGTATTCTCTTTTGCAATAAACCTTTCTTTCTTCCATCTATACCTGTGTTGCTGTTCCTTCCACTTGACTACCATCTTTGTCTGTAATCTTTTTAAGGATACAACAGATTTATAGCATCAAATATTTTAACATCTATGTTTCTCAAAATGAAGTATTGTAACTATTTTTGCGGTTTACATTGTTCAGACAGTTGTCGTCATTTTTACAGTCACATTCACATTGTTTTTGATTGATTGATTTAAAAAGTGACTTGTTCCAAAGAGTTGAGTTCAATCCCTGAACTCAGCTGAGAGAACAAAAACTTGGAGTTATTAAGGCAAATGAAGTAAAAATGAGATATCCAATGGCAAGGTTTATGGAATTAGAACAATCTATCCCCATGGTCTAAATAAAAGGTTAGGTTCAAATATCCAACAAATATCACTTGAAGAAGGCTGGAGTGTACAAAAGCTGAAACATTGTGAAGATGACAACAGTTTGAACAATGTAAATCATGTAAATAATCAGACATTTTTTTTATCCCAGTTCTGAAAAGACAGAAGTTTTCATTGTGTCCATTTATAATTAAGGTTATTGTCTTTATTTACATTATTCAGACTATTGTCCTCATCTTTGTCGCCATATTTATTATGTTTTGGCTGTTGTACACTCTGGCCTTCTTCAGGTGGTTGGAATGTTGAACTGAACCCTTTATTTCACTCACTGGGGTAGACTGTTCTAGTTCCGAAACGTAATAAATATGGCAACAAAGATGACAATAGTCTGGATAATGTAAATAATGTACATAATACCTCATCTCAAATATAGACAGTTATTGTCTTTATTTTAGTATTTTTTATGCAGAATTAGGACTGTAAGTGTTCTTTGGACATTCCTTGGATATACTTTGTATTCAGTCTATAGAATTTTTTGTACTTTTTCTTTGCTTCTTGCTTTTCATCTAAAAGCTGAAACATAAGTTCAATAAACTCGGTGGTCTTGGTTTTAAAGTTACAGATTAGTGATGAAAATAAAAAACAAAAATAATTGAGTTGCTCTTGGAGCTTGTATCAGGTGAACATAAATATAAAAAATAAAGCTTAAAAACACTATTATCTGTTATTTTGATCTTATTTCAAAGGAGGTGACATGTCCACCACCCACCATTTTTTTTCAACACAAAAATTCCTCTGATAAGATTTATTTGGTTAATAGTTTTTTAATTTTTTCTCGATTTTGAATTTTAAAATGTTTCTTTTTGTTTTTTTGACCACAATTTCATGGAAAGTAATGCACCTAATCTCTAATCATAATTTTATTCTGGTAGATAAGATAAAATTTAGTAAACAAAATTTAAAGACTAAATACAGCATGTGTCTGAGAAAGCCTCAAAACAAAGATAAAGTTAACAAACCTAACGATGAAAACACTTTGTCAGAACACCTGAAAGCAAAGATTTTCATTTAAAAGATCACATTGGATAGCGTCTCTAATTCAATAGAATCATTACTGGAATTGTGGCTTTATATTTCTTACTTTGGAGTCAATGTTTTAAGAAATAGAAGAAAAAAAAATCTAGTTAATAGATAGAAATATGAGCATTTTTTCTTTTTAATTTTAAATTTATTATATATTTTTTCTTCTATAATTTTTCTTTTAATTATTTACAAGTAAAAACTAAATTTTAAATAAAATAAAGGAAACTTATTTTTACAATCAAAAAGAACCAGTTGAAATTTCTGAGAAAAGAGGGTTGAGAGAATGTAATACTCACAATTCATCTATTTCAACAAACTAAAGGATGTTACACATCTTTTTTTCTGTCTATATTTCTGAGATGAGGTATTATGTACAGTATTTACATTATGCGGACTATTGTCCTCATCTTTGTCGCCATATTTATCACAACGTTTTGGCCGTTGTATGCTCCGGCCTTCTTCAGGTGGTTGGAATGTTGAACTGAACCCTTTATTTTTATCACTGGGGTAGACTGTTCTAGTTCCACGTGCCATGTTTGATGGATGTCAATTATCAGTTATCTCCAGTTAATTTTCCCTCTGAAAGTTCTCCACTGCCTTAACCAGGTATGGAACTCCCACTCTTTGGGTCTGTCACTGGAGCTAACCAATGCTTTTATCCACTGTGCCATCTGGGTATGAATTTCTGGGTATTATAAACCTAATGTTTTCAGCAACTATTTTTACCAGTGCTCATATTGCAATTTTGCTGTTATCATTGCATGTTTTTACCAGAACTCATATTGCAACTTTGTTATCATTGCTTTTCTCTGGCACTCCTTATTACTGATCAATAGTCCACATAATGTAAATACTGTACATAATAACTCATCTCAGAAACATAGATAGACTCTGAAGGATCGGTATGGACCTGATATACCAAAAATATGGAGAAAAATTGAGAAATCCTACCAGAAACTCGCACGAATATCGAACCATCTGACATTCCTACACCGATGCTGAGACCTACAACTCATCTCTTCAGGCTTGGCACCAAGACTTCCGAACAATTCAAGGAGAGCTCGTTGGGTTGCAGAGAAAGCAGGACATGCCCTTGTTCGAGAGAGAATCCAGTACAATCGTTGGATAAAACATTGACTACAAGCTCATATCTCCCAGACGCTCAAGGATTTCTTCAACAGAATCATTAATGAAGAAGACCAGAGAAGGATCCAAAATGACCTGGATAAATCCTTCAGGCATGAATTTGATGTAGTCAAGGCTCGCCAAGTGCAAAAATTAAATAGATTGAAAGATCAGAAGGTGAGGTACAAGGTCCATCACCCACCAGTGAAAGCAGCTGAGTGCCTCTGAGGAGTCAGTATTGAATAAGGGTTTCAACTTCACCACAACCATCAGGCGGGTGCCATACTTGGACATCACTGCCAGAGTCAAGGAGGTGGTCTTGAACTTCCCTCTGGCTCAGGCGGATGAACAAAGATGGAAGGTAAGACAGGCCTTAGAGCCAAACTGCCCAGGTCTAACATAACAAAACTGGAGAGGCTGGCAATTGGATCCCTACAGAGGAACGAAAATGTCATCATACTACCGGCTGACAAAGGTAATGCGACTGTAGTGATGGACAAATCAGAGTATACAAGAAAACTGGAAGACCTCATTAGCAGTGGTAGCTACAGCAAAGAGAAAAAGGATCCTACTATGAAAACGGAATGCAAACTGTCACAGATCCTAATCAAGAACAAGGATCACTTTGCACCCAAGATGTATAGGCAGTTATAGCAGCGTTACACCAAGCTACCTCACATATACGGTCTCCCTAAGATTCACAAAGATGGTATTCTGCTCAGGCCGATTGTTAGTTGCCACGGCTCTGTGTGCCACCTTCTGAGTCGCTTCCTTGTAGATATAATTGACCCATTGATCGGAAAGTCACCTTCATATGTTCGAAACTCCACCCACTTCGTGGAAATAATCAAAGATGCTCCCATCCTATCCAACCAGATGGTGAGCTTGGACGTAGTGAGTTTGTTCACCAAGATACCCACGGAGGAGGCACTCTCAGTAGTCAGAGACAAATTGACCTCCGACTCTTCCCTAGAAGAACGGACCAGTATTCCAATAGATAATCTGATGGAGATGTTGACTTTCTGTACACAAACAACACACTTCGGAATGGGATCACACATATATCGACAGGATGAGGGCTTAGCAATGGGCTTGCCATTATCACCAGCAATGGTGAATATATACATGGAATACTTTGAAGAAATGGCATTAGAATATATATCGCTAAAGCCTACTATATGGTTAAGGTACATAGATGACACCTTCATACTCTGGCCACACCATGTGAACTCAATAAGACCTTCGATACAGTTCACAATGGAGAAAGAGAGTAACAACACACTCCCATTCCTGGATGTACTATCTCTCGAACAGAGCATGGGTTCGAGACATCCGTATACCGTAAACCATTTGAGACCCTTATTCAATACTGACTCCTCAGAGGCTGATATTGGCTGATGTTGACTACTGCTTTCACCGGACAGTACCTCAATTTCAACTCCCACCATCCATACAGCGTAAAGAAAGGGATTGTCCATTGCTTACAACACCGAGCAAAAGTCATAAGTGGTGACCCAGAGATGTTAGATAAAGAATTGGTCAGTATAAGTAGTACCCTACAACGTAACAACTACCCTGGGTACATGGCAGCAGCCCCCAAAAACTGGGATAGGCAGGTACAAGAGGAGGAGGAGGACAACAACACCCAGAAAACAGTCTGCCTGCCTTATGTGAAGGGATTATCAGAGAAAATACAAAGGATCTGCGGTCCATATAACATCAGGACAACCTTCAAGAGCTTGACAACACTTCGCAGATATCTCTCTCAAG
>OZ010572.1:34063980-34196480 GCA_963932145.1 Acanthosepion lycidas | reverse complement strand
TATACATATAAAACTTCCTTTAGAAACAGTAAATACATGAACAGCACAATGCTTTCCAGATGTATCTGGGAAATTAAAAACAAAAACTAAATCACACTAAAAATATTATGGAAGATAAATAAACTGCATCAGCCTACAACAATAAATCCCAAAACTGTAAACTCTATTTGGAGGAGAAAACACAAGTGTAGTAATAACAACCAACAACAAATAATTAATGATAAACAACACTATAAAATAACCACAAAACTACATTTGGATCTCCAAGTGTTTCCACTCAGTAGCCCCTAGAATAATTCTAAGCATAACCATTACCACCCACTTAAATAACCATTCAAATAATACATTAGACCTACCCATAATGCACCACTGACTAGCATATACAAGTAGTCAAGCCCAAACCAATGCACGTGGTTTGACAATTGGGTTTAAGCATGAAACAGACTGTTGCTGTTTGGTGTTGAACTCAATGACTACTTTTATATTTATATATGCTCTATACCTGATATTGAGCACTTTAACCCAAAATATAGCATATCTTCAAACTATATTTTACATACAGTGGAAGGAAACAAATATTTGTATGTATACAAATTTATAATTGTATTTCCAACTAGTGTATAAACATACTTTTCATATAATTTACACAGATACATAAATAAATATGCAAAGGAAATGGAAAAAAAAATTGATTTAATAGAATTAAATCCCATTTAAACATTTTAATGTGTGAAAAAAGTATGTGTACAATACAAAAAAGAATACATAATCTTCATTTAATATTTTGTAGAATAGCCATTTTTCACTTCTACAGCAACCAACCACTTCTTGTAGTTCTCAATTAATAATTTGCAAATTTTAGTTGGTATTTTATTCCCTTCTTTTTTGCATATGGTCTTCAGATCCAGGATGTTTGATAGATATAGTCTGGTGAAGAAGGCAGATAGCCCATATTTGTAATTTAGATATTTTAGCCAGGATACCTTGTGGAAGAACATTGTCATTCTGGAGAATCCACTTGTCAGACCAGAGACAGATATTTTCCACTTAACGGATTCTCTTAACACTTTCAGCACTTCCAAAATAAAGATATTGATTGACAGTTTGTCCTTGTGCTAAGAATTTGGAGTAAACTATTCCCTTATAATCAAAGACACAAAAAGGCAGTCTTGAACAGTAAGCAAGACATGCTTTTTTTTGGTCGAGGTGAATTCTTTGTTTTCCTCTGACATTTTTTTCTGGGTTGTATTGAAAACACCACATTCCATTACTGGTAATGACCCTGTCAGACATCTCTGCATTATTCAACAGATCAGATGATACATAAAGCCAAAATTGTTTCTGCTCATTAGTCAGGTTTTTAGGTACCATCTTTGAAGAAATTTTTATCATTTCTAAATCCTCTGTGAGGATTTGTTGCATCGTTTCACTATTTATATTCAGTTCTCAGCACTGTCATACACTTAATCTTCAATCTAAGTACATCAATGTTCATAATTTTTTAGATTTTGAATGCTCATTTGTCTCACATCATCATTATCATGCACAATTTGTTGCCCTCCCTTGAAACATCTGTGCCACTATAAACACTTGATTACTTCATAGCATATTCACCAAAATCCATTTTGAATTGGGCTTGTGTTTCATTAGCATTTTTATTAATGTTCATAAAAATCTTGGTGTTAACCCACTGTTCCATATTCCTTTCACTTATTTTCTACCAGCAGTATAACATGAACCCATTCAACTTTCTCTACTGCTTGGTAATGAGTGGTTAATATGGTCTGCATCTCAAGAAAGCAGAAGATGGACCATGTCCAGATGTGCTCAAGTATAAATTTTTGCCTGGCTCAGTATCCCAGTATCCCAGTGAAATGGTGCAGTCATTCTGTTAATTGTCACCCCCTTATATGTATGCATGTGGACATATCTTTCTCTCATGCTCATATATATATTTGCTCTACTTTGTGTATTGAGCACTTTACATAGTTGCCTTTTACTTGTTTTAGAGGTTTTTTTCATTGGACTTTGAGCTTGAACTCTGGACAATTGTTTTTGCCTTAGTTTAATGTTCTTGGTTCTTTCTTTTTTTATTCCTCATTTTTTCTTGGGTACTGATTTGTTCTACAAGTCAAACTATCCAAGTTTTTTCTAAGTGAGTACCACCATTTATTTATATATATATATATATATATATATATATTTAGAGATAATGTGTGTGTGTGTGTGTGTGTGTGTTAGGTAATGGAGAATAAATTATGTTATATAAAACTATTGAAAAATAGGTAAAGGTTACTGAATAAAACTATCCTTAAGGAAGGCTGCTATAGCAGCCTTGAACATGACTGCAGGTTGTATGCCCACATCAGGTGGTTCTTGTTTGTGTGGCAATGAATCCTTGGTATTGTGAAGCTACTGGTTGGTATCCCATTCAGTGATGATGCAGATGTTATAGTTTAAGGCATTCAACTCAGGAGAGCTCAGTTTACATGTTCAGAGGTGATGATCATGAAAACACTTAGGCCATGTGTTGGAACTTGTACAGCCTCCTTAGAGAAAGAGGAGCAGGAACTTGAATTGAGACAATTTGTTCCTTATACCCCTCTCTTGGTTTGATTACACCCCTAGGTTTGAGTGCTATGATCATTAAGAAAGAAGTTGGATGAAATGATATAGCTCTCATTGCTCAGGATCATTACAGATGTGAATTTGTGATCCATACAAATCCACCTGTTGTTCATTTGTTCGTTCTGTTCTTCAGAAGGTTGCTGTTCTTATTTGATTGTTTCAACATGTTTGGCATTTTGATTTGATCATAAAGTTCTCACAGGACTTTTCTCTTGAGTCTCTTCATCATGTAGGACCTGACGCTCTTATGCACTCTGCCACCATGAGCTATTTGGCAATGACCCTCATTAACTGCTGAACTGAATTGTACAGATCTCATTAATTGGCCTAAGGATTGAACTCATGACCACTAGATGACTGCAATACTTTTAACCTAATTTATAAAGCTGCCTACCCAAAGAATATGAGGTGGTCTATATTTTGAAGTCTCTTGAAATCCAATGTCAGATGGATATGCTAATTTTTGAAATTTTATTTTATTTTTTGGTAGAGACAGCAGCATTTCTAGGCAGAAATCAGGGGGAATCAATGGCAGCAATCTCTCTCTCTCTCTCTCTCTCTATATATATATATATATATATATATATATAATGCCTGCCTTCTAATGATGTAAAAGAAAATTTTTACACAAAATATTTATTTACACTTTTTCTTTCAAATATACTTTATTCAGTATGAATATGAATTCCATATATTATACAATAAAAATTTCATAACAAAATTAAGTACACATAAAAACTGAAGTGGAAGCTGCACTAGCCAAATTGAACAGAAACAAAGCAGCTGGGCCAGATGGAATTGTAATAGATTTTGGCAGCCTTAGATGATTTTGGCATAGACAAGATTACAGAAATAATAAATGAAATCTACAACAGTGGTGATATACTGGAAGACCTGAGCAGATCTATTTTCACAGCACTGCCTAAGAAACTAGGTGCAAATGAATGTGAACTCCACTGAACACCCTAATAAGCCACATAACAAAACTTATCATCCGAATTCTGATGAATAGAGTGCACAGCAGAATTAGGCCAGAGATAGGACAAGAACAATGTGGGTTTGGCAAAGACACTGGAAGAAGGAATGCAATATTTATGTCCAGAATGTTATCAGAGTAATACAAATGCAGAAGGACATGTGACTGTATCTTATAGACTATGCAAAGGTGTTAAGCAAAGTATACCACAAAGATCTGTTAGAGCTACTCAGCAACCTTGACATAAGAATAATCAAGAATCTATACTGGCAGCATACAGACAGAACATGAGTTTGGCAGATATCCAAAAATAGAAAGGAGTGTAAGATGTGTCTACTCACTGGATTTATTTAACCTATACAGCAAAGTAATTTTGAGAAAATTAGAAAACCTACCCTATTCATTATGGACAGTCACAATCTTAACAATATAAGATATGCAGATGACACAATGCTGATGGCAGGCACAGAAAGTAAACTACAAAACCTCCTCCAGAACGTAGCAAGGGAAAGTGAGAAGAAAGAGCTAGGCATAAACTACAAGACAGAATGCATGGTCATTAGTAAAAAGATGAATTGAAAATGCAAATTACAGGTTGGAGATACTAAAATCAAGCAGGTACAGAAATTTCAATATCAAGGAAGTGTTCTAACAGAGGACAGAAAGTGTGACACAGTGATCCGAAGATGTATTGGGATGGCCAAAGATGCATTCCAAAAGCTAAGCAGAGTATTAAGAGACAGAAAAATTTTGTTGGAAACAGAAAAAGGTAGTGAACTGTTACATGATACCTGTCCTCCTGTATGGCAGTGAATGCTGGACAATCTCCTTAAAAATGAAGAAGAGACTCAAAGCAGCAGAAATTTAGTTCTCCAGAAGGATGCAGAAGAGAATGAAAATGAAAAATAGACTTATAAACTGGCAGTTGAAATTTCTGTGGCAGGTAATGAAGAAGGATGGCTTGGAAAATCTGATACTCACAAGACAGATAAAGGGGCAGAGGAAAGCAACACATGATGTACTTGATGGGCTTGGGAAAATGGATGGCAGAACAGGGTTTGGAAGAGTTAACAAAAAGACAAAACTTATTAAGAGCTACAAGAGATAGGAAGATGTGTAGGGGCCATGAACACATATGTCCTGAAGAGCCATGGCATATAAAAGATGACACATTAGCCTGCAGAAATCTTGATCCCCTTATTTGTGGTATATAAATATATACAATGCATTTTATCCAGATATATGTAAATATCTTTGTATGTATCTATCAACACATAGCTTTCTATATGTACTTAAGCATCCTTATCTATTATCTTAGTTTACATTAGATATAAATGAAGATATCTTTTCTTTGTGTGTGTGGATATATCTACACATCTTTTATTTTGATGAACAGATTTTTTTTTCTTTAAAACATCTATAGCTATAAACATCCTTTTTCTTGCATGTATATTTATAATTTTATGCACATCTGTACCTCACATGTATATACACAACTACTCACACATAGAAACTTTTCTTTATAGGCATGTGCACAATGTCAGATGCATTTGTTCTCCTTTCTTAGTTTATATTGGAAAACCAAATATTAAACAAGTAAAGATTAATAATAAAAATAAGAAGATTGAAGATTTGTGTATATAAGTTTCATTGAATTTAAAAGTACCTTCTCTCACTAATAAGTCCATGGTTGGTGTATATGTTAAGATTTCCAGGCAAGAGAAATTGAATGGAATTACTGACAGCCAGATAAAGACAAAAAAAAAAAATCCCAACCTACAAGCAGTTATTCCAGTTCAAGTAATCTTGTAGAATGTTCCCATTGCCAATAGACAATTTGGAGAAAAGGTTTTTGACAAATGGTATTCTTGACGTTATAGATGTATCAGCACTTGCAAGAGATTCCATCACCATTATTATAGGCCAAGGTAACTGATGTACTCTGTCAATTCTGCAAAATCTTTAACAGTCATAATTTGTCATGTTTTGCTCTTGTGCACCAAGATATTTTACTTCTTTACTAGAGCTATTTGCCTCTTAATACAAAATAATTTCTACATCAATGAAATCAAAAGGCATCATAAGAGTGGTAATAACCTTAATTATAGCTATAATTATATTTATAATTTCATGTTGGGATGTGTGTGTTTTTTTTTGTTTTTTTTGTTTTTTTTTACTAGGTTTCATATTATGGAAATAATGCATTTAACTGTACAATTAGATTATACTTCTATGACAAAGCGTCTGGAATTGTTTAAAAATAGTCTGAATGTTATAGCCCAATCTAGCTCCATTTGGAATTACCTAAGAAGTTTCAAGTCCGTGTGATTAGCTAATTATTTTCCTTACTTTTAGCAGAAACCTTCTATCTGTAATTTCAAGAGATGAATTTATTAAAAGAACAAATTTTTAAAAAACTTTTGTTTGCATGTCTAGATTACACAAAATCCTAAAGTACTTTCTTTCTGATGGATTTATCAGGAAGCGTTTTTTTATTTATATTTACAAAAGATACAGATCTGAGCAATAAAACCAAGGAATCCTTTAAGACTATTTATCTCAAATAGAACACTACTTTGTTCTTTGCTTGTTATCCTTTTAAAACCAGATCAGGAATAAGCAATGTCAATTACTTGTTTCACAATATTTACCCACAATCCTACCCGTGCATATATGTATTGTGTTGAATGGTTGAAACTTCAAACAAGTAGTCATAATTTCAGCATTTGACACAATTTCAGCATTCATCATACAGGAATACCAGAATGAAGACCTGCACAAGTTTTCTCCCTTTATTTCCCATTATACCTCAGCAATGAAAATATGATTGGTAGTGAGACTATGTGCAGATGAAAAAGGAGACTTGAAGAAACAAAGATGTAGTCTTATTGACAGATACTGAGAATAACATGGACTGAATATATAAGCAATGAGGAAGTTTGATGGAAACTAGAAACTAAAAGAATGATTATATATACAACCAGAAAAAGACAGGAAATTCTAGGATATAAAAAGATAATAAAGGACCTAATGAATTTAATACTCAGGGGATACAATGAAGCTAAGAGGAACAGAGGGAAACCATAAGTAACCTATTTAGTAAGTTTGTGTGAATGGATGGCAGAACAAAGTAGTAGGGTAAAACTCAAAAGTTACTTTAAACAACAAAAGATAGAAAATCGTGGAGAGCCATGATTGGCCGTGCTCTGAGGTAAGACATTGCAGAAAAGTTTCATCATCAACATTATCTAGAAAAAACTTTATAGTCTCAGAGAATTTACAGTTTCCTTATGACTTTAATTTTTCATTGTCCATATAGTTATTGAGACAGTGAATGTGGCTTCATCTTGTTTATTATTCTTCCATCTTCTTTCTTTTGTGCAAAGTTTAAAGATATATTTTCCACCTATTGAAATGTTTTTCTGTTGGTGATCATGGCTCTCCACAATTTCCTGTACTTTGTAGCTTTTTTATTTTCCTCTTTCCTTATACTTGTTCCACTCTCAATTTTTTTCTATCCCTCTTTTGTCAATCTGTCCTGTGAGTATCAAATTTTCCGAGCCCTCTTTCCTCATATGTCTTGTCTCTTTCTAATATGAAGTGTCTTTTTTGTTTCCATTTTTTCTAAAACTTTGTTGTTACTCACTTGTTCTGTCCATGGTATTCTCAGCATCCTTCTGTAGAACTGTATTTTTATTGCTTCAAGTCTCTTCATCTGTCAGATTTCCAGCTTTTTCTTCCATATTACATAATGCTTTAGTATTTTCTTTTTGTTTTTAACAAAGTTTTTCTTTTTCTAAAAATTTTGCTTAGCTTTCGGAAGGCATCTTTCGCTATCTCAATGGGCCTTTGAATTTCAGTATTGCACTTTCTGTCCTCTGTTAAACATTTTCAGAGAAGTAAAATTTTAACAAAATTTACTTTTTCATTGTACTTTAGAAACCATTTCTGTTATTTTATTTTTTTTAAACTAATTAACTGAGAAACATTGTTAGAAAACTTAAGAAAAAAACAATTAAATGAAGAAAAGCATAAAAAATATGAATATTTTTGAATTCCAAAGATTAGTGGTTTAAAAAAAGTGCAAGCTTTCTCAATAAAAACATTATCTGGAACATCAAAAACTAAGTGGGAAAGAGCAATTTAATTTGCTTGCTTTTATTATTTGCTCAACAAATGCAAAATACAAAACCAAAAAGATCCTTGATTCACAGATTACAATATGTCATGAAATCTGCTTACACCATAGTGCAAGTTAATATAAGAGTTTTTAGCAGAGGAAATGCAATTGGCTAACAGACTTGTAATTTTGTCTGTGTGTGAGGAATTACCTGAAGCTAAACTAGCATGATGCTTTGTGTGCAGACGGTCATTTGCATTGCAGA
This sequence comes from Acanthosepion lycidas, assembly GCA_963932145.1. Classification (NCBI taxonomy): domain Eukaryota; kingdom Metazoa; phylum Mollusca; class Cephalopoda; order Sepiida; family Sepiidae; genus Acanthosepion; species Acanthosepion lycidas. Next base: position 34,188,491 of record OZ010572.1, on the reverse strand, counting down.
AAGTGTAAATGCATGAGTGTGATCCTTATTATAACACCACCAGCTGGTGAATATTCATGAGTTTGTTATATATTTAAGGATTTGCTTGAAGAGGCAAGCATTCTGTTGCCATTAGCTGTTAAGAAAAGATTGCATATCTAAGATCTACGGTAGACCATGTGTTCCAGAATTTACAGAGTTGGAGTAAATTACTTTTCTTTTCTTGGTGTCAGACTTGTTTGGAAGCCTTTTTCTGTGTTTGCATGATGGAATTGGCTTACATGCAGAAACACTGTGATTATTGGCAAAACCCTTTACAATACCCCCAGCAAAGATATGAACCCATGTGCTATTTCTAGGTCTCTTGAAAAAAAAATTCTTGTCACTGTTATATTATAGATAAGAGAATAGATGAGTGAACACTTAAACAAAATTGTCTCCTATAACTACCCAGTCAAACTTGAAACAAAAGTGAATTGGTCTGAAAATGGGCTTGCATGCCACTGTGGTGAACAGTCCCGTGGCAGAAAGTGAGCCAGAGCGGCTTGCATCTGGTGCATAGGCAAGTAAGGGTCTTACCTTAACATGCGACACATGACAACAGCAAGTTTGCTCTGTGAAACTGGCATTACTCTCCCGCCTGACACTTGTAGCAATATGTGCGGTAACGTGGGTTTTTGTGCAGTTTGGCATGCTTCCACCAATAGCAAGTCGTGTGCTGATTGGTCGAACTAGAGGAGACTATTTGCCTGGGCAATTAAGAACAAAAACAAAGAACACTAATTGGTTGGGTGATCGTGAAGTTGGCTTGATAAAAGAGTGCCGAAGCATTAAAGAGGGAGGGGGAAAAACGGACAGATTATATGTTGTGAAGTGTTTGGGTAAGCAAGAACAGCGGATTGAACCAGCGGTAACTTGAAGTTGTACAAGTGATGTCATAGTAATAGAGACTCATCTAAACTACAGCCACCAAATCCTGTTAGACACATTCTGAAGTATTCTATCAGCTTTTCTGAGGCAGTTGATATTTAAGTAGATTCAAAGTACTGACCTAAAGTAGACAATAGGTATTCTGTTTGCTTAAGTTCAGTTAGCCATTCTGAAAGAATTTGTAGCAAGTAGATAGTACAGGTTGTAATGGGTGAGGTTACTGTTGGACTTCTGTTTGTAGCAGGAGGAGGAGTTACCATTTGTTATAGCTAGGATTGAAAACTTTCAAAGTGAATAAATTCAACACAAGGATTTTTTATACATATAGATAAAGATAAAGAGCAACATAGTTCACAGTTGAAGATAAAGAGAAAATTATATTTGCATGTATGTAGATAATTAAAAAAGTAAAGAAAACATTTGTATACTGAGCCATTGTGTGTGATGTCCACATGGTTTGTTTGAAATTAAGAAGTCAGTTTGCCAGGAGAAAGAGATCCTCTTGGAGTGGACAAATCCCATTATTATTGCTACTACCTCCTGGATAAAAAAAAAAAGCAACTGTGTATATCCCTTGCTTATAATTCTGAATAGAATTCCACCTAACAGATATCCTGGCAGACAAAAATTAATGATATTAAATAAAGATATTCTAGTAGAGAAGCAATTTCTTTTGTATTAGGTTGGTTGGAAAGTCCTGATTCACTTAGGAAGTGGAAAGAAGACAACAAAATTTTATGGAGCAACAGCAACATTTATTCTTCAAAATGAAGTTCATCATTCTCTATGGTCTTCAGCCAGCATCTGAATCTGTTCCAGATACCAAACCATTGGCTTCGAATCAAAAAACTGTAAACAAGCTTCCTTCACTTCATCAAAAGTGTTGAATCACTGGTTGAGGAGGAAGTGTGCCATTGAACAGAATAAACCATAGTTACTTGGAGTAGTGTCAGGACTGAATGGTGAATGTGGAAAAATCTCAACATCATTCAATCTGTTTTAACTTTTCCTTAGTCAACCTGGTAGTGTGTGTGGCCTCACATTATCTCTCTGAAACAAAGCCCAACCTCCATTGACCAAAGCAGGATAATCTTTTAGTTTGTTATACATGCAGTCTAGCTGCTGGCATTAGTTTATTGTTGATGGTGTGACCATGTGGAACAATCTCCAAATACAGAACTCCTTGGAAATTCCAACAGACATCAAGATATTGTTGTTTTCTTTTTGTTTCCTAAGTGAGTCAGGAGTTTCTGGCCAACCCAGTATTTCTCAGATAAAACATTCTAAGTTATTAATTTTTGTTACAGTAAAAAAAAAAAAAAATATAAGAAAGCTATCAACAGAAATTAATAATGGAGAAAGAACAATACCCTTCAAATTTCTTAGGGTTATTGTTATTCATTTTTGTTGTAGAACAGTTGTAATAAAAAGCAACTAAAATAAGATGAAAGAAATGCTTTAAAAAGTAAATAAGACTTGGGTAAGAACCTCTTCAGCATTAATTACCTGATATTGGAAATTGAAAATTAATTAAAATGCATTTATTCTTCTACTTTATTTGTTTTAAATTATCATTGACTTATTCTGTTGTAAAAGCTTTTAAAAAAACATGTTTACAATGCATTAGTTAAGAAAGCACTGTTGAGTCGTTATACCCTTCATATTCATGTAAAAGAGAGCACTCATTTACAAATGCAAATGCCTTAAAAGATGCATATTGCCATGAGTAGGTATAGGAACAAGAACTGAATATGCTTAAATAATAAACTTATGGATGTGTTTAACTGTAAGTATTGGAGACTTACACTTCAGATATTTTCAGCAAGTAACCATGGCAACAGTTGGGTGATCCAATATTAGCAATATTCATGTTAACTCGGATTTGCTTTTTCAAGCTTAATAGTTGAATGGAAAGATATAACTGAAAAGTTTCAAGTGACTGAAAATATTCTGCTAAACACTGCTGATTCTATATATATATATATATATATATATATATATATATATATAGATATGTGTTTACTGCTTGTGAGTTTTATATGCTACTAAGCACATTCTCTTTTCATAACTTCTCTCTGCCTCTCTTTCAATATAAATAAATATTTTTTGTTTAAGCCTCTTCTTAGTGTGAAATTATCTACCTTTGCCAATATATTTATATAAATCCACAAAATTTATTGCATATTTTTTTTCATCAATATATTTCAATTTCTTATATTTGTCAATGTTCCTTATCTATTTGTTAGAGTTTTTTCTCTTGATTTTTACTGCTTTTCTCTTGATCTACAGACCTATATGGAAATCTATGAGAATTTTGCAGCGTCCTCCCTTCTTCATGTGCAAGTGTAGTTACATCAGTGTAAATGCCACTTCAATCTGATGAAGTCTTAAAGGAGGGAATGCATCACACCAAAAATTTTCCTCTTTGTCATCAGTCAGTTATGTGCCTTGTGTTATACGCACTTAGGTGATCATGTATCTTTTGATACATGACTGACGAGGCAGATTTTTTTCCAGCAGTAGGGTGCTTTTTCTTTCTGCAGTAGACCAGTTGCCATCCAAAGCTATAGAATCTGGTCTCTGGTCAGCTATGTGTCATGCATGATACATGCTTAGGCGATGATGTATCTTTTGATACATGACTGATGAGTCAGATTTTTTTCCTGCAGTAGGTTGCCATTTCTTTCTGCAGTAGACCAATTGCCATAGAATACGGTCTGTCCTGCTATTTAGAAGAAGATGATTCATACCTTCTTCAAGGGTATTAGCACGTAAGTGAATTTAATGGATTCCTCAATCCGAGCTGCTACCCATTACTCCAAAGCTATAGAACTCAGTCTGTCCTGCTATTTACCCATAGCAGGGGGGAGAAGAAGAGGATTCATACCTTTCCCAAAGGTATTAGCCCATAAGTGACTGTAATGGATATAGATTTCCCTAAAATTGTTTGATTATATAAAAAATTTATTTATCCTATTCTCATACCTGTTTATGGTTTTCATGAGAAATATTTTCCAAAAGACTATTCATGATACCCTCAACCATGTCAACTTTAATGGTATTTAGTCAGTCTAGTTTAACATGTATCTTTACAGTTGTTGTTTATATTTGAAAATGATAAATACATTAAACTATCATTTCCTACTGGTTTCAGTTATAATTCTTTCTGTTTTATGCTTCAATCCATGGCACTTTTTATTCAAAATATTGATATATTTACCTTTTCTTGATATTATCTTTAATTTCTTAAGATTTTAAATCAATATTTCATTCTATTCGAACTATTTATTCTTTGCTGATTTTTCTATTTAATATATAAACCTATACAGTTTTTTTTATTCTATCGGTATATCTATAAACCAATCATTTCTTAATAATATCTATCTTGTTCTCAATCAATGTCATCTCTTCTGTGTGTTCCATTCATCCAGGTATTATCTTTCTAACACACAATCTGTTTTGCCGGTTCGTGACTAATAGCAGGTGTTTGTCTCCTACAGTAATTTCAGAAGAGAACTAAAAATATACGAGGCTCATTATTTCATATCTGCTTCTTTAAAATAAAAAATAAAAAATAAATAAAATAGTCATATCTATAAATCATTTCCAGTGTAAGAAAAATTCATATAGTTTTTTTCTTTCACAGTTGTATAGATTTATTCTGTTGTGATGCTCTGTATGTGTGTTTTGTATCTAGATATAGTATTGACGGTTTTGAGTATTTAAATTTCTTCATAATTTCCCATCATTCCTTGTCAAAGAAAACATCAAAATTATCTTACACCTCATTATTTAAGTGTTGATAGTCCAAAAGCATCTACACGACCTTGTGGGTGATGAAGTATTTTCAATCCTGCAGCCCCTTTCCCACAGATGAAATGTTGCAAGTTTCTTGCTACTCTTTTGCTATTTCTAATAAAAAAAATTCTGACAAGCTACATTATTTAGTTCCACTCATTTTCACCTTCAGAGCTAGGACTTTCCCTGCCACATACACAGTAGCGAACCATCAACATTCTTTCATATTCCTTTAGTGAGATCTAAGTTCAACTTTAATAGATCCTTTCCACAAACTGCTACCTTTTGTGGAATCAACTCCCAAGTGGATGCTTCCCATACCACTACAACCTTAACCTATTCAAGTCGAGTTAATCATTAACTTTCCCACATATCCTCATAAACTGTACTTCTTACCTTTTCTCACAAAACAAACTCCTTCAGTAACCTTCCACCTAAAGTGGCTTCTGGGTTTTGTATAGGATGAACATTTAATAAAAATTAAAAAAAAAAATAATCTCTCTGGATGATTGACCATAATTTAATATTTGAAATTTTCCTTTGGAGAATTTAGTTTCCTTATCTTAAATGAAAAAATACTACTATAAATACTAGCAAATTTATAGTTACTATTATTACAAAAATTTTACTTGCCCTATTTTATTATGTACTGCAAAGTAAAAATGAATTTGCTTATTTTTATCTCTTAAGATCTGAATTAAGTGTCGCTTAAGCTGTTGTATCTGGGAAATACTTTCAAGTTCAAATTCAGTAAAATAAGTCTTTAAACTTTAAAACAACAATGTTGGCAATTTGATTAAGGCAGTTGAATTTATCTTATTAGCAGGGACCAGCTCTAGGTACTGGCAATTCTGGCAGTCACCCCAAGTGCCATCATGCCGTCATATGTTTGGGATTTTCCAAAATTAAAGCTTATAAAAACATTTGTGATCATCCATGAATCAAGACAGATTAAATTCTTTAGCTGTTTTGTCAATAGACAATGATCTTGCAAAGAAAATAGATGTAGAATGTGTCATGAAGAGATTTCTAGAACTCAAGGCTAGAAAAAAATATTTTAGGTAGGATAATGAATGTTTTCTTTATCTTGTATTAAGTTGTATATTGTAATAAACTTATTCTAGATTTTCAGTTTTTCTCCTTGTGAAAATTTAAAATAATTACACTGGTAAAGGTGACATCTGTCCTTCTTTATGGCAGTGAATGTTGGACGATTTCCTCAAAAATGAAGAAGACTCAAGGTGACAGACATGTGGTTCTACAAAAGGATGTTAAGCATATCATGGACCAAGTGTGTGAGCAATGATGAGTTCATAGAGAGGATGCAAACAAGGAGGAGGCGTCCTGGGTATGACGTTAAGCTACATCCGCATCCTGGGTATGGCGATAAACTACATCCAACAGCAAGGCCTCAGATAATGTTTTCGGAAAAATAATGTTGCCAGCTGTGCGTTTTTGAAACCATAGTGTTGCCAGCTATACATTTTTGAACGTCCTGGGTATGACTATAAACTACATCTGCGTCCTGGGTATGGCGATAAACTACATCCGCGTCCTGGGTATGGCGATAAACTACATCCAACAGCAAGGCCTCAGATAATGTTTTCGGAAAAATGTTGCCAGCTATACATTTTTGAAACCATAATTTTGCCAGCTATACGTTTTTGAAACCATAATGTTGCCAGCTATACGTTTTTGAAACCATAATGTTGCCAGCTATATGTTTTTGAAACCATAATGTTGCCAGCTATACGTTTTTGACTTTTAAAGTCACTCAAAATTATTTTCGGCATAATGTGTCTACTAAGTTTGAGATGCTGTTAAACAAAACAATTAATCAGTCAATCAAGAACATGAAGAAATTATTTGCAAAAACTGAACCAAAAATTATATTGGATTTTCTAAAAAGAATTGGTCTCTTATCAAAGATGTAGACGGATGTGTAAACAACATATCCTACCTTTTACCATTTTGCAAATAAAATGTCCTTATCAAATGGAAATTCTTCACTTAAACAAAAATATCTAGGATTATTTTGCAGTGTACAAGCAAATAAGCTCTAGCTTGCTAAAAATGTTCCATACAAAATAGGCATTTAAAATTCATATAAACTGGATTTGGCATTAAATAACCCACAGTGGTTGATATGCCATAAAACCCAAATAAACAAACAAACAAACAAGGAGGAGGCTTATACTTAATATCAGGAAGAGGCAGCTGAAGTTTCTGGAACATATAATGAGGAAGGAAGGAAGGAAGGCCTAGAGAATCTGATACTCATAGGCTGAAAGAGAGACAAGGCAAAACAACATGTGACATACCTGGTAGGCAAGTGGATGACAGAATGTGGTCTAGGGGAGGAAACAGATGGAAGAAAGTTAAGAGCTGCAAGGGATAGAGGGAGATGGAGTTCATGATCACCTATGTCCTGAAAGGACATAGCACATAAAAAGAAACGAAGGGTACCAAAATTCACCTTGCCCCCTCTCCTTTCTGGGTACCAGCAACCCTAGGGCCATTTCTGCCTATCAGAATCCTACTTGCTAAATTAAATTGAACTTCTAGGCTTTATTCAGAGACGCTTCCCTCATCATTATTTTTGCTAAAGTGTTTTTCTTCCTTCTGTATTTGCTATGTTGTAAACATTGACAAATTAAAAGTGATGTCCCCTGTTTTGTTGAATTATATCATAGAAATGATAACAGTGAAATCGGTCATCTCCTTGTAGGAAACATTTGGCATTCACTGACCAAACAGTTAACATTACTGTCAGCTAAAATTTATCAAATCTTTCTTTTAAAACAGTTTTTCAAGAAAATAAACTTCTCAAGTTTCTGGTTATAGCTCTTTCTAACATTGATGATAATTTCCTTAACTTTTTATTTAAGGTTGTGTGGCAAGTCATCTTGATTACGTCATTATTTTTCTTCAAGATAGAGGTTCTATCCATTTTAGTTCTTGCTCTTGTTGAATGTTTACAAGTGATGTGGTTTTTGTTATTTGGTAATGCTCTTTGTGATTTGGTTGTGCCAGTCTTATAGGATCTGATGAAGCATTTTTTAAAGACCCAAAGGATTCATTTGTTTGAAGGCATTTTTAATCATTGATCTTAGAAAATTATTGTTTTTCTATTATATTTATTTCTGAATTGGTTGGATTTTAAGCACAACATTTATATAAGCGTCTAGTTCCAATGAGGCTATATAAGAAAATGATTTGTGTTCTCAGATTAGTAACAACTTTACACTAAAAAAACATTAGATTATATATATACCTGTGATATTTTTAGCATGCAAAAGGACATCCAAGTGATTGCAGTTATGCTTTAGATAGAATTTCTTTAATATTAATTACATTGTAAATAGTGACATTTATAACCATATACTGCATATCATTCGATGTTACCATTTATAATTTATTTATGTTAGATGTTACTTTTTATGACCATATATTGCATATTGTTAGATGTTGCCATTTATGGCTATATATTGTATACCATTAGTTGTCGTCATTTATAGCTTATTTCATAATGTTAGATATTGTCACACATTTCAAATTAGTGTCACAAAGTCATTGCCCATATTTCAAAAAGTACTCTTTGTTATGGACTAAACAGTTTTTCAAATGTTTTGCTGGACAGATGAACAAAAAACTTCAGTTTATTATACAGAAGACTCATTTTGCTTTCTCCCTCTCTCTCTTATATATATATATATATATATATATATATATATATGATGAATAAGACGTTGATGTTTTGAGCAAAGCTTTGTGATAATGTCAGTAAACCAATTCCTTAATACTGATGATAGGAAGTTTTCATCAGTCTGGTTAAATGAAGCTGATTTAATGATTTGTGTATATAGAACATAAGTTTGTATGTTTTACATTTGTCCAACTTATCATACCAAAGGAAATTTTTGCTATCTTTTTTAATCAGTTAAAAATAAGTTAATTCATTATTCATGTGTGTCTAAATTCATTGTGTCACTGGTTACAAACAGAAGTTAGTAGACTAAACAAAACAGATTTTATTTATTCTTGCTAAGTTTCAAATAATGAAATAATATAAAAAGTAGAAAATATATTTGGGAGTAAAAATTATTTAGTGAAATTACTTATTGAAAGCACACAATTATTTTTCTTGGTTTCTATTAATGATAAGAAAGCAATTATAGGCTTACACCAAATGGTTACAAATTGTATCTGTTACTAATATATTTCCAAATAACAGAAAAGTATTAAATCCTTTTTTATTATAAGAAACAAAAATTTCTTGTAGTAAAATCTTCTCTTGAGACCATTAATGATACATACTAAATTTGGGGTTCCTGTAGAAAGTCATTTTATGTGTAGTTAATTGACAAACAAATTTTTACCAAATATTTATTCTTTTTACCCACTTTTATATATATATATATATATATATATATATATACATATATATATATATTCATTTTTTTATGATGTCCGGAGGTTTGATCTTTCTTTCACAAGAGATGGCAATAAAATAAGATTCTTTGGGGGAAGATGGCAAACTTCTCTAAAGATTTCCAGTTTGTCCATTTCTTGGAATCGTAAAGCCATTGACAGGAGACAAAAGAAGTTTTACTGACATACCATCAAGGTGTACATCAAATAGATGTTCCCTTGTATGGACTTTGAGACTTTGTATGGTTTTTCTCGCTGCTATATAATGAGAAGCAGGTGCTGGTCTCTAGGCAATGTCCAGTGACCACGGTCCACTAATTATCTGAACAGCCTATACAGATACTGCTGAATTCAGTTAGGGGATTCTTTTATTTCCTACTGAAATAATTTGTCAGGGAGAAAACTTTTGCTGATGTACATTTTACAAGTATCAAAATGCACAAATTGAGAATATGTGAATCTGTATTAGGCTGGCTAAGAAGTTTATTCTGTTTTCATCATTTATCATTACGTATGTTTGGTTTTAACGTTTTAACTGAATTTATTCAGAAAGATTGCATTTGATAGCATTGATAAAGCTGTCCTATTGTGCTACTCTGGACACCCATGTAAAAAGGGAAGAGGTGGTTATATCTTGATCTCAAGTGTTTGTTTGAAAGAACAGTGGATAGTTCTTTTTGAAGTTTAGTCTTCTAAGTGGCATTCACTTTAACTGTAGGAAGTAAAGGGGTAGATGAGGGATTTTCAGAGATCAAGTGACAAGAAAACCAGAGATAAGATATATCTGAGTGCTGATTTTAACAGTGATGCTTGGCATCAGGAAGAGTTCTAGTCTGGCCTTGGAGACAGATGTGTCTGTCGTGTGGTCCCTGTGCTGTTCATATTGTACTGTCAGCCACTACATTACGATGAGTAGAGAAGTTGGTAGGGGAAGAGCTGGGCTGTTATATATCAGAAGTTTTCTAAAGAATCACCTTAATTTCTAAAGAAAATATGCAACTTAAATGCAAAATCTGTCTATATTTCCGAGATGAAGTATTGTAACTGTTTACACTATTGGCATTGTTTGGACTGTTGTCCTCATCTTTATTGTTGTATTCTCGATGTTTCAGCAGTTGTAGCTCTAGGCTTCAAAGACCCATGGCCCAGTGAATAAAAGGCACAGCAGAGGGAACAAAAACTTGGAGAGTTACTAAGGCAAATTAACTGAAACTAAGATATCCAAAGGTATGGCATTTAGAACAATCTACTCCCATGGACGAAAGTGTTTGGTTCAAAATTCCAATGCATATCAGCTGATGAACGCCAGCATGTATAATAGCCAAAATGTTGTGAATACAGAGGTAAGAAAATTTAGAAAGTTTAATATGAAATAATGAAGCAAGTAAAATGAACAACCACTACCTGTACCAAAGGCTAGTTTTTCATTCAGTGAATCTGGTAGAATTGGAAGAGAATCTTGCATCATGTCCTACTTATAGAGAACCAAATGATTTGATCATACTTATTATTTATCATGAGTGATATTATTGTTATTATTTATTATCTAAATAAATAAACTGCAAATTTATTCAGGGTGATCCTGGGATTGAAAATCTGCCCTTCATCAGGTGCATGAACATTCAGCATTGGGATTTGTCTGGATGATGAGGAGGGAACAGTTAAAAATTCAAATTTTAAAATAAGTGAGAAAAAATTAGTGATTTTAAGTTTTTAATTTATATTAAGTTTTAAATAAGACAAAAACTTTGTGAATTTAAAAATTTTTGTTTTTAATTCAGTTTAAAATATCTTCAAAACTTTGTGAATTGAGAAAATGCATTTTATTTCTTCAAAATGCAAAGTAATCAGAGTTAAAATGAGAGGTTTTGTGAAGTAAGGTTTTGAATTTCTGCAGATTTTGTGATTTGAAGAACTCAATTTTCAGTCTGAATTGGAATTTCGGCCCAAATCAGAGTTTTGGCCTTTTGGCCAGAATTGGACTAATAGCCCGAATCAGAGTTAAAATGAGGTTTTGAAGTTCCATGAAGTGAACTGAGGAATTTCTTCAAAATTATCATTGCTGTTTTCTAAGCTGGACCAGGGATCCCTTTAGTTTTAGGCTGGAAGTCCAATTAATCCTCTGCAGGCGCTAGTTTAAAAGTCCACAAGGAGTGCAGCTTTTAAGCTAGTTTTTAATATATTATTAAAGTAACTTCCCTGTGCCTTTTCTATAAATATTTTCATCCTAATTGTTCTGATTATCTTTCCCCTTTTAACTAGAGTTTATAAATTTAAGCATAGTACTAGATTGGTATTATGGTCTCATCATTTTAGAGTTGAAATTACTGCATGTAACAGCAAGTTCTATGCTAGCAGTTTCTTCACTTGCACTTCTTGCTTGTAAGACTGTTCTAAGGCTTTTTGCTTGCCAGTTAAGTTTGCATTTAAACTTTTGAAGATCAATGTCAATCATTATCTTTCTTTATACTTGTTCTTTTATTGTTTTCCCTCCTCCCTTTTGATCAATTCACCCCAAGCAAGGTGATAATGCCTCTAGGATGCAAGAGGTTACTGGGAGAGAAAAAGAACATGAAGACTTTAGTGAGAAGTGAGAGGAAAGGATTATTAATATTTTTCTTTTTCTTCATATTCTTTCAAACTCAGCAGCCCCTTTCATCATAGTGGCTTTATTGCCTAGTGTGGGGTGAAATGATTAAAAAAAAAAAACAAAAAAAAAACAGTATTGCTCTTCGGTCAATTGAAGGCAGTATTTGATAAAATGAAGTGGGAATTAGTTTAGAAAAATGGTGTAATATTTTATCAGGATAATGTTAGAACACATGTTTCTTTGATGACTTTAAAACATTCTTGAAATAAAAATATCTCCTGCTACTCTTTTTGAAACTTCATGATAATACATACATACATACATACATACATACATACATACATACATACATACATACATACATATATATTTGTTTGTCTGTTGATTGCAAGGGCGTGAAACCCAGGGTTATGAACTCATTAAGTATTTATATATATATATATATATATATATATATAAGTACAGGTAATAAATCCATTGGCATATAATCTAAATGGATCCTAATAAGATTAAAATAAATACAGTCCACCATCTGAGTGTTGAATAAGGCTGTTGCATTTGATGTTAGTTGAAATAGTCTATACTCATGAGGTAATTTAGGATTTCTCTGTTATGTAATATATATGAGCAAGCTTATAAATTGTTAATCTGCCACATGAATTAATTTGAGCAGCCATTATGTATAAACAATGTAGAAAATGCCTTAACTAAAGGAAGCTAAAACGTTCCTGGCACAACCAAGGAATGATACAGAAGTAAAGTATTAAGCTTGTTCTTTTTCCTTTTCTTCTTCTTCTTCTTCTTCTTTTTCCTTTTCTTCTTCTTTTTCCTTTTTTCTTCTTCTTTTTCCTTTTTTCTTCTTCTTTTTCCTTTTCTTCTTCTTCTTCTTTTTCCTTTTCTTCTTCTTCTTCTTCTTTTTCCTTTTCTTCTTCTTTTTCCTTTTCTTCTTCTTCTTCTTTTTCCTTTTCTTCTTCTTCTTCTTTTTCCTTTTCTTCTTCTTCTTCTTTTTCCTTTTCTTCTTCTTCTTCTTTTTCCTTTTCTTCTTCTTCTTCTTTTTCCTTTTCTTCTTCTTTTTCCTTTTCTTCTTCTTTTTCTTCTTCTTCTTCTTCTTCTTCTTCTTTTTCTTCTTCTTCTTCTTCTTCTTCTTCTTTTTCCTTTTCTTCTTCTTCTTCTTTTTCCTTTTCTTCTTCTTCTTCTTTTTCCTTTTCTTCTTCTTCTTCTTTTTCCTTTTCTTCTTCTTCTTCTTTTTCCTTTTCTTCTTCTTCTTCTTTTTCCTTTTCTTCTTCTTCTTTTTCCTTTTCTTCTTCTTCTTTTTCCTCTTCTTCTTCTTCTTTTTCCTCTTCTTCTTCTTTTTCCTTTTCTTCTTCTTTTTCCTTTTCTTCTTCTTTTTCCTTTTCTTCTTCTTTTTCCTTTTCTTCTTCTTTTTCCTTTTCTTCTTCTTCTTCCTTTTCTTCTTCTTCTTCTTCTTCTTCTTCTTCTTCTTCTTATTCTTCTCTCCTCTTCTTCTTTTTCCTTTTCTTCTCTCCTCTTCTTCTTCTTCTTTTTCCTTTTCTTCTCTCCTCTTCTTCTTCTTCTTTTTCCTTTTCTTCTTTGTCTTTCCTCTCTTCTTTTTGTCTTCATTTTCTTTATTCAGTGAAACCATGGAATTAACAAGCATCTCGGAATTAATGCAGTGTCTTAACTATTATGTAAAGAATAACTACGGTTGGAGTTGATATAGATATCTTAACATGGATGATTTTGTTATTTTGCTGAAGAAAATTATAAAAGGGCATTATTTTCCTCTTTCTTGCATGTCCTATTTATACATCAATGTAAGTAATAGACCTCCACTCTTTTGGCAGATCATTGAAGGTGCCCTATTGATCTGTTTTTGATTTTTATCTGATCTGAGCATTTTTTTTGTTGAGGATTTGCTTTAAAGTTTATGAAATGCCAAGGGGAAGTAACTCAGAACAAAGAAGCTCTTGTAAGCTCATAAAAAAATGTCTATATATCTCTGGGAATATAGACAGAAGTGAATATGAGTACAGTTCCTATATTTTTTTATTGCAATAATAGTTCACCTTTATTCAGATTATCTTTCCCTTTTTTTTTTCTTTGTGTACCATTTAAAAATAATGTGGAAATAAGCTACAAAAAAGCCAGCTTATATATTCATGAAATAAAAATGCTACTAAAATTACCGAAGTAAATAAACTTCTATTTCTAAAATTGGTAACAGTTAATGTTTCTGCAACAATGTTAAGATTTTTCTGAAGGAGTTTTAAGAAATTTATTCTGTTACTTAACAAAAAGATTTAAATGTACAAAAAACAGATAATTCTACCTATTAATAATTATTGGAAGGAATTTTCTTTTTTTATGTGCCATATCCCTTCAGGATATAGATGATGATAACTCTCCACAGTTTCATGTTCTTTGTAGCTTTTAGCAACATTTGAGTTTTTACTATACTCAACCTATTCCTGCTCGGCTATTCCTTAATGTAAACTCATTAGGCTACATTCTGTTTCCCTATGCATTTTCTTCTTTCATTATATCCTGTGTTCATCAAATTCTCCAGGCACACCTTTCTTATTATGTGTGCCAGAAATTTTAGCTGTCTCCTGAGTTTAAGTAGAAATGCCTTATTAGTTCCCATTTTCTTTAAAACTTAATTGAGAAGCTTGCAATGTTTAGTCTGTGGGAAAGGTGTTGTAGACCTCTCACTATGACATTGCTTTTTTTTTTCCATAGAAAATGTTCTGATTAGCTACATTCCTTATTTCCACCAGTTCTAACGTACTCAGCTAAGACCTGCCATGCCACATACAATGAGGTGCTTTCATTTCCTTTTTTATTCCATTAGAAAGAAGGAAGTTCCACATGAACAGCTTCTTCCCACAAATTGCTACTTTGTGGAACTGACTCCCAAGGGGATGATTTCCCAGCCACTACAATCTTAACCTCTTCTAGTCTATTTATTCTTAATATTCCAGATAAAGTATGAAAATCAGAGGTTATAGTAACATTGTAATAGAATTGAAAAACATATACTTTATTCTATTCAGAAGGTACTGTATATTTTACATATTTACATTTATACAGCATGAGACTAAAACAACTTAAATATTGAAAAGAACAATAAGCTATGCTTATAATATTGTGAACTTCCAATCATATTCTTGAATAATAATATTAACTATTAATTAATTCAGTATTTAGATTCAGTATTAATACTGTATTAATACAGTTTTTAGATTCAGTAATACTGATTCTGTGTTTAGATTCAGTAATATTGAGTATTTAAGGAGGAAGGAGGGCTTGGCAGATCTGATAGTCACATTACAGACAGAGGAAAGCAGTGTCACATACTTGATGGGCTTTAGCAAATGAGTGGCTGAATAGGGTTTAGGAGAGATAAAATGAAAAACTTATTAAGAGCTACAAGGCACAGGAACATATGGAGGGCCATGATTGTGTACACCCAGAAGCGACACAGCACATAAAAAAGATTAATTCAGTATTTAGGTTCCGTATTATTGATTCAGTATTTAGGTTCCGTATTATTGATTCAGTATTTAGGTTCCATATTATTGATTCAGTATTTAGATCCAGTAATATTGATTCAGTATTTAGATCCAGTAATACTGATTCAGTATTTAGATCCAGTAATATTGATTCAGTATTTAGATCCAGTAATATTGATTTTGTATTACATGGTTAAATGGATGAACTACACAGAATTTAAGTCACCAATTTTGAAGAGCTATTGTTTAGTTATTGTCTTCTGAAGTATTCATTGGGAACTCTGAGTTGATATTTGTCAGTGGATGGATTACATTAGCCATTCACTGATTGACTAAATGTGTTCACAAAGTAATTTATATCACGACTGACTATTATAAAGTGAATAAATACTTGATAATTAAAAATAAATTCTATATCCAAAGAATTAGTCATTGTTCTTTTTGTATTTTTTAAATTAAATTCACCTCGTGCAAGGCAGTATATCCACAAAGATATAAGGGGTTACTGAGTGTGAACAGAAGAATTATTGATGAGTGATAATAATAGAAGAGTTATCAGGAAGACAGTAGATAATGATTGACATTGCATTTAAGTTCTTAAATGTCAATCTTGACTGGAATGCCAGAAGAATTACATAGGCAAGAAGTGCGAGAAACAAAGCTGTTAGCATGGAACTTATTCAACTGTAAATTGATGAATCCTTGTTGCTAATCTAGTACGGTATTTAATGATATTTACATTGTATAAGGCCCAAGAGTCACTTGAGGTAGAACGTTTCATAAGTAAAAGGCTTTAGAAGGAACGTGGAACTCAATCTTAAATAGAAAACAAGGGTTAAACTCCAGCTCCTGTTCAAAAGAGGGTGGGTATTGACTTGGACAGTAGACAAACTTATCTACTTCTATTGAGAAAAGAATTAAATAAATAGAAAATAAAAGATTAGAGATGAAAACAGAAACCATGGAAGGTGTTCCAAGAGACCTTCTCTAAAAAGAACACTTTCCTATTTTTATGACATAAATTAGACTTATACATTTAGAGTGCATAGCATTGATTTTGTATTTGTCTCTATCAAGTTACACCCAGTTTTCTTTCCGTGTTCATGGTGGAATGATCCCAGGGTTTCCTTCTTGGAAAACAAACTCTGTAGATGCACAAAACCCTTACATAAACTGGGATAGTATTTTCAGTTAACCTATGCAAACCTTCCTGTATACTTTTACTTATCATACTGTTATACTGGAACACACCTATTCTATAGTTAATAGACTCTCCCACCTATAATAAGTAGGAGTAGTAGCAGTCGCTGAGTTGTTCAGTGAGTTAGTCAGTCGATGTCGGATGACAGTTGGTCGGATATTAAAGTATCAGCCACCACAACTAGATTGCTGCGTCATTACCTATTGTATCAAGTTCCTAACGTTTTGTACGTCGAACCTATTTTAGGACTGACTTAGTACAAATACAAGCCCCCACTGTGAAACCACTACATAACAACTTTGGCGACGAAGGATTCAAACTCATACGAAGGAAGAAAAACCTTTCACACACTACATAACAACTTGACGACCGAGGATTCGAACTCATACGGAGAAAAAAAAAAAAATTTGTTCAACATATACAACACATACCTAATTCAGTAGAAATTCTATGTAAATATTTTTATTCTCTATGAAGAAAATATTTTAGTGACGAATTTACATCTGATTTTGGTGGGGGGGGTCACATGTAAAACAGACTTAAAAAATTCAGTCTAATCTTGAAAGATAGGAATTTTTGTATGAAAATGTTTTGCACATTGTTTTACAAGCAAAACTGGGTAAATATCAGTTTTTTAACAATTTTTTTTTTTTATGGGGGTCAGTACCACTTATCCAATCTTCTATTTGTCCACATGTCACTTCCACGTATCAGATCATAAAAGCCCCAAATTACACTACATGCAAGCCACCAATTTGCCACTGGCTTTTACCACTGGTGGCCTGCTGGCTTGTTTGTCTCTGCAATGTTACCACCAGTGGGCTACTAGTGGCTTGCATGTAGAGTAATTCTACACTTGTGTACAAATGTTTTCTTGAAACTTCAATGATTATATACCTTTTATTTCAAGGTAAGATTATTTCTGTCTGATTTTCTGGGATGATGAGTTTACATTCAGACTAATATCTTCAACTTTGTTGTTATTATCACCTGATTGCTTTCTGTCTAAATTTCTGGGATGAGAAGTTATCATTATTTACACTATTTACAGACTATCGTCTTCATCTTTATTGTTATCACAACATTTTGGCCTTTGTACCCTAATCAGGTGTATGTTGATCTGGATTACCTAAAGGGGATTCTGAACTGGACCTTTTATTTAACCTATGAGAGTAGATTGTTCTGGTTCCACTGACCATGTCTAGGGATATCTTGTCTAGTCCTTATTTTTAGTACTGCCCAATTATAAATAGTTATAAAAGTTACAAATTCAATTCCACAGCCTGGCCTAGGGATTGAACTCAGAATTACTGCTATGTCAACTTTCACGCAAACTAATGCTGATTCCACTAGGCTATGGTCTTGAGTCTTCATACCAAAAATTTGGCCAAGGAACCAGTTGACCATATTGGCATGCACACAACCTAGAGCCTTCACTATTACTATAGATTAGCTGAAATGAAGAAAAAAGATTGTTTTAATTAAAAAAAAAAACAAAAAAAAAAACGTTTTTTTTCCTGTAAATTGATTTTGCAATAAGTCTGCACCAACACTGCATTTGTATACTCTTAGATATTTTGAACATTTCTATATCAATGTTTAAAACAAAATCTAAAATGCATAAATTTAAACTTCTCATATGCTTTTCCCAACATTCCTTTTTTTTATTATTCAAAACTAAAATTACTTAAACATAAAAAAGCAGAACAAACTAATTGAATAAAATAATTTGCTTATAGTCGGAATAAATGTACCGACAGCATACATTGTAACAGATATTATTAGTTGATTCATATCAATTTCAGTTTTTAAAAATTTGTAATCTTTCAGAATAATAGGAGAAAATTAAGGAAGTTTTATATAGAGATATGCAAAATCTAAGAAAATTAACTAAGTGCAGTAATTTGAGATATAATTTATTCTAGCTCATCTGAACATTATGTATCTGAAAGACAAAAGAACTTATATGAACATAAAGTATAAATATTAATAAATGTACAGGAAAGTAAGCCTATTTACTTTAATGCATTATGGGTAAATTAAACTGGATTATTGGCTTGTTATATGTATGTATTGAGAAAGAGCTATAGATCTCAAAACTGCTTTAAAAATACTATGAAAGAATCTTGTTTAATGAAAGAATTGTCCTTAATTCCTGTAAAAAAAAGAAATAAAGGTATAGCTGTGTGTATTCACAAAACATAATGCAGATAATGGTGGTTGATTCTTTTCTGTATCCTTTGTTTGATTTGTTTTTTATACACTATTCACAGTTGTTTAAAATACACTCATTGAATAAAGCCATAACAATGAAAACTGCTGTGTATCTCTAAGAGATATGCTTTAAGAAAAAAGATGAATTTCTAAGAACAAATGCAGGTATCTGACATTAAGGAGTGTTAGCAATATTTTCTTTACTATTACCCCAATTCTTTTATCAAGTCGATATTTCATTATATTAGTCACATAAGGTCAGAGATAAAATGTTGGTACAAGAAAATATTTTCAAGCAATGAGAATCAGTGTGAGAAAAAGGAATGAATAAGAAAATCTGTACACTTCTTGCAGATGAGTTGTGACAATGTCTGTTTCCTTATGTTTGTCTATTAACCATTCACTGAAGAATTTAACTAACTTTTGCAACTTTGATTAGAATGGCTTAATCAAAATGTCACATGTAAAGAAAGGAGTAAGAAACTTCTATGATTCTTACACCATTTAATTTTCCTTCTCTAATTCTAACCAGAAGTTCCAAGTTAGCAGTTTCTTCTATTACACTTCTTGCTTGTGGAACTCTATTTCGGCTTTTTCCTTCCCAATTAATTTTGATTTTCAAAAATTTAAATGCAATGTAAGTTATATTCCTTAATTCTTGTTCTTTTATAGTATTTTTCTCATATTCTCTAACATTCAGTAACTCCTTGCATCTTAATTTTATTGCCTTCCTTTGAGTGAAATTATTAAAAAAAAAAAGAAAAAAAAAGTTATGATTGAATTTATTATACCAATTAAAACTAATTGTCAACATCAGTTGTTTTTCATCTTTTTTATCATTAACCCATATCAGTATTGTGTCAGTTAAAAATGAAAATTCCCCCCCCCCACATATTAAAACTCTAATTCACATTCCGAGCTCATCTGTTATGCTTATTTCTGCACTAATGCCTTTGGGAAAAGTATGACTCCATATTTAAGCTTTGGGTTAAATAGCAGTGCCCTCTGGTTTTCAATGGCAGCCAGTCTAAGAGAAAGAAAATTCCAAACTGTAGAAGGCGACTGGAAACATCTTGACTGTCTTTGCCAAGAAAACATGGCAATTCACAGATGCTAAAAAACAATAATAAAAAACATCCGTGGAGTTGAGCTTGCCTACATACTGAAGAGACATGGCATTTAAAAAAAAAAAAAAAAACTGTTTTGGAGAGTGAAAATTTTGTGGAAATATGTTAGAAAATTTTCAAGATGAACTTTAAACAAAATTGTCACAATATATAAGAAAAAGCAAGCATTACTGGTGAAAAACAAATATAGATTAACTGTTCTGTTACTTTAAAACAAACTATTTTTTATAGGAAGAAATGAACAAAAACATTGATATTGGAGACACCAAAATCAAGGAAGTACAAAAATTTAAATAGTATAGAGTATTAGCCTGTAATGAATTCGACTGGAATTCAAACTTGGCTCTCTGATTCCACAATCCAAGTCACAGTCCATTATATATATATATATATATATATATATATATATATGTGTGTGAAAAGTGTGTGTGTATATATATATATATATATATATATATATATATATATATATATATATATATATATATATAATTATTTATATATTATATATGCGGTACTTATTAGAAAGCGCTCAATATCAGAGATAGAGCTAACATATTTGGTTGGATAGATATGAGTTTGTGACCCTGGGTTTCACGCTTTTGCTGATTAATTTTTAAAAAATTTTGGGTTCATGTAGATTGCGTGTATTGGTGTTATTATGGAAGTGGTGGGGGAATCATCGTTGTGGTGTCATCGTACTAATGCAAACATTGATGTATGTTCATATGCCTAATGGAGTACGCAGACACATATACACACTTGGTCGTCCGTCGGAACTCGTACATATATAAACATATGTGGACAGTTTCGGATATGACATATGTATGTATATGGGTGGTGTTGTGTCTATACATACGCATTTGTATGTTGAAATTCAAAGCTTGGAAGTGTAGCGAAAATTTCTCGTGAATGTATACATGTCATATTTTTATTTTTCCACTGAATAATATTTCCTCGCATGTATGTATATACGTGTGGTGGGGTTTGTGTAAAATTATGATAGGTAAAAATTATTATTATTTATATTTATTTTTAAATTTTTGAAAAAAAGGGGGTTTATTTTTTATATTTAAAGCTATTTATTTGTTTGGTTTTGATAACTGTGTATATGTAACAGGTAGAAATTTCGGTTTGTAATCCTTATTGGTTATTTTATATGGTGATATTTAATATTTAATTAATATTAACTAATAATATTATCATTACCACTAACACCCAACACCATCACTTACACATCACATCTACTATTAACATATAAATCCACTATAATCATTAACGTATATTACTCCCCCAGTTTATTTAATACCTAAAAAAAAAAAAAAAATTAGATTGCTACACTTCCAATCTTTGAATTTCAAAGTATGTATAGACACAACACCACCCGTATACATACATATGTCATATCCGAAACTGCCCACATATGTTTATATATGTATGAGTCCCGACGGACGGCCAAGTATGTATATGTGTCTGCATACTCCATTAGGGGTATGAACATACATCGATGTTTGCATTAGTACGATGACACCACGATGATGTTTCCCTCACCACTTCCATAATAACACCAATACACGCAATCTAAATAAACCCAAAATTTAAAAAAAATTAATCAGTTTGTCTGACGATCGCAAAAGCGTGAAACCCAGGGTCACAAACTCACATCTATCCAACCAAATATATATATATATATATATATATATATATATATATATATATATATATGATGTGTGAATGGAATCAGTTAAATGTGGTTTTGAAATACAGAATTTTTCCTTTAAATTTTTACTCCAAAAGATGTATAAACTGTAAAATTTTATTGAATAGTATCAGTGAATAATACAAAGCCCATGTATCAATTTTATTTCTGCTTTATGTATAAGTCTGGAAAAGAATTAGTATGCTATTTTTATCTGCATCTAATTGAACATCTTATTTGCCTTTGTTAAATGATGCTTGTAAACACATATATCTGGGAATAAAATGTAAAAATTTATTTCTAGAAATTCCTATACAAAATGTTATGTCTATTAAAGATAATTTTAAATATATAATAACAGAAATTTGTCATATGATCATAACTTTTCCGAAATCTAGCCCTGTCATGAAAAGAAAAACGTTGCTTTTTTAGCCCCCAATGAATAATTTATTCTAAAAACGCTTCTGTGTTTCTTTAAGTATTTAGCTTTTATGTTTCTGATAATCTTCAAACAAAACTAAATAGATTTTGGAATTAATTGAAATTTGTATAAAGAAATAAAATAATTTAAGTTGAAAATACATCATATTTTAATTGAAATATCAAAACCTGAAGTTGGTACATTTATGATAGATTTTTTTTCTTTTAATTTAATTCAGTTCTCTAATTTTATGATAGAATTTCATGAGTTTACTTAATAATATTTTTCATTAACTAAAAATATTAACTATGTCAGTTGTACAACTCAGAGTTTCATGTCTGTACCATCATCAGGTACTGATAGTTACAAGCTTTTCAATATGATCATTTTCATACTAATTTATTTTATTTTATATTTACTAGCTTAAAAGCAGACTCATTGGCAGCATTTAAGGTAGCTTTTGTGGAGGGCTCTTAATTGGGCCATTTTCACAATAAGGCATCAATAAACTACAGAACAACTCAAAATTGATCACTGCATTTAAGTATTGCATTAACATTTAAGCTTACCTTTTAAAAGTGCAATGATAAATCTCCTGCCACCACTTAATTTGAAGACAATTTGATGTACATAGGTCCTTGCTTTTTGTACAAACAATTATTTTTAATTCATGGGTGACTTTTGCTGGATTTTGCAATTTCGATTATTCCCAAATTTATTTCCAAATTATGAAAATTTTTATTGTACAAAAAAATTTGTTGCAAAAAATCAAATAAAAAAAAATCAAAGAGTACAATTGCATATTGACATCCAAACACTCCAAAATGTTCATATTGCAGTTTCTGGTGGGAATGGTAAGCTCTACCACATGCCGTTTCCAAATTTCTGGTGGAATGAATTGCCTCATGATGCTCTTTTTCTCACAGATGGTGCCCAACTGACCCTATTATAATGTGCAGTTGACAAAATCAAAACACGCATGTGCGAAATTAAAAATATAATATGGTGACAATTTATCCAATGTACCCTTTACATGTGCATGTGTGTTTTTGTGTGTGTGTGTGTATATATATATATATATATATATATATATATATATATATATATATATATATATATATACACACACACACACCGGGTGTAACAGCATAATTGTCCAATTATTAGATTAAGCTCTGAACCATTGTTTCTTAGGAATGATTAATGATATCTTACTGGAATTCTGTGAGGTTTTTATAACACTATTGGACCCTACTTTGAGCAATAAGAATCTATAATTACTCTCTAAACTTAACAGAAGTGTTGTGATCATATCAGTCAGAAAGGAAAATGGCATGTTCATCATTAATTAATCATAGCTAAGGATCGGAAGCTCATGAAGGATTGAAATAAAGTTTTTATATATATATATATATATATATAGAGAGAGAGAGAGAGAGAGATAAAAGTGTGTGTGTGTTACTCCATGATCATTTTCCAACTAATTCAAGATTATCTTTGCCCTCTCTAACCTTGTGACTTTTTGTTCTGGAGTAACAAGGTGACTCACAGGTTTCACGTATGATTTCATTTTCAAATCTTTTTTCACTGCTCTTTGGACTGTCATAGCTGAAACACCTCTCATGTGCCAAACGTCTTATAAATTGAGTTGGATCTTTTCTAACTGGGATCTTTAGCTATAAGTTGAAATGATATTCCTTCTTCCTGATCCAGTTTTTCTCTCTACTGTTCCCTGTTTTTTTGTTTAAAACTTATTCACTGTTCTCTTGATGGTACATAAATAGACACTGAAGATGAAAGCCAGAGTATGAATGTTGGTACCATTACTGAAGGCCTGAATTCTCATTTTCCCCTCACCATTGCTCAGTTGGGAAGACAGTGGGTCTAACACAAAACAATTCTAACCTGCTCTCTTTTTCACTGAATAACTTAAAATGTCTTTCAGTGATTCTTACAAAAGATGGTGTCAAGATGGCTAAACATCTTAACTGAAAATCTGGAAAAAAGTAGCTTAGTCTAGTGTTGTTTTCTTTTTAATTTTTTTTTTTTTTTAGATAATTATCCATCCAAGAAAATGTTTAATATGTTGTTACATTAGATATATATATATATATATATATATATATATATATATATGGTTGGATTGATGTGAGTTTGTGACAATGGGTTTCACGCTTTTGCAATCGTCAGACAAACTGACGATCGCAAGAGCATGAAACCCAGTGTCACAAACTCACATCAACCCAACCAAATATGTTAACATCCTGGATATGACATTAAACTGCATCCAACAGCAATGCCTCTGATCAGGAGGTTTTGAGGAGTGCAGAACCACCTCTTAATTGCCGGTGTTCCCAGGTCCACCCTGACCCGGGATGGTAGCACCTGTTAGGGTCCCAGCTATGGACAAATAGTGAACTACCAGTTTTTTCCAGACCTTATCCACGTCCTGGGTATCGCGATAAACTATGTCAAACAGCAAGGCCTCAGATAATGTTTTCGGAAAAATAATGTTGCCAGCTATACGTTTCTGGAAAATAATGTTGCAGCTATACATTTTTTGAAAAAATTATGTTGCCATCTATACGTTTTATGAAAAAAATAATGTTGCCAGCTATACGTTTTATGAAAAAAATAATGTTGCCAGCTATACGTTTTATGAAAAAAATAATGTTGCCAGCTATATGTTTAATAGTACTATATATTTAATATATATATATATATATATATATATATATATATATATACACATACACTTTTCACGCATATAAGTGAGTGAGATTATTGCATTATAATCATATTTATGTAGTGTGTATAAACAGTCTCATTGCAAGAATGTCACTAAAAATTGTCTATATGTAAGCAAGATAATCTTATCAATGCTTTTTTGAAAGTAAACATATACAAGAATGATAGGTCAATGATATCAGCTGGAATTTTTATTCTTTAACATGATTTTGTTTACTACATTTTGTACAACAAGGTAGTTTTAAGGATAATGGAAAAAAAAAGGACAATTATATATAAAATCAGAGACAGTTGAAATATATTGGACACATAATGAGAAAAGAAGGCCTGGAAAATTTGGCACTCACAGGACATATTGAAGATATAAAGTACACAGGAAAGCTGCATGTAACCTATCTAAATATCTGTCAGAACAAAAGTTGAAGGAATAATAAAATGACAAACATTACTAAGCTATGAAGAATAGGAAGGTATGGAGAGCTATGATTACCCACATTTTGAAATGATATAGTACATAGAAGTAATAGTATTATAGGTTTCTACCTACAACCTATTAATGTACACTATCCTAAAAATGGGACAGTGGGTATAATGTGTTAATATTGTATTTGTTTATTTAATGTGAATGTGTTATCTCCTTATTAATTTATATCTACTTAGTGAATAAAGGAAGAACACAAAAAATTCATAATCTACAAGTACTCAATATGAACCAAGGACATTGAACAAGAAAGGAAATTATCAGGCAGAAATATATGTATACCTTAATTCAGTTATATAAGAAGAGATAGACACAATGTATTCTTGCTATGAATAATAAGATAAGAGTTCAATCATTGTTTGATCACATCTTATAGCAATTCAGCACTCTTTGTCTATAATAATATTTTTCTTTCTTAATTCTTTCTTTTTATGTGCTGTGTCCTTTCAGGATGTAGGTGATCATGGCTCTCCACTTTTCCCCTATCCCTTGTAGCTCTCAATAAGTTTTGTCCCTCTGCCACCTCCTCAGACCACATTCTGTCACTCGCTTGCTCAAGCCTGCCAGGTGTCATGCATTGTTTTCTCTTGTCTCTCTTTCCCTCTATTCGCCCCGTGAGTATCAGATTCTCCAGGCCTTCCTTTCTCATTACATGCCCCAAAAGCTTCAGCTGCCTCTTCCTGATGTTAAGCATAAGCCTCATTGTTTGTATCCTCTCCAAGACTTCATTGTTGCTCATACGCTTGGTCTATGATATCCTCAGCATCCTTCTGTAGAACCTCATCTCCGTCGCCTTGAGTCTCCTCTTCATCTTTGAGGCACAGATCAAATTCCAACACTGAGTGAAACCTTTTATGTGTGTTTTTTTTTTTTTTTATCACCACAAGCAAGGCACAATTTCACCACCTCTAAAAGACAAGGGTTTACTAAGTGTAAGAGAATATGAGAAAAAGAAAATATTAAGGGGAGTGAACAATAAAAGAACAAGAATTAAGTAGAAAGATAATGACTGACATTTCATTTAAATTTTTGAAAATCAAAGTTAGCTTGAAAGCAAAAAGTCAGAAGAGAGTTCTATGAGTGAGATCGAAGAAACTGTTAGCAACATAATGAAACCTTGCTGCCAATTTAAATGGAAAAAAAAAATATGAAAATGCAGAAACAAATAAATACTGTGACTACTTGGTATGATTCTAGCTTACATTTTAACCAATTCATACTCATCATAGAATCTGATCTTACTTATTATAAAACGCAGATTGTGTGTGTGTGTGTGTGTCTGTACGTTTATATATTGGATCGGATTTCCTACATTTTTTAACTGATTTCAACAAAACTTCACAGGACTATGTAAAATTACCTTGCGGTCATTCTGACAGTGCCAAAATATGGAAAAACACAATTGTTTTTGTACAAAATCAATTTGAAAACACGATTAAGTCGCCAGAATGAAAGGGGGACAACTTATATCAAGTTATACTTATTATAAAACTCAGGTTGTTTGTGTGTGTGTGTGTGTGTGTTCCTTTATATATGGGATTGGATTTCCTACATTTTTCAACCGATTTCAACAAAACTTCACTTTTTTTTTTTGGCAGGTAGTGTTTCTTATTGTCTTGCACACTTTTTTCTTTATTTTTGCATTCAGGATGCTTTAAAAATTCCATTTACTAGACAATTGTTTATAATAAAATTCTATTCAATCAGTAGACTCATAACGATTGAAAACAATGTTTTTGTTTGGGTTTGGGTTTGACCAATTCATAAAAAAAAACAAAAAAACAAAAACTAATTAAGACATGCGTGTCCATCAACCTTAAACAATAATCTTTGTCAATTTTATTTTTCAGTCTTTATAATGGTTGATACTTGATCTCTCTCTTACTGTTACATCCCCGGGCAACGCCAGGCTCTACTGCTAGTATTAAATATAATTTCTGAAAAAATCTGGTATGAATTATATTTTTCTACCTGTAAACTATTCATGCTCAATATTTAGATATATTTTGCAAATACTTGGTATAAACCAAGAACACTGAATGAAAAAGTAAATTATTATACAGAAGTATATAGGATAATTAAAAAAACAAAATATTAGGTTGGTGCAAAAATAATGACGTAATAATGTCGTTTTTTGACGTTAAAAAATACGTCAAAAAATGACATTATTACATCATTATTTTTGCACCAACCTAATAGAAAAATTTCTATGTAACACATTTCATCCTGTTAAAGGAATTCATCAGACTAATGTAATGTTCTTATTGATAGTATTTACTCAGGCGAAAATATATAGATAGTACAATGATTTCTGAGTCATCTGTTGTAAATTTGTTTCACCTTTTTAATAAATCTTTTTTGTCACTGAGGGATATGTAAAACAAAAATGATAAAAGCCAAAATTATTGATAAATTGAGTGAGAATAGATGAGCTGTACAAAAATGTTGGATGCCAGGAATTTTTTAATTTAAAATTTAGCGCCTGCATCATCGTCTCCTCTTAGTACAAAATTGGGGAGCAGGGTTTCAATTTGGGTTTGTTACATTCCCTTAGGAAGAATACCTTTGGGAATGGTATGAATCCATCTCCTCCCCTAGTTATGGATTAAATAGACGTTTATTTGGTAAAAAAATCATTGTTATTCCCCCAAAATTGTGAATGCAATATTCACTAGGGAAAAAGAATTATTCTTAGAATTGAAAAATGTTTCAGCTTTTTAAATAACCTACAAAGAATTTATAAGCCATAAAAAAAACAAATTGGTCATTCCTGTCGGGAGATAACTATAACTGACATTTATGTTTATATTCCTCCCCCCTACTTATAATTCCATCAATAAAAATATTACTTTACTTTGAAATAATTTTAGATGACAAAAATCATAGAATGTTTTCCATTTTGTCATTCAGTTACACAACATTGTTTTCACATATACAAATTTATATATCATGTTCTCCCAATCAAATATATGTATGCCTTAATTTTAGTGGTATCAGAAGAGGTAGATACAATGTATTTTTGCTATGAATCTGTAATAAGATTTTGATCTTTGTTTGCAGGAAAATCAGTGAGTTGTTTTTAGCATTAGGGTTGTTGGGGGAGGGGAATTATACATCAATCTGCAGCAGTTCTCTGCTGAAAAATGTCCCTGGCATTTAAGCTGTGTAAATTCTCTCTGCATCAAGTGATGTGAGATGAAATAAAGAGCAAGATGGTTAGTCGGAGAAAGTATGGAAAATAAAAGATCAAAGAAGCCCAGAGCAAAAATAAATCCTGTTATGGTTCAGCCAGTGTCTTGATTGGAATTGCCACCTGCCTGAGAATTTAGGCATTTTAAAACTTTAAATACTGGCTTATTCACTGACAACAACTCTATATTTGTTCAGGAGTAAACAAGTCAGATGAAAAACATTATCATTATACATAATACAAAATAATTTGGCAAATATACACACACACACATATATATATATATATTTCTGCCTTCTTCTATGTGCCATGTCCCTCCAGGACATGAAGGATTACAGCTCTTCATGACTTCTTATCCTTTGTAGCTCTGAGCAATACTTGTTTGTTCACTATCCTTTCCACTTAAAAAGTCTATTATAGTGTTGTATATATTTCTTCATGTCACTATACAAGGTGGTACTGGATAATTCTGGAACTATGCATTTATCTGAGAGTCAATTGATAAGTGAGTTTTCTGATTCTTTAAAACAAATTTTAGATTAGAAAGAATACTGTAACTAGTGTCAGAAAAAAGCAAATGTATTTTACTTCAAAATTCTGAGTTTATTTTTCAGTATGGTTACCATTTAGTGTGTAATATTATCCTTATGCTGGCTAATGAAAACACATTCTGCATTTTCATGAGAACAGTTATGTCCCATGCGTGATACAGGCTGAGGTGATCATGTATCTTTTGATACATGACTGACAAGGCAGATTTTTTTCTTGTAGTAAGTTGCCATTTCTTTCTGTGGTAGACCAGTATCCATCCAAGGCTATAAAGCCCAGTCTGTCCTGCTATTTACTCATAGCTGGGGGGAGAAGATGAGCATTCCTATTTTTCCCAAGGGAAATGGATTTGTGATGGATTTGACCAGAATTCAAACTCAGCTCTCGGCTCTCCGATTCCTCAATCTGAGCTGCTATCCATTACTCCATCGTGCCTCCTCATGAGAACACAAGACAGAATCTCCAATATTTAACATTTAATTAAACTGCTGATTTTGTCAATGACTGTCAGCCATGTTCTGGGTACGATGATAAACTACATCCAGCAGGAGGTTCTGAGGAATGTGGAACCACCTCTTTATTGCTGTTGTTCCCAGATCCACCCTGAACCAGGATGGTAGTACCTGTTAGGTTCCAGCTTTGGCCAAATAGTTAACCCCCAAACTGGGGTCAAAACACTATGGAAGTATAAACATTTTTATCATAAAAATATCAGCAATATATCTCCATAGTAAAAATATTACCAGCAATGTATTTTTTTGGGTAAAAAAAAAAAATTTTAAGAAAAAGAAAAATAGAAAAATAAGAAAAATTACTAATGTACCTAAGAAAACTAAATTTTGGCATTAAATGACCCATTAGGAGTTGATATACCAATAAACAAACAAGACTGTCAACCAGTGTACATGTGATTCCAGGCCCCTCATCCATAACATGGACTTTACATTCTCATCTTCAGTGTCTGAGAGAAACTACCCACTTACCACTGGAATGAATGTTTATATATCTATCTCTATCATGCAGTTCTTTCCTATCTTTTCAACCCAGGTATAGATGCTGAAACACTTATTTACATGTCAGGCAGGTATATGCCCAGCAGCTAGAAAACTGCCTGTCAGGTCAACTTTGCAATTGGCTTCTCTGAATGAGAATGAATGTAAAGTTTATACTGGCATGATCTGGGGTGAGACACATACTTCAAGTTCAACACATTTTTTCCAAACATTGTAAACATTTTTTTAATTCAAACCATGAAGTAAGTTTTTGGTTTACTTTTTGTCCAAGTGTGCAAAGCAACTTCAATTACAGCATTAGATACAAAAATTGTTGTATAGGGACTAAGTGTCATTGCCGACACCATAGTTTGAACACAGATCACCAGTGAGAAAACACGGAGAATTCCATTTATTAAATAAGTAGATCGCAGGTTCATGAAGGAAACATATAAATGGGAATTAGTGTGACGTCTAAGTGATCGTTATTCTCTATACTATCCTCTATATTATTTGTCTATACTGATCATCATACGAATTACTATTTGGCAATTACTATTTGAACAAGTATTATTAGTGAGAGTATTATTTGAAGGCGTTACTACTACCAGTATCTGTATTTACAAAGTTTTGTCTATAACAAGTATTTCAGAAGTGATAACGAGCCTTCGTTGACATCACAAAAGTGACAACGATGAAAGCATCTAACATCACAAAAAAAAATAATGACCTTTCAGTGCCTCTTTTAGTTACAGGAACAACCAGAGGTCTGATGATGCCAAAATTGTGAGTGTATGGAGGATGTACATCAACTGTGAACTTCAGGTTTCTTACTGTTTGTACCATTTGTTGACAGCAATGCAGGTGAACATTGTTGTGATGCAAAACATAAATTATCCAATTAGATCATAAGCTGCTAATTTTTTCAATGCTTGTAATGTTTGATTGCTTCTTTTGAAGTTGCATGTCCACATAACCAGATCACAAGGCCTCTCCAAGACCATCCTACAAAGGAGGAAGGAAAAGGGTACACAAAGGTTATGGAACATGGAGAAAAAAGAGAAATTTCAGATAGCATTCAACTGCTTAGTACCCAAAAATGTACTGCTGATCACGGCTTTTGATGGAAGTCAAATATAGTATAAATGACTAATGAACACTAATTTTCAATGTTGTCAACCATATTTGAATGGGACTTTGTGAATGTGTTCTGAATACATGGTCAAAGATCCTTATATCTCTATTTGTTACATTTTACTTAGCAATCTGTCCTCATATTTTATATTTTTGTTTTTTTTAATCATTTCACCCCAAGCAATGCGGGAATGCCACTATACACAGGGGGTTACAGGGAATGAAAGTGAAAGAGAAGACTGAGAATTGGGAGGATTGAGGAAAAGACAAAAGATGAATGAGATTCAAGAAGATGGTGATTGACATTGGACTGAAATTTTTGATGATTGTAGTTATCAGGGAAGCAAGTAAATGGCAGGGAATTCCACAGTTGGGAAGTGTGAGAAAAGAAACAGTTGGAGTAGAAGTGGTGGCTGCATTTAGCCATTTTAACAGTATATTGATTTCTTTTAGTTTGCTGTTGATATTTCATACTCATACATAATACTTTCTCCAGACTTGTTTGATTATTTTGTATGCATTAGATTTGAGTAATCCTAAATCTGTGTGTATGTTTATAAATAGATAATGAAATCTGAGCTGCGTGGTGAATGTTCGTTTCATGCCTCAAAGTAATTTTCAGACCAAGTTTCCTTACTCCCTTAATGGGCAGTATCTGTAGGTTTCTCAATCCCCTAGTAACTTATATATATATCTGTTGTAATCTATGGAAGGTTACTGAATAGAATAATCAAACAAAGGTTGGTAAGGAATGATAATATTTAGGACAAGAACAATACATATAAGGTTCTAAGTTCTTTGACAAGACATTTTTTTAGTGGAACAGTTCATAACCAAGCTTGCCCCTTGCCAGTACCTCAGGAATAATGGAATATTCTGTTTTGATAACATGGAAAGAGGGGAAAAGATACTACTTGATTTCAGGCGTAAAAAAGAAAGAAGTGTTTAATGTTTCCTGTTAATACCTCATGAATAATGGAGTGTTTTGTTAGAATCATGTCAAAAGAGGGGAAAGTGAATATTTGGTTTCAGTGAGAAAATGAATGAAAGAAGGAATGATGGGTGCATAATGGCTGTTTCAGTGAAATGGAAAAGTTGTCAATTTCAAATCTTTTCATTTGTACCCACTTCTTAAAATAATGGCCAGCTTTCATATATATGATTATTATTGCAATATTTTGTTAAAGTTAAGCTCAAATATTTAACAGTGTGAAAGAATTTCTACAGATATTTTATTGTCATAGAATTTGTCATGAACTTATTCAGTTAACTTATTTATCAGAATATTAAAATAGAAAAACTAAATTTTTACAGGTTGAAACTAGTTATACATTAATTTGTTTCTAAATTGCTCTCATATTTTATATTTTTACTCAAGGAACCCATCAAAATATGAGTGACTTAATTGCTGTAATATTCAGATATTTATTCTCAGATTAGATATTGAATCTCTTTTAAAATGTAAAGTAGAAGTTATTTTATCTTACATTATGCCATAAAAAACAAAAAAAAAACAATTCTTTAATTTGAAAATTTTAAATTTGAAAATTAAAGAATATGTTAAAATTTTACCTTAGAATGTTTTATTTGTAATTTTTAGTAATGTCTTTGGAACAAGAACATAAGTAGAATTCATGATTGAATAAAATTTTCTAAAGAATTCAGATTAAGTTTTCAATTTTCAAACATTTTATTTTTTTGGAAAATTAAGTAGAAAACAAAGAAGAAAAATTACCTTTCACTCGAGACAAAAGTTGGACATCAAATGTGTGTTAAAAAGTAATAAATTGAATTATTCTATTGACAAAACCAAACTCAAAATTTACAATATTTACACATAGCAGAATATTTACAAAATAAAAAACAAACTTTGAAGTATTTGTATTTTTAAATGGTGTTTTATTAGTGAAATATTTTGTCTAGACTAATCTGTTTATAATGGCTACTATGAATTTTTGATCAAGAGACATGAATTCATATTAAAGTTTTTAAGAGTGAAATTTTAACTTATGATGCTGAAAATACATAATGCAAGACCAAATAGCTCATCAATATTAAACATTTTAAATTTCACACTTTCTCAAATAGACACCATCTGAATGAAAAAATCCACTCAGAAAAGCTGTTATTTTTTACTACTTTTAACAGAATATGTGATAAAAGATATGGAGTAACCCTAACCCCTCTAAACTCCTTTGTGGTTTATAGCTTGTTTGCTGTTTTGTACCAAGTAGGGTTTTAAAAGGTAGAATTGCTGCCCCCCACCCAGTTTGATGTCAGAGCAGTCCTTCTATACTGTTGTCAACCAAAGCTAAAGAACCCAGTTTGCCTGGCTATTAATCCCAAGAAGAAAGCAAAAGAGGTGAATTCTTACTCTTTCCAGGCCATTTGTGCAACAGCCTTGACTGGAATTTGAATTCGGCACCCAAAGATGATGTTTTTCTCCAGAATCTATCTTATAAATATTTAAGTCTATCATTTGTCCATGCTTTGAATATTACTGCCATATATGGTCTGGTGCTCCAACTCTATATTTAGAGATCCTTGATAAAATCCTGAGAATCATCTGCCATGTCATTGGACCTGACCTGGCATCTCAGCTTCAGTCAATTTTCCACCACTGTAATGTAGCTTCCCTGGGCCTTTTCTAAAATACTTTCATGGTAATTGAGTTCACAAACATTCCTTTATGGTACCTAAATTTACTAGATTCACAGCTAAATTGGATAAATACAATCATTTCAATGCTAACAGTTTCTTTTCTCACACTTCTGGCTTGTGGAACTTTATTCTGTTTTTTTGATTTCCAGTCAACTTTGATTTTCAAAAATTTAAATGCAATTGTTGTTATAATTATCTTAATTCCTGTTCTTTTATTGTTCTTCTTGCTTAGTAATGTTTTTCTTTTTGTTATTTTCTTTCACACCCATTAATCCCTTGTCTTAGTGGCTTTATTGCCTTACTTAGGGTGAATTGATTACAAAGGAAATCAAGTTTCTCATAATAACAGCCATGCTACATATTAAACAATGGACTGATATATAAATTAAGGAAATGAGAATAATTTTATTTTAACATGATTATTTAATTTATATGCAGAGAATGTTTTTATTTGGGATACTGGAAAGTAATGTTTTTATTTTAGAAAATGACAAACATCATTTATTAGAAAAGATTTACCATCTAATCTACTGAATTCCAATCATCATGATTTAATACCATTTTCATCTTGAGACTAACATGTCTATCTCCTTTTCGTAAATTGTCTGTTAAAATTCAGAGATTATATAATGATAAATATAACTTTCTTCAATTGTTTTACACTATTTACATTATTTGTACTATTGTCCTCATCTTTGTCGCCATATTTATCACAACATTTCGGCTGTTGTATTCTCCGGACTTCTTCAGGTGGTTGGAATGTTGAACTGAACCCTTTATTTCACTCACTGGGGTAGATGGTTCTATTTCCACATGTCATGTCTAATGGATGTCAGTTATCAGTTATCAGTTATCTCCTGTTCATTCCCCTCTCCCCTCAAAAGACACATGGCATAGTGGATAAAGGCGTTGGTTAAATCCAGTGACAGGACCCAAAGAGTGTGAGTTCAATACCTGGTTAAGGTGGTGGAGAACTTGGAGAGGGGAATTAACAGGACATAATTGATAACTGACATTCATTAGACATAGCATGTGGAACTAAAACAGTCTACCCCAATGAGTAAAATAAAGGGTTCATTTCTACATTCCAACTACCTGAAGAAGGCTGGAGTGTACAATGGCTGAAACGTTGTGATAAATACGGTGACAAAGATGAGGACAATAGATAGTCCGAATAATGTAAATAGTGTACATAATACCTCATCTCAGAAATATAGACAGATATTCAATTGTTTTGCTACATATTTTGTATCATCATATATGGAAAAGAAAATCCAACCAGAATTTGAAAAATAACATCCACCTAAAATTACATTACTTTTTTGCTACCCCCCTAATAAACATTTTTCAAGATATTTAGGATTAAAATGTTCCATCCACTTGTTTCACAAGTGCAAATATTAGTATTGGTGTAAGATCAAACTCTGAATAATATTGTTGAATTTCTTGTTTGAAGGAAATTTAATATCAACTTGTATGGTGTAAGCTTGTGGAAATGAAATCTGTAGAATGTCAATTTCCCAGGAAGCTTGGATAAAATTGGTAGAAAACCAATCTCCATGGAAACTTACATGGATTTGGTAAAAGGCTAGTCTCTGCAGAAGCTTATATGAGAAGAGTGGCCAAACCATGTTTTATGAACCACATGCAGATCTTGAACCTTTAACACGGAAATATGTTGGCTGAATTCCTTTTTTCATTACAATTAATATAAAGGCAAATAAGAAAAATTTCAAGCTTTATAATTTACTGGGTATGATTTGAGACCGCATTGGATTAAAATGTAAGTTTAATGTTCATCGTTAGTAAAAAAATATTTAAGAATTTAAATACTAATTTTAATGCTAAATATGAGTGAGAGATTATTCTTTAGTGCTGGGGTAAGAGATGAGGGGAGGCAAAGGGATTAAAGAAATTTCCGGTCAGCAAGGGTTACAAAAGAATGTCAGAAGACTGAGGTCGTAGGTAAGGGGATTAAGGGACTGCACTTATGTCATGTTCATATATAATTTTATGTTACTGAAATGCAGAAGTTCTCATAATTCATTACTATATTAAATATTGTTACAACAGCCATCAGTCAAGATTTTGAAAATGTTTGGTATATCTATGTGTAATTTGAAATTAGCGAAAACAATGCAAAGTAAGTTTTAAAAACTGCATGTGGCTCTTATATTAAGCAAGTTTGACTACCTCTGTCGGTAGCGGCGAGAGAATTTCCAAGGCCCAGCACTTAGATTATTTTGAGGCTTCTTAGGTGGAAAAGGAGATACTTGAGCAAACAAACTTGATCTAGCATGTCTTACAAGACTTTTTAAAGAGCCTGTCTTACTTGGCAACGCTTGGGATTGAGTGTGGTTTGGCATGAGAATTAGACTTTGAGGAACTCTTTGTGCATTTTGCTTCAATGAAAGTTCAAAAAATACACTTTTAAGCTGCTTTGGAACTGGTTTTAGTCTTTGTATTTTTTCAATAAAATACCAATTTGTAATTTTGCTCTGTACTTTTTGTAAAAATCCCCCCCCTAATCCCCTAAAAATATTTTCTTTAACCCCCTTGGGTTTCAAGACCTGGCTGTCCTCACTCACCACCACTGATCTTTGTTATATGAAATAACAGCTTGATTTGGTCAATGCAGATTCTGTCAGATATAATTGTTGTATATCATTCAATATAACATACTGAGAAAAGAGGGCTTGTAAAATTTTATACTTACAGGACAGAAGAAAACAGTGCCTAACCTACTTAGTGAGCTTGGTTATATGTGAAACAAGGTTAAGGAGAAATAGCAAAGAAGACAAAATTTAATAAGAGCTACAAAGTACAGGAAATTGTGGAGAGCCATGATCACCTACATCCTGAAGGGACACAGCATATAGAATCGTAGCATGACTCTATTCCCCATGTGGAAGTTTTGGATTCATTTCAATGGTGTTGAAATATCGATGAATTTGCTTGTATATTTCTGGCATAACTCATACTCCAATTAATGCCTAAGATTAAATATCTAACTATAATTTAGAGAAATGGTAAAAAGTAATAAGTATAGTGCAATTATATTTACATCAAGATTTTTTAACATAATTTATCATTGAACCTCTGAAATAGGAAAATTGTAGAGAATAAGTATCAATAAATATCTGAGAACTCTTGATGCATTCTAATCTATTCATATCTATTAGGTTGGTGCAAAAATAATGTCGTTTTCTCACATATGTTACTATGTGAGAAAACGACATTATTTTTGCACCAACCTAATAATTCTTATACACCAAGATACCTGGAGCCTCATAGAGTTCCACTATTTTATTTATTTATTTATTTATTTTTTTTTTTTTTTTTTTTTTTTTTGTAATCATTTCATTTGAAGGAAGGCAGAAATATTAATAGTATCCAGGGGGTTACAGGGAGTCAAAGTGAAAAAGAAGACTGAGAATTGGAAAAATTAAGGAAAGGACAAGATGAATGGGATTCAAGAAGACAGAAGATCACAATAGATGTTGCATTTAAATTTTTGAAGACTGTAGTCATCAGGGAAGCAAGTAAAAACAGAATGGCGTTCCACAGGTAGGAAGTGTGAGAAAAGAAAATGTTGGAGTAGAAGTGGCAGTTGTCTTTTAGTTATTTCGAAAGTAAAAGAGTGGGACCTAAATTAAATTCATCTCATCAAAGCAGATCCCATGAAGATATTTGTACAAAAGACAGAGAGACACTATATCACATTGGTGAGAAAGTGACTGAAGTTGAGATGTCTAGTCAGGCTCAGTTACATTACAGATCCTCCTTTTGACATGTGCGCTCTGATATACACTTGATACACTTATCTGAAACTGTGCCTTTCATATTCTTTGATCAATATAATAAATATTGAAAATTCTTGATTAAAAAATTGAAAAAGAATTTATTGGATAAAATTCAGTGAAGAAACATTAAATGTCACCAGGCCAAAAGTTTTGAAAACACTGATTTAGATTATATAATAGGTCTTCTGTAAAATTCCTAGATCTTTTTCTCACTTCCTGCTTTGAAAAATGTTCCCGCCATTATTGGGCTCTTCTGACCATTTGCTGATCAATGTTAAAGATGATGCCAAACTGACAATATACTCTGGTGTCCCATTTCATAGTATAATCTTCCAGTTCACTTAAGCTAACTGGAAAAGCTTCACATCTTACATTGCAGAATATATCCTTTCAGCTTTCCTCAAAAACAGATATTCTGGAACTGCTTTCCTTGTTTCTGAATGGATCCTTAAAATCAAAGAAAGTTTTATTCCAAAGAAAAAAAAAATAACAACAGAAACCAGCCTTAGTTCACACTAAAATGTTGACCTTGGCAGTTGATCTTTCTTCTGACCTAGCCCTGGTGGCTCAATTGGGGGGAAGAACTGGCTCGTAACATGCAATACATCCAAAACCAAACTAGAAACATTCCACCATCATAAAGCAGACCCTGAACTTTCAACCATCCTGATGGTTGGTTGGTTGGTTGGTTGGTTGGTTGGTTCTCTCAATAAAGCTCCTTGCCTTAATAATGCCTATTAGGATTCAGGCTCACCCTCAGACCTCAAGTGAAACATATATATAATCCATCCCTAAAGATTCTGGAAAAAGGATCAGTTCTTTCTACTGTTCCAATAAGTATTGGATTTTTCTTTTTGTGCTCTATATTTTACAAGAGCCAGATCAAACCAGGAATGGACTGTTGCGGCCATATCCAGTCTACAAGGTGGTCCGAAAGTCTTGTCATCCCATACATAACATAATTTTCTCTTTCAATGCTCTGTAGGAGTATTATCAATGAGAGTTTCACATGAACGATATCTGAATACCCATCAGTTGAAGGACGCTGTTTGGAGAGCCCTGCAATATATCTCACAGTACTGCACTATTTTGTGCCACAAAAATGATGACCTTCTTGATGTGTAAAATGATTAATGAAAGTGGATGAACTGAATCCAATACATGTGCTTTGTATTAATGTACTACTACTATTGTTCTCATTAGTTTTAGTAATGGGTAACAAGACTTATGTACCACCTTGTGCAATACCTTTTCCACAGTCAAAATGTTGCAAGTAATTCTCTATCAGTATTTCCATGAAAAAAACATTTCTTTGGTTTGCCATGCCATGTACAGTGGGGAAAAATCAGCCCCATTACCTTCATATTCTACTAAGACATGAAATAGACTCCACTGAGGTCAATTGCTACAATCTTAACTTTAAGTCTAGGGTTAACTGTTATCTTCTCACTCTCTCTCTTACATAAGATGCACTTCTTACCTCCTCTACATTGAGAGAATCTTTAGCCTTATATTGGATAAATATTATTGAAAAAAAAAATAGACGCCTAATCTTCATAAGGTATTCAGGAGGTATTTTTAAACTCATTTTTCTGAGGAAAAAAGTAATTTTTGTTTTTGAGGAGAGACAGAGTTTAAATTCATATCTTTTTTTTTGTATTGTATGTAGCTTCATCCTCCATGAAATTTGTTAAAATTTTCTTTGTATAAGGGATATGTTTTTCTAAATTGATATCTCCTCTTATGCACTCCCCAAAATTTAAATGACTAGTGCTTCAATTGCTCTCCAGATTGTAACATAAGATCTGCCACGTTTGATATTACGTTTGATAAAAGCCTCATGTGATTCAAATAAAACTTTTGATGAAAGACTCTCCAGACCTATACAGAGCTGCTGTTAGACATTTGAGCAAATTAGGATTTATTTGAAGAGGATGCTGAATTTCCACTATACTGTCAGCCATTTTCACTTGACCATTGCTGGATTTGCTTGATACTGACAGCCTCTGATTTTAGTCTGATTAGAACATCCTCTACAACTTGGCAATAGAATTTATTTCTTTATTATTTCTTTTACTTCTTGTATCATTACTTGATTTGGACAAATATTACCACATGTGCTTTTCAAAAGAGAATTGTTTCAGTTTCCTGAATGAAAGCAATTTACTCTGAATAAAATAGTTTTCTTTCCTTCATAAATGAATTATATGTTAATGTAGTTTACAGCTGAAAGTGAAATCCTCAATTTCAATGCATCTCAAGTAGCAGTGAAATTTGCACAAACTCATTAAGTATTTTATTCACTGTTTCACCCTGCTTCTCTTGCCTTCAATGTCTTGTGTTAAATTCTCTCATCAACTTGGGATTTTAAATCTACCCTATGAAAAGCCTACTTTTTAAAGAAGACACAGCAACAAAACTTGTGGAGAGACTGTGACCTTATGCTCTCATTCTAGTAAAAATAACTTTTTTTATTGTAAATATAGACTTTTTTTTTTGTTATTCCTGTTTTCCTTATTGTTTACATGTTCTTTTCATGGTATTCTGAACATTTGTTCATAGAATGGGTTATTCTATCATTAGATTGACCAAAGCTCTTGAAATTTGAGAATCCATGTTGTCTCATTGTTTTGGATTTTTATAGTAAAATGAATGTTTGACAATAAGTATATCTTTGTGAAATAAGTATCTTTTTACTTCAGTTATACTACTGTATACAATGTAAGAAATCCTGTAAAAATGCTCTAAAACATTTAAAATATGTTAGCCTTATTTATAATGAAAAAGATTTCTTTGCTCCTCAATATTTTCAATATGCAAATTATTAGTAAATACTACCAGACTAAACTCTGCATAAAAGTAAGCAACTTCTATGTGTTATTGCAGTGTTCTCATGCTTGAAATAGATAATAATGGTGTCTAAGAAAAATTGTTTTCAGTCCCTGATGAGATACACAATTTATTTTTACTTTGCTTTTAGCTTTTAATCTACCTTTCAAAATGTTTTATTTTTTCATTATTTATTTTCTTAACTTTAGATGGTTTTTAAAATCCGAACTTTAGATGATTTTTAAAATCCTGAAATATTCAAGATGTCATTTGTTAGATTTTACCTTTCATAACGACTGAACATATGCTTAGACATGTAAAACATTGAATCTTATTAGAGATGTCAACACTTTGTCTGTATAAGAAGATCAGCTGAGCAACAACCTAGTTTTGGAGAAAACGGAAACAAAAACGACACTTAACATCAGAAAGAGACTGTTGAAATTTCTTGGGCACATAATAAGGAAAGGTAAATGGATGAAAAGTAAAAAAAAAGAAAATGTTTAGGAAGATAATAAAAAGACAAAATTTACTTAGAGTTGTAAAGGAAAGAAAATTGTGGAGAGCAATGATCACAAACATCCTGAAGGGACATAGCACATAAAAGCAGTAATAATACTAAATAGTGATGAAATAAATAACTCATGGTGTGGAATTGTGTTACTGAATTTGTCATTTTTATTTTGATACTGAAATTTATGAAATAGAAAAATAGAATTTGCAAATTGCTGGCTCCAAATGAGTCATAAATTCAAGATATAATGATATTTTTAATCACTCATGAAAAGACACCAGACTATGCTATTTTAGATGAATGATAAAATCAATATAATGAAAAAAGACATGATTGTAACTATAAACATACAGTAGATATATTCACTACTGATAATGAAATCCATTGATAATATATACTTAGTACACTATATGCCAAATGTTTAAGCTACCATCTGGATTTCAAAGAATTGCTTAAAATTGAAGGTTATGTACCTTTTTCAAAACTAATTTAAGAACTCACTTTTTGCCAGAGAGACTTTCTAATCCTGAACAGTTTCATCATGTATTCAAAGATAACAATAATAATGAAATTAGCCCAACAATACAGAAACTTTCCTTAACAATTTAGCTCATTTTGCCTTTAGCCAGCAAGATATATATCTTGCTGGCTAATGTTAATCTTAGGGCTTGGCAGATTTGAAATTTTAGGTACCCAACCTTGTTATAAAAATTTGGATACCATGCAGTATAGTTTCACTATCTGAGCTTAGTAAGAATTAAACCAAAAGAAGGTATGAAACTTACTAATTATTATATCTAGTGGATGGTCCCAACTTTTTGGCTTATATTGTATATCCCCCAAATTGTCACAAAACCCATTGATGGCAGAGAGATATAATTCCCTACTCACTATGACATATATTTGACTGAAGCAGATAAACTCTGAAAAAGTAAAGTAATTAGATAAAAATTTTAGTAGTCAATGTACAAAACTTTTGTTAGTTTTTATTTTAAGTATATGATGAATTTCAAATTTTGAT
This sequence comes from Acanthosepion lycidas, assembly GCA_963932145.1. NCBI lineage: Eukaryota > Metazoa > Mollusca > Cephalopoda > Sepiida > Sepiidae > Acanthosepion > Acanthosepion lycidas. Next base: position 34,146,667 of record OZ010572.1, on the reverse strand, counting down.
TTCTCAGATTTTTAAATTATTTTTTTTTTTACGTTACATACTATTTTAAAATTATTAAAGATTTGGACCTTTTCATTTTTATTTTACTCCTTTGAAATAGATTTTACAAATTAGTTTTATAAAAGTTTTGAACACTCAAGACAAATGAAACCATAGATGTAAATGTATGGATATTGATGTAAGTTCTATAGCTGGCAATTTCACAAATGGTGAAGTTCTACTGCTTTTCAGACTTTTGATCACAATAACAGAAACATTAGCATTTGTAAATCTCATGATATTATAATTAAGAAAAAACAAAACATTGGCCTATTTAACAAATCAGTTATACAATCTTTCTGTGTTCTGGCTCACCGTTGTTTGTTTCATAGTGGTATAATTAAAAATTAAATATAGATCTTCAAATTAGTTTTATAAAAGTTTTGAACACTCAAGACAAATGAAACCATAGATGTAAATATATGGATATTGATGTAAGTTCTATAGCTGGCAATTTCACAAATGGTGAAGTTCTACTGCTTTTCAGACTTTTGATCACAATAACAGAAACATTAGCATTTGTAAATCTCATGATATTATAATTAACAAAAAACAAAACATTGGCCGATTTAACAAATCAGTTATACAATCTTTCTGTGTTCTGGCTCACCGTTGTTTGTTTCATAGTGGTATAATTAAAAATTAAATATAGATCTTCATATGATACTGGCCACATAATGAAATCAGTTTAATTTAATTTGAAACAATTATATAATATTTAATGAATATTGCTAGAAATAATGATACATTTGTGTATAAAATATGGCTATGCTTTCTCATTTCAGTGTTTGGGTGACAGCAATAAGTCAGCCAGGAACAACAAAAGAATAAAAAGATGAAAAGGAGAGGTAAGATAAAGATATAAAAATAAAAGTTGGGAGTGGGGGTTTTAGAGATAAAAAAAAAAGAAGAAAGAGTTGAGAGTAGGACATATTCAGCTATTCATTCATTTTGATGTTATTTTCAAATAAATAGATTGGACAGGGAAATAAATGGTTGGCTCTAATCAGAATTGGATAAAAACTCCATTATCTCCTCATACACACACACTTATATATATTTATTGTTTGTGTGTTGATAGATGAGAATAATTGTTATATCTTTATAAATAGACAAAGTGTAGACTGATAGTGACAGATGAAAACAAACTGAAAAAGTGTTACTTATTTTCTATAAAGTATTGTCAATTATTAATTTTTTGATTAGGATTTCTTTCATGTTGATTTTATTTCCTTTTTAACTCATCATGACCATTAGTAACTATTTATTTTTGATTCACTTTGCTAACAGATTGTTTTGAGATGTTCAGCAAAAAGCAATCAAGATTAATATGAAAGACATTTTTTTATTAGTATTTCTTTTATCTTATCTCCTTATTTAACTCATCTTGGTTATTAGTAAATAACTAATCTTTATTTATGTTTCACATTGCTAACAGCTGGAGAATATTGGTTTGAGAGGTTCAGTTAAAAAGCAACAAGAGTATGAAAGAAAGACTTGTCAAAATAACAATAATATTGCCAAGAAACAGATTCAGTTTTAATTTTACATTTAAAATAGTTTGCATTGTTTCGAAAAGATTATCTTCAAGATTTTTGTAATTGATTGCTACTGATAATCTCAATGTTTTTAGTTTTCTGCTTTTGTTTTTATTTTTATAAATCATGTCCTCTCATGATATGGGCGATCATAGCTCTCTACATCTTCCTGTCTTTTGTTGTCCAAAGGATCTATAGTTCATTTTACCTTTTCTCTTTGTTACTGCTCTACCATCTAATCAGACAAACTACAAAAGTAGGTTATTTACCGTTTCACTCTGCTTCTCTTGCTGACATTAAGTCTTGTGACTGTTAAATTCTCTCAGCCATCTTTCTTCGGTATGCATTCCATAAATTTCACAACTCTTTCTGATTGTATAGACATGCATGTAGCATAGTGGTTATTGGTATGGAAAGTAAAATTGGAATGCCCAGTTCAAATTTCAGTTGAGGTCATTTAACACAAATGTGAAAGGTATGAATCCATTTTTTCTCTCTTCCTCTGCTATGGATTAAATAGCAGGGTAGACTGTGCTCACTAGCCTTGATTAGCAACGAATCTAAAAGAAAGATTATACTGAATTCAAAACCAGTTTGGTGAGGGCTGGTAAATCCATCCTGGAAAAAAACCTACTTAAAGAAACCAGAGCAACAATATTTGATGTGTGTGGGGGGGGGAGGGTGATGTTGTGGCCTTTATACCCCAAATTGAGTCAGAAGAAATTCTCTCCATCACTCTTGATGCACATTTGGTACAACCACATCTCTATTGCTTCAAGTATATACAATATAGCTACTTTTTTTTTATCTTCTTCAGAATATGGATGATCATAGTTCTTCACTATTTCCTATCCTTTGCAGCTCTTAGTAAGGTTTGTCTTTTTGCTAACTCTCCTAGACTTGGTGCTGCAAATCATTTGCACAACTTCATTAGGTAGGTTATTCATTGCTTTCCACTCACTGTCTTGCCTTCAGTATGTCCTGTGAGTATCAAATTCTTTATGCCCTCTTGTTTTCATTATGTGCCCTAGAAATTTCAACTCTGTCATTCTGATGCTAGGTACAAGTGTTCAGTTTGCTTCCGTTTATCTTAAAATTTCATTGTTACTCATATTTAGTCTATGGTATTTTCACCATCCTTCTATAGAACCACATTTATATTGTCTCTTCTTCATCTGTGAGGAGATAGTCCAGCATTCCCTGCCATATAGAAGGACTGATATTACATAACAGTCCAGTACTCTTTTCTTTGTTTCTAACAATATTTTCCTGTTTCTTAATACTTCGTTAAACTTTTGGAAGGCATTTTTCAGCATTCCAATATTCCTTTTGATTCTGATGTTGCATTTTCCATCCTCTGTTAAAGCACTAACTAGATATTTAAATTTTTGTTATATTTTGATTTTTATATCTCCAATTTGTAGTTTGCATCTTGAGTTGTTCCTTTTGCTGACAAGTAATACATTCTTACAATTACTGTTTAGTCACTTCTTACTTTCTTTTACAACTTTCTGTAGCAGCTGCTGTAGTTTCTTTTTTGTGTCTATCAACATGTCTTGTGTTATGATTGTGGCCACCAATAATGAATCTTGTTGAAACTTTTCTCTCAGGATTACCTCCCTTTAAAGATTGAATAAATCTAGTAAGAAGGCACATCCTCATCTTACGTCCCTTTCTATTTTTGTGTATTTACTCCATTGAATAATGTTTGATGTATATGATTAATGGAGAACTATTAGTTTAAGTGCAGTGACAAGGAATGGGAGTATATTGAGACAAATATTTTTTTCTATAAAATGAATGATTTTGTTATTTTTTTTATCATTTACTTTTACATGTGTTTTTCAGTTTTCTCCCAACACTTTGCAGAAAATCAAGAGACCAGTTCAAAAATATGTAAATTTTATTCAGAGTGTTTTTTTATCATTCAAATGTTACACAGTCAGAAATGAGCAGAATATTGTTTTTTTTTTCTTTTGCAACTATACAAAATGCCTATAAAATAGTATGGAAAATATTACAAATTTGTAAGAGTCTATCTATAGTATATATATATATATATATATATATATATATATATATATATATATATATATATATAATATATAATGCACTAAGAATATATACTATAATATACTAAGCTAGTGATGCTTCAACAATCAGGATGAATAATTTTGCTCTCAATGAGGCTCCATACTTCGAGTGTCTATTGTATAAAATCTGCATCAACACAGGCAACCGACACTTTGTTCTTGCTACTAAAAATGATTGTTGAGAAATAAGATTTCATGTATTGTTTCAATTTATAATATATACTCAAGTAAAGTGCAAGATTTCATGATCAGTTTCCTAATCCAAAAATAGTGGGGGCACACTATAAATAGGGGTTAAAATCATGCAGAAAAATTCAAGGTTTGCACTCTACATGAAATGAGATTATACATGAGTATATATGGTTCTTTTTTTAAATGTTTTCTGATTGGGTATTTTCATGTCTTCAGCCAATGTTCTTTCTGTTGACCTTCACAACACCAGCTTCAAATATTTTCTTGCTGCTAAATCTACCTGTTTTGCTTATTACACTTTTAATTTTTCTCAAGTTGCTTTTTGTAACATTATTAAAACCTCTATCTTGTTTGATTTTTATCTTGTCAATGTTTTCAGTTTCCTTTTTGATAATAATCTGCTCTTCACAAAATGTTTCCACAATTTACAAAATTATTTTTCTATCACTCAATAACTTTACGGTATTTTGCTTCTCTTTATGGCCCATATCAATGTTTATATACCAAAAATTAAATAGCAGCAACTATACTCTTAAATAGATTTATTTATTATATGAAGAACAACACTTGATTTGTGGAATAAGGTCTCATGTCAAATAAGTTATTGTAAATATTTCTCATAAAACATATATGGTGAAATTCACGTAGTATATTCATCTTATGAATATATTACCCAAATTTTCCCATTACTAGTTATTCAGTAGCAATTTTATTAGGAAAACATTGATTTACATAATAAATTCTGACACTGTACATTGATTCAGTATGGTCAATAATATTCTTCCATAATTTAAATTCTTTTGCATATATGATTCCTGATATAATGTAAAATAATATTGATCCTTCTCCCATTATATATGACTTGTGTTTGCTCCATAAACCATGAGCATCTCTGCTAACATTCAGTCTGACCATTACCTCAAAGATGTCAATATCTGCAATTATTTCTATCCTGGGCAGCTGGCAAGGCAAGCTATGAAATTGTTTCTGAGGTTTATGGTTGAAGTTGATGGAAGTAAAGCACAAAACTTTCCCTCATTTTAAGATGGCACCATTAAAATAACGAAACTTTGGAGATAAAGATCACAGTACCCCGTTGACTTTTACTATAAGGAATTGAACTCCTCCGGCAATAACCTCTCTGCCCTGGATGCATCGAAATGAAACATGAGTGTTGTAAGAATTTGAATGAGATAAAGCTTTGTCATATATCTCTGAGAATCATGCTGGAATATTTCTTTGATTGTTTAGAATCATAAAATCTCTCCGAGAAATTACAGGTTATTTCTTAGCCAGAATCTCTATTGTTACCTTGAACTTGAGTGCTCATGAATTTGGTGATAGAGTTTCCTTGATCTGGGTGGAGTTAGGCCACTGTTTCAACAATTCTAATATACACTTGATCATAAAAGAATGCAGGTTCTTGTATTATTAGCAATTTTAGTGGCATACAGATGTGTACTTCTCATCAGTCTGCCATATTTGATTTGCAAGGTTATCCAGTATTACTCCGGTTAGAATGTCAGCTGAGATTATAATTAACCTTTTATTTGTAATCTTTTTTTTGTACTTATTTTTACCATTGCATCTAAGTGGAAGATACACAATGAAAAGTAGGTTGTTATGCTAGTTTGCTGTAAAAAAAAAAACATCTTTTTTTTTTCAAATAGTTATTTTTTGGCTATTTATTTAATATTTTACTTGAAGTCATTTTGATTTTTTAAAATCAGAAACAGTTTTAGGAAAACTGTAAAGATTTTACTGACACCCAAAAATTCAAAAAGGAAACTTGTTTCGTATCTCAGTATAGAAAATAAATGTAAAGAAGTTTGTAAACTTTAATACATTTGTATTCAAATATTCTCTACTTATTTTTTTGTCTACTTTTTTTGTAATAGATTATTTTCTTTTGCCTCTTCCCATCTTCATTGCTGATGTTTAAAGATCATGAACAATTGTTATGAATTTGAAGTCTCTTAGACTGGTTGCCAATCACAGCTAAAGAGTCCAGTCTGCCCTGCTATTTAACTGATAGCTGGGGTGAGAAGAGATTTTTGTCCAAGTGAAAGTAATGAACTTGATTGGAATTCAAACTTATATGTCTGAACCACTATCCATTAAACCATCATTGTATATAATTCTTACTGAGGAAAAAAGTGATGTCAGTGAGTCCCAAATCCTCTTCTGACAATTAGTTAGGAGGCAACTACCGAGCTGCTGCTAATCCACCTTCATCACAAGGCTAAAGCTGTTGGCCACTTGAAGGATTGTTATAAATGTGACTAAAGAGTCTCATCTATCCTAATTTTGAAACAAGTGATCCAATTTTATAAAGACTGCTAACCAAGGCTAAAGTGCTCTGTCTACTCATATTTCAAGGGGTAATGAACTATGCAAAGCCTCTCTAAGGTATTTGATATACCTGTATAATACATTTTATATATAGAGGGTGGCAATAAAGTTACTATACAGTTACTTATAATAAAAAAAGGAAAGCATTGAAGCAGGTGGCTTGCAGTTCAAACTGTATTGTTAATTAATTTACTATTGTTTACCATAACATTTTAATGTTATTACCTAGAATTAACCAGAACCATTTTTGTAAATTTATAGACTGTTTATTAATTGCTTTGTCTGAATTGTTATTGTAACTGTATAGTGATTTCATTGCTACCCTGTGTGTGTGTGTGTGTATGTATAATATATATATATATATATATATATATATATATATATATATATATATTCTGTTCTTTAAGGCAAATTTTATTAAACACAAGACATTTTGTGTTAGTTAATTTTATTGATTGGCTTTTACAAATTATATATAATCCTTCTCAGATAAGGAGTAAATTAAGTCAGAAATATATATACACACACAGATATATATATATATATATATATATATATATATATATATATATATATATAAAAGTGAACATAGAAGTCAACACTTAGAATCAGTATATACACACATACTCATATATAAACACACTTCCCAAGTTACATGGAATCAGTATACACACACACACACACACACACACATACATACATACACTATTAAAAGATAAGAATGCTGATTATGGTTTCTCTCTTCTTTTTAATATACACACTTTTCTCTTGTTGGAACTACTATAATCTCTTCCTTTTATTTATTTATTTATTTATTTATTTATTTATATATATATATATATATGATACGTGAATTGTAATAAAAGGGTCTCATAATAAAACCAACTTTTCTTTTGGGAGGATTTTACAATTTGGAAATGCGTGTGCTTACGATTTGTGATGAAACCTTCATGTATTCACAATCATCTTTCTAGATTTTTCTGACACTTTCAGTAAGAGTTGTGCACAAACAAATATTTTCTTTTTGTGAAGTTAGATGGCTGACTCATTGGTGAAGAAATGAATTGTATTGGAAAAGCTTAACTTTCTTTCTTTCTTTTTTTTTTTTTCCTGAAAAAACTGGATTTGGTAGATGGGCAAGAAATTCATTTGACCTCAATCTCACCAAGAATTTTAGAGCCATCATTAAGGAGTGTGTTTGATTTGCCCAAAGAACAGCAGCATTCTTGACAGTATTTCACGCAAGTGACAGGTAGACCTAAGAATGTTTGGAAACCAACTTTCATTGAAAACTAGCTTAGATTTTGCAAAGTCTTTTGGTGGAAAATCAATTAAAATATATTGGTAGTTTGTTGACCTGGTACTGCTTCAAAAAAAGACATTTTTTTGTCAGACGCTTTATTTTAGATGTTATACACAAATCAATGTTTTCACAATAACATTTGTATTAGAGATTTCAGTGAAGTTTTCAGGATATATTTAGATATATATGAACAATCTATTAGAGTTTCAACTCATAATATCCATCTCCTTATTTAAAATTGTGATAATTTATTTTTGGTGTATTAGGTTTAATTATGCAAACACAATAAATGCAGCATGTAATTTCTATTTACAAATAGATATTGGCCATATATTTGATCAACACAACATCCAATAAAACTGAAAAAAATTGTTTTCCATGTTAATATAGGCAGTTGACATTCTATAACTTTCATAAATTTTTTAATACTTGATTTTTCTATCTTTTCTGCTCTTTAAAGTTGAAAATTAGTGGAAATTGTTTGTCTTGCAGAAATTTTCTTTCCTTGAATACTTTTTTCCATTCATATATATGTCTCATTGCTCCTGACAATGTCAATGATCATGGCTCTTCACAACTTCCTATCTTTTGTAGCTTTAAGCAGTATGTGTCTTTTTCCTATCCCTTCCACACCTATCTGTTATCTGTTTACACAAGCTCATTAGCTAGGTTACTGATTGTCTCCAGTTGTCCTTCTTCCTTGTCCTATGAATGTCAAATGTACCAAGTTTTCTTTTCTCATTATATGCCAAAGAAAATGCAATTTCCTCTTTCTGATTTTAAGTCTTCATGTCCTTTTTGTTTCTATTTTCTTTAAAATTTTTCACATGCTCTGTCATAGTATTGTAAGGATACTTCTGTAAAATCACATCTCTATTACTTCAAGTCTCTTCATCTCTGAAGAAATGTTTCAGCATTCACTGCTATATAGTAGGATTGAAAGTACATACCAGTTAAGCACACTTTTCTTTGTATCTTTGATTTTGGTTATCATATTTTCTACGGTCTGTTAAAACACTTCCCAGATATCTAAATTCTCATACTTACTTGATTATGGCATCTGCAGTGCATAACTAACATCTTCAGCTGTTCTTGCTGACAACCATACATTGTCATCTTAAAATTGATGGTTTGTCCTTTCTTCCTGCTTTCCTTTACTACCTTTTCTAGGAGTTTCTGCTTTCCTTTTCATGTCTGCCATCAACACTGTGTCATCTGTAGATCTTAGATTGTGTAATCAAAAATAAATCCTGGTTAAATATCTGTTCATGTAGACATCCTTTTAATAATCAACCATGCAGTTAATTGGGTAGCAAGAAGTAAATGGGCTTGTTGCAGACCCCCTGGAGGAGAGTGGGGGTGATATAATATCGGATATGTTCTATGCACCCAAGTACAGATGAGGTACAAGAGGCCCACAGACATTTAAAAATAAATGATGTAAATCTGACATGGTAACAAAGAGACGTTAACAATGAGGATACTTAAATTTATGCAAATTTTATTTAAAAAATTTACAATCCATATAAATTTAAGTGCAGGATATGGTCAAAGTATTCTGGTGGACTTAAACTGAAACCAAGATTGGCAACTCAGGGGAAAAATGAACATAAGATACTATTCAGCACAAGGTGAAGACAATGGTTCATGTAACTAAATCCACGAAATAGATTTCTTGTAAATAAACTTCACAAATAAAGGGTTTCATGCACAAATCTGTACAGAAGAGTACAAAAGAATACATGTATAAAGGTGGTTGAAAAAGTTCATATATGAAATAGTTCAAAGAAGTATATGTATAAAGGAGGTTCATGTACAAAATAGTCCATATTCCAAATAGATTGTATAACTAAACAAATCAATATTGAATACCCACAAAAGGTCTACAATAGGATGACGTAAGAAAAAGGATACTGACTAGATTTGTTGAGCTTGGAAAATATGCCTCTGATTTGACAAGAAAAGTCAGTAATGTCCTCTAACAGAGCTTAACCATAAATAAACAATGTTCAAAGGGAAGAACAGATGTTGAAGTTTGTCTGTAGTGTTGTGGTTGCTGGTCATCCAAAAACCAGATATTACCTAAGTCACCATCGAATAAAAATTGTCGGGAATTTGAACGCATTGATTCACTGTAGGGATAAGCTGGGCTTATGTCAGGACGAATAGCTAGCTGCAAGATTTAATCAATGAATGTCAAGGTCTGCTAGATATTGGGACAAAATGAGTGGCCATCAAATAAACCTCTGGTTTGACCATAGATGTTTGATGTCAGGATGAATATTTGGTCATCAGAAAATAGTAGATATCAGGACGGATATCTGGTTGTAGGAAATTAACCAATGGACAGCGAGGTATGTTAGAAGTTGGGATGAAATGTCTGGACATCGAATACCTCTTGTTCCACAATAGACGAATGGTGTTAGGACAAATGACTTACTGCAAGAATTAACCAAAGTTATAAAAGAAAAGAGCAGACATCAGGATGGATAGCTGGTCATCACAAACTAACCAATGAACTGTGTATTTCAGAAAATGCTGGAAGTAAAAAGGACTGTGGACTAACCATAGATTGAATGAATCCAGGAGTACCAGAAGTAACACTGGAAGAAGAGAATGTAGAAGGAAAAAGAGCTGTGTGAAAGTAGGAAAGGAAAGTTCCAACTAGCGTCCAGTTGGTAGACAAAAAAAAAAGTGGGCTGTAACTTGATACGGAACCCATGTTGTTTCATCCTGGTCGCAGTAAAGACCAACTCCATCATCATTCCTCCTCCTTCCTGACTGAGTGGTGAAAAGTTACCAGTTTATATGACAAAGGTGTGTAATAACATCTCCGAACTTATTACATAATTAATATCTAAAAAAATTAAATACTGAGTTGCTATAATGTATAAAAAATGTTATGGAATATTCAAGAAGAGTATTTAGATTGTGTTAATAACAATCAAATAACAGAAATGTGATTGATTATAAAATCTAAATAGGCATATTTTGCATAGAAGAAAATTGAGTGATACAATGAAGAAAAGAGAAAATGTCCTGAAGTAATATCATGACCACCATGATTGTGTGAATAAAGTTGTGAAAGGCTATGATAAGCTTCTCTGAATTCAGTATATATTTTACTATTAACCCTATTTTATCTAGAAACTTCATAAAATTTTATTAATAAAGACTGGAATCTGAAGTATTTAAAAATGTAAATAGCAAAACTATTCACACTATTTACATTGTTTGGACTATCATCCTCATCTTTGTTGCCATACTTATCACAGCATTTTGGCTGTAGAGGAGAACATGATTAAAGACTGTGTGTACACCATCCCGTGCAGCTGCAGAAAGAAATATAAAGGGGAGACAGGCCCCCCCCTTGATGGTATGGCTTCAAGAACACCAAAAAGCTGTAACATGAGGGGAAGTGGAAAAATCGGGCATGGCTGACCACATATGGAGAGAAAAGGGAAATCACCACTCTCTGTGGGTTCAGGTTGAAATCAGAGACAAAGAACATCATTGGAAAATTCATAAACTTAAGGAATCAGCACATATGCTAGGCTACAAAAATCTGAGTCGACCAAGCATAGAAATGAATACAATATGGGAACCAGTAAGGAGTGCCAGAGAAAAGCAATAATAACAACAAAAGTTGCAATATGAGCTCTGGTAAAAATATGCAATGATACCATCAAAAATTGCAGTATTAGCACTGGTGAAAAATGTTTGCTGAAGACATTAGGTTTATAATACCCAAAAATTCATTTACAGTTCATACACTGTGCCATGTGTCCTCAAGGACACATGGCACAGTAGATAAAGGTATTAGTTAGATCCAGTGACTGGACCCAAAGATTTGTGAGTTCAATACCTGGTTATGGTGGTGGAGAACTTGGAGAGGGGAATTAACAGGAGATAACTGATAAATGACATCCATTAGACATGGCACGTGGAACTAGAACAGTCTACCCCAGCAAGCAAAATAAAGGATTCGGTTCGACATTCCAACCACCTGAAGAAGGCCGGGGCATACAATGGCCCAAACGTTGTGATAAATATGGCAACAAAGATGAGGATGATAGTCTGAACAATGTAAATAGTGTACATAATACCTCATCTCAGAAATATAGACAGGTAGCAAAATTATTATAAATATTACTTTAATTTGTGACAATTATTATTTTAAAATTAAAAATATTTAAATAAATAACAGATTAATAAATAGTGAAATAATAAAAATCAAATACATAATTATTGACAATGTTATATAGATTTAGAAATTTACTTACATAAAGATTTCAAATAAAGTATATCTGTAAATGTACAGCATGAATAAAGACAAAAGGAAAACTTACTATTATAATAGATATTCTCTCTGACAGATGTAGTCTCGTCAAGAGAAGATAACATTGCCATAGGTATAATGATACTGTCTTTTATACAGCACTATACTTTCCTGAACCTAAGAGGCTTTATACCTTTAGTTGATCTTTGACTTCTACTAACAACCCAGGGAGATGGAATCCATCTCTGAGTCTCTTTATTTCTTTTCATAGGAGATCTAGGTCTTAACTGATTCTCCTCATTTGAATCATCGTTTGAACTGCAATCACTCTGGTCCCCAGATTGTTCCTTGCTACAACTGTTTCTCTCCTTCCTCTGCTCTCCTGTCCTCGGTATGACGATAAGCTACTTCTGCGTCTTGGATAAGATGATAAACTACGTCCAGCAGCAAGGTCTCTGATCAGGAGGTTTTTAGGAGTGTGGAACCACCTCTTAATTGCTGGTGCTCAAAGGTCCACCCTGACCTAGGGTGGTAGCACCAGTATGGGCAAATAGTTGACCCCCCAAACTGGGGTTAAAACACTATGAAAGTGTAAAAAATAGATTTTAATACCAGAAATACTTTGTAAAAAATTATTACTAACAATACATTTTTGAAAAAATAAATATTACCTGCAATACATTTTTGAAGAAAAATATTACCAGAAAAAAGATTTTTGAAGGAAAAAAATATTACCAGCAATAAAAATTTTGCCAGCATTAAATAACCCATTGAAGTTGATATGCTGTAAAACAACCAAACCAATCCTCTCCACTTCTTGACTTTTATATCTCAGGTGATCTTCCTGATCAGTCTCAATACTTGCATCATCTCTTTTTCTGCATCCTCTTCCTCTTCCATAACTTAATGCTTTCTTGTGGTTCTAAATTAGTCTTTGTGGGTCATGATGCCCTGTCTATTCTTTGTTAACACAGCTGTGTTAAATCTCTTTTGCACCACATAATTTTCCTTTTGGGGACTGGAATCCTTGTCCTTTCTGTACTAAACTATTTCATTTGTTGTAGATGACATAATAATTGGAACTCTTATTTGTCTTCCCATCAGTTGCATACAGAATAGCTCTATAACTTAGTAGTCTGGGTAAATAATTCTCTATATTACAATCCACTAGAGAGAATGCTTTTAATTCCATTTTTACCTGTTTGAACTATTCTCTCTGCAATTCTATTTGACTGTGGGTGGTAAGGTGATGTTTTGTATGGAATGCGACCAATACGTTTTAACCATGCACATAAACTTTCTTGACATAACTCAGTTGCATTGTCAGAGATTTTGATGTTTTTGGAACTCCATTTCTCAAAAACACTATTGTCAGCATCCGCTTCACAGCAGTGGCGCTTTTCTATCCGTGACTTTAATAACTTCAGGCCAACCTGAATACGAATCAACTAATATCAGAAATAGTCCTATACCTTCAATGTAGGCATGATCCATATGTACTCGTGTTCACAGTTCCATTTCTTTTGGCCAAGAGTGAATTTTAGTTTGCCTAAATCTTTTTATTTCTGCTCACTTCGGGCATTTCTTGATATACTCTTCCACATTTCCCAAATAGCCTGGCCACCATGCTTGCAACTTTAACCTTATTTGTGTAGCTAATATACATCCATGTATGTTATCATGTATGACTTTTATTTCTTCTTTTCTCAGAGACTGTGGAGGTACTATGATGTTTCCATTACGTATAATTCCTTTTTCTGTTGCTAATTTGTGTCTTGACTCTTTATAAGTCCTCTCAGCCATAAAGCAATTACTCCATGTATTTCTCTATTGAACACTGGATTCTACATAGTTCCCAGCATAAGCTGATTTAAGGGTAATACATCTGTTTCTATCCAGTTCAAAATCCTATCCTTACAATTTTCACTTGCTTCAACATTTATACTCTCAAAATTTAACTGAGATATTGTAGAATAGTATTTCCGTTAATATATACAATGTCAAAGTTCAATGCCATAAGCTTAATCGCCCATCTTAATCTCCTGGCAGATGTGACCTTTGGCAACTCTTTTCTGGGGTTGAATATGAATTCCAAAAGCTTATGATCAAACTTTAATTTCATTCCCAGAAAAAAATTTCTTGCTCTTTCTATACTCTACACAACTGCCAATGTTTCCTTCTCAATATTCAAATAATTTGCCTCCACCAATGTTAGTTTTATAGATAAATACTTTGACAAGGTGATCCTCCTGCAACAAATACTGCAGCTATAGCACAGTCAATGGTATCAGTAGTTAACCTCAATTCTTTCATCAGGTTGAAGATTTTAACAATTGATTTGTTTTTGAGTGCCTTTTTTAATTTCTCTAAAGTGATCTCCTGTCTTTTTGTTCATTGAAAATTGGTATTCTTCTTCCCTTATTTTGGTAAATTGTTCAACAAGGTCATTATATCATGTTGGATATAGAAATTGGTTAATCCTAAAAAAGATTCTCATTCTTTTTTATTTCTGGCTGAAGCTATCTCTGATATATTTTAATGAGTTTATCATCCGGCAATATACCATTTTTAGATATTTGATATCCTGGGTATGAAATTTTTTCACAATTAAACTTGCATTTATTGTGATTTTCATACCTGTGCTATTTAATTTTCTCAAAACTTTCTCTATTTTTACTTTTGAGCTCTGCTCTTTCTTTTTTCTTTTCTTCACTGGCCAATGTCATCCTGATATACAATTATATTTTTAGTCCCCTTGAAGACTTTTTTGATGGCATTTTGGAAAATGTGACAATGTTTTGACTCCAAAAGGCAAATGGGTACATCTTTGTAATCCAATAGGGATGACTTCTTGAAACTTACTATCAATTTTTATCTGATTATATACTGACTTAAGGTCAATTTTAACAAATTATTTTATACCAGCAAACTCATAGGATGCTGTTTTGATATTTGACAATAGGAATGAATCTGAACAGATCTGGTGATTCATGCCCACTTTATAATCACCACAGATTCTTAAATCTCCATAGGTCTTATGTATAGCCACAATGGGTGAAGCCCAATTGCTGCCACTCTGGCTGACTTTTTCTAATATTCCTTCTTCTACCATTTTGTTCAGTGTTACAACCACTAAGGGTAGCATGTGAACAGGAACTTTTGAGGCTTCAAAATACATGGGTACACTGCTTTCTTTAAGCTGAACACTTTTATCCCCATAATAATCCAGTATCCAGTTTTACAGACTTCATGGAATTTACCAGCTTTGATGTATCTACTTTTAACATGTCAGTTCCTAAAAGACTGGCTTTGATGTTTTCTACCACAATGATGGGAATTGTCCTGAATCTATTTTTTGTGTCAAAAGTGCATTTAAAGCATCCTAAAATTTTAATGATTGATCCATTACTTTTAACGATTGATCCATTACTTTTAACTTTAGTCTACCCATTCTTTCCAAAAAATTCACTTGTATCAACATAACATCATTTCCAGTATCCTCCTATATGAGTAAAGTTACTCTGTTCAACTTCACCATTTCCCTACTTTTATCTCAAATACTTCCGTACTTTCAATCAGAGGATCTATATTTTCCACTTTCTCCTCTTTTTATATGTGCATACTGTCTGGAAGTGATTCCTCTTTTTACACTTAAAATATCATTTACCAAAGGTCGGATGCTTATTTTTGCTCTTTTCATGTTCCTTATTGCAATATCCACATACAATTAAGCTTTTAGTAGCACTGTAAGTCTCCATGCTGCCTTTGGAGGCATTAAAGTTTTGAATCAATTCCAATTGTTGTAAGAACTCCACACATGCTTCCAGATTCATATGAGTTTGAAGCCGCTCTAGAATTTTATGCTTGTATAAGATATAAAACAGTCCTTCACTCAGTTTTATCACAATTAACTTGTCTTCGATATGCATTTGTTCTGAACACATTCTTTCAAACTTACAATATCTCAACGCTTCTTTCAATTTCTGTACATATTGCATAATAGTTTCATTTAGTCTCTGTCTATTTTTGAGAAAGTCCTTTCTGCTATGACCAATTTTTTTTTTTTTTCTTTTTGTACATTTGCTTTTATGACGGTAGCAATTTCTTCATACACTAAATCTTCCAACACATTGGGAGAGACCATGACAGGAACTTTTTATGGCCTCACACCCTGCTGAGGCCAAAAACAAATCTGTAACTTCATTTTCTCCTCCACTAGCTTTGGTGTCTTTTAACTTCTTTACTCTTGCCGATGCTGCAAAACCCTTAAACCAGGTGTCTACATACTCAGGATCCTTCATCGTAGTTAAGTAACTGATTGGCAACACCTTATTGTTATGATGGATATTATCTTTGACAGGTAGGTATAACAATACTACCTTTTATACAGAACCTAATTTACATATCACTACTCTTAGCTGACACATTTCATCCTCTGAGGGACTTTATCAAGCTTGATAAAGTCTGTCAGAGGATGAAAGTTTTCCTTTTGTTTTTATCCAGGGAATTACTTATAATTCTGTAAAATATTAGTTTTTTTTTTTTGTATTTGTTGTTTCACCATAATGGGGGAGAAAATCTCACACCCTCCAAAATTTCTGAGATTTTAAAAATTTATTTTTTTGAAATTGTTTTTGTATATAACTATTCAAAGATTTAATTGTTTTTTCATTAAAAAAAGGTTTTGTTTAATATTCATGACTTGCAATCTCAGTTAAGTTTTCAACTTGAATTTTTAAAAAAAAATAGTCCCTTTTCAACATTTTAACTATTCTGAGTGATGGCCTTTGAATTTGGTAAGAATAAAATGATTGCATTATCAGTGATTCTTTGGTCCTGAAACTGGCAGATCTTTGCACTTGTTCACCATTCATCTTTTCATGTTGTCTCTCATATCAAAAGCAAGTGCTTTATAACATAGAGCAAATTAAACTTATATGCTTGATAATTTCTTGAAGCAGTCATTGCGAGAAATCCAAAACAGAGCCAGAATTTTGTTTTATTGGCTTTTTATCCTGACTGGACAAAACTACAACTGATGAAAGATAGCTTTGCTTATAACTGCATTTGGCAGAGCCAATCAAATTTCAGTCTCAGAGGGTCTCAAATTATGGCTGGCACAAACAAGGGCCACTTCCAAGAATATTTCTGGTTTTTAGGCTCTGATGAGTGAAAAGGTTAGGTTATAATCTCTTATGATCTTGATGGCAAAAGTTTGTGAAAAACAGTTTTTCAAACGATTCTCTTCAAGGATAGAGGAAGGATGGGGAAGCATTTTACTTTGTGTAGCCGTGTTTTGACAGGAGGGAATTGGCAAGAAACATTTTCTTTACTTTCCTGGCAACCACATTTTGGAAATCAGTCAATATTTCACTCAAATTTGCTCTCTTTTATTAGAATTTATGCCAAAATTAATAATGGTAACAATAATAACCATATAATAAGTGAATATAGCAAACCAGTTCAGAAAGAATAAAAGAACAGGTATGTGAGTAAGGAAAGTATTGCACCAAGAACTGTGCAAGTCATAGGATCCTGACTATTTCGACTAATGATATAAGCAAGCACTGAAATGTTCTTGGCCTGGTTTGACCCTCTTTCCAAACTCTGACTAAATGAACAAACATCATATTTTTTTTTTTATTAGGTTTCTTGGTTGGTCTGACAACTTTTCACCACCTGTCTTACAGTTTGAAAAACGTAAACTCCTCTGGGACATTAGATGGATTAACCAATTTAGGCTAGAAGACCAAATCTGAATAGTGTGCCAAACTGAAGCAGCAAATATGCCAGAGAATGAATTTTGTTCTTCTGGCAAACTACAGTATAAATCAAAGCAATGTGTTAGATAGAGCCAAATGGATGGATAAATAAGTAGCCAGACACTTTTTGTATTTTAATTTTAATCATTTCACCTCAAGCAAGTTAATAATGACTTTACGATATAAGAGATTACAGGGAGTGAAAGAGAATTAGAAGACTAGTGGGGAGAAAAGATAATAAAAGAACAGGATTCAGGAAAATGGAAAATGTTGATTGACATTCCATTTTAATTTTTGAAGATTATAGGTGGCAAGGATGCTAGAAACTGGAAGAGTTTCACAGGCAAAAAGTGTGAGAAAAAAATATTAGAATAGAAATTACAGTTACATCGAGCTAATTCAACAAGAAAATGATAAGACCTAGTTGTCAATCTAGTAGTATGCTTAAATTCATGCATGCTAGGTACTAAGGGAGAGAGCTCATTAGAACAGTTGCCATAAAAATATTTCGTGAAAATTTAGAGAGAAGCCATGTCATGGTGATGTTAAAGTGACTGAAGTCAAAGTGCCAGGTCAGGACTGATAACATTGCAGAACCTTCTTTGGATTTTTGTCAATTATCTTGAGATATGTATCCGGAGCACCAGACCAAATATGGCCGCAATATTCAGTGCTTGCATGAATAAATGATAGCTTTATGAATGGATTTTGGTCAGAAAATTGTCTTGCACAATACAGCAAAATAACTATAAAGATTATAGTAATCATGATTAGTTGTTATCAAAAAAAAAAACAACACCCCCACCTCCAAAAAATTGGTTAGATGTTCATGAAACAGAATTGCCGAAAAAAGGTAGAATACTAAAAAGATGCTAGAGTATTAAGGAAACCAGTTAACCTTTAATCTCCAATGCCTTTAAATAACTTTTTTTTTTATTCATTCAATAAAATTGTTTATTTTTTTTTTTAGTAATTATTACTACAATTTTTGGCAATTATAGAAAAATATTCAATTGTTAGTTTTGGTTTCTGGTCTTGGATGAGTTCATGCCAGACTATAATAGAAGTGAAATTATGAAAAATAGGAAAAATCTGTATTTAGGATATTTCTATTAGTGAATGAAGAGTAATATTTCAGTGTAAAAAAAAAAATAAATTGGAAGCTGAGATAAGTTTCAATAGTCAGGTGAGAAATTGGACCAAATCTTCAATCAATTCGATGGTTGTGGTGGGTGATGACTGTAAATACTCAGTAAACATCAAAGTATCAGAATCTTTCGAATCAATTCAGAGTAACTGGCTAGAATCAATAAATGGGTTCCTTTTTGAATAAGGAATAAATCAGACATATGCATGTTTGAATTAATCATTTCCAGTTGTATGAAACTGATCCATTTTTTTAAACATATCATTATTCATGATGAAAAATGGATTTTTGGATAATAATAGGATCAGATTTGCTAAATAGCTGGATGATGATAAAAAAAAAATGAACCGAAACAATGTAATTCTCCCTGGGAAAACGATTGATATACATAGATATGTCAACCACTGAAATAAAAAAAAATCAAGCAACTAACATCCAAGATCATTTTGTTGTATGCAAATATCTACAATTACTTTACAAAAAAAAAATAAAGCAATTTAAAAAAAAATTACTATTGTTCATTTGATACAAGGTCCTAGAGTCACTCAAGGTAGAGCATTGCAGTATAAGGTTGTAAGGATGAAAAGGATCAAGTAAGAAATGGATATAGTGAAGATGTGTTGAAAAGATGATAGTTAACCCTAGATTTGAAGAGGTTAAGACTGTAATGATCAGGGAAGAAGCTGTCCAAGTGGAATTTTCTCTTTACCAATGGAATATGAAGAGAATGAGGATGATTCGATTCTGTGTATGTGGCATGGAGGTTCCTAGCTTAGAAGGTTTGGATTGACGGAACTAAAGAATGTAGCTCGTCTGAACATTTGCCATGAATATAATGGTAGGGTAGCAAGAGGTTAGCAACATTATGTCTGTGGGGAAAGTGAATGTTGAGTGGGAATTATCACTTAGAAGGCTGTGTAAATGTTTTTGAACTCTGTCAATGTTTAATTGAAAATGGAAACATTATTAAACAAGTGTATATTCATCTAACTCTTATTGAATTGATGAATGTTAATATGGCCATGTCACATTGAAACAAGAGCTCTTATCTGTTTTCCTTTTTAAACCATTTTATCCCAAGCAAGGTAGAAATGACATTATTATGCAAGCAGTGAAAGTGAAAGAGAAGACTGAGTATAGGGAGGATTGAGGAACGGACAAAAGATGAAGGGGAATTCCATTAGTATGCAGGGAGTTACAGGGAGTCAAAGTGAAAGAGAAGACTGAGTATAGGGAGGATTGAGGAAAGGACAAAAGATGAAGGGGATTGAAGAAGACAGAAGATGGTGATTGAAATTGCATTTAAAATTTTTGAAGATTGTTGTTATCAGGGAAGCAAGTAAAAGGAAGGGAGTTTCACAGGTGGGTAGTGCAACAAAAACTTTTGGAATAGAAGTATCAGATGCATTTAGCTATTTCAACAGTAAAAGGTTGGAACCTTGACACCAATCTAGTAGCACACTTAAATTCATGTATTCAGGGCACCAAAGAAAAAAAATCTTGTCAGAGCAGTTGCCATGAAAATATCTGTAGAAAAGATAGAGGGAAGCCACATCACATTGGTGAGAAAGTGAATGAAGTTGAGATACCAGGTCATGACTTCATTATATTACAAATTCTTCTAAAACAATTATATATTAAAGTAACTCTTGTCTGTATTAACATTCATTACAAGATTACTTTCTTTACACACTGTTCTCAAAATCAAGATCAAGTTAAAGAAGTCTTCAATAAATTTGTTCTTTTTTTTGTTTCGTTTTTAATGAAATTCCTTTTAAGGAAAGGTATTGATGAATGATAAAACGGCCATGTCACACTGAAACACCTGTTCTCATCTGATCACTAAAGTTAAGAAATGGTAAACCTGGTCAGTAGCTAGATCATTGACTGTTTGGGAATAATGGGCTGTAAGCTTGGATGTATGGGTGGTGTGATGGATAATGGCTTGGAATGAGAAATTGAAGAACTATGGCTGAATTTCCAGGCAAGTTTGTTACATTCACTTCTGCATAAATACCCTTGAGAAAGTTATGAATCTGTCTTTCTCTCCCCTGATATGGATTAAATAGCAGGACAGAATGCCTCCTATAGCTTTGGTTGACAACCAGTTTATTGCAGAAAGTATCAGCAATAGGAATTCTTCTATCAAGTCAATCATGAATCACAAAAAACCTGTTTACTTAAGTGCGTAATATCCACACCTACCAACTCAATTTGGGCAAGTATAGAAGGGTGGCTTGTTTCTTACCATAAATAAGAAAGATAATGAGATCTTGGGAAGGCCTATATCCAAAAAAAAGGATCTTCACAGGGTGATAAAAAAAATAAAAACAATGAGATATTTTTATTCAATAAATGGTTGTTTGTAAACAAATAAAATTAAGAAACTGAAATTTTTATCATCATCATAGTCTTAGCATTATAACAATAATCATAAATATTATTGGTCATCATCATCATCATCATTATTATTTTTCATCTCATAATTTTTTCCAGTCTTGATAGTCCAAAAGCATCTCTGCATGACAAATTATTTTCCACCCCACATAAAAAACGATCTCAATTCTCCTCTCACTGCTCTTTTTTGCTATTTCCATGGAAAGTGCTCTGAAGAACTACATTCTTTAGTTCTACCATTTCTAATCTTCATGGTTAAGATCCACCATGCTATGCACATTGTCACAAACTGTCCTCATTCCCTTCATCTTCCATTGGTGAGATGTAAGTTCCACTTGAGCAGCTTCTTCCCACAAACTGCTGCTTTGTGGAACTGACTCCCAAAAGGAGGCTTCCCTGATCGCTACAACCGTAACCTGTTCAAGACTTAGGTAAACTGTAATCTTCCGCATACATCCACATAACCCGAGTCTCTTACTCTGTAACCCTCTACCTCGTGTGACACTCATGCTTTGTACAGGGTGAACACTATTGTAATAAATATATATATTACAATAGTGTTCATCTCAGCATGGTGTAATGGTTAGAAAGCTTATCTTGCAAGATCAATTATGACTAGGTAGTGTGTTCAATCCTCACTGGGTGCCCCATACTTTCGGCCTTGTGCCACATCTAAGCTGGGCTTAGAAAATCACTATATATATATATATATATATAATTCTATGCCTGTTCTCAGCTGATGTCTTGTGGTTATTGTGTTTGAAACTTAATAACAATGACTTTTATCAGATTTGTAACATCTTTCTCAGTCTACTTGCAAACCTCAGAAGTCTCAGTTCTTCAGTTGTTTTCTTTTATATGCCACATCCCTTTAGGACAGGAACAATTATGGCTTTCTACAACTTAGTCTTTTTAGTTTCAATCAAAGCTTGACTCTTTACCATACCCCTTTGTCCCTAATTTTACATCCTTCTGCTGCCCTTGCTATCATTGTCTTTTTCAAGGCCATCTTCCATCATTATGCGCCCCAGAAAATTTAAGTCTTTCTTTCTTTCTGTATTTAAGTGTTAATGTTCTTTTAGTTTTATTTCTCTTAAAAGTTCCCTGTTGCTTACACGTTCAATTACAGTTAATCAGTTCTCAGCAACTATCTGTAGAACCACATCTGTCTTTTCTCATCTCTTCTTAATCTTTAAGAAAATTGTTCAACATTCACTGCTATATAGGAGGATGGATACTTGTTTCTCATGAAAATTTTTTGTTTCTTTAAACAGTTTAGCTTTTTGAAGGCATCTTTGACTATTTAAGTTTGTGTTTGGATTTCAATGTCATATTTGCCATTATTTGTTAAAACACTTTCCAGATAGATAAATTGCTGAACTTGCATGAGTTTTCTTTGTATCTAATGATATTTTTCTCTCTCTTAATATTTTATTTAGTTTCTTTGGTATACCAGTTCTCTTGAAAATGTCGGTGTTACATTTTCTGTTAATATACTACCCAGGTGATAATGGTAATGATTAGTTGTTCACTTATAAGGAAACATTCAATAACCATTACTGTCCATTGAAATTTATAAAATCTTTTCTTTTTCAATTTTTTAAGAAAAAAGATTTTTGAAGTCTACTGTTAGCACTATTTCTACTATTGATGAGTTAAATTTTTGTATATACATTTTTCTGATGTTTTCAGTATTTCAATTCTAGAGTTTTTATCAGTTTCAGATGTGCAAACAAGTACATTTATGGCTTTGGCTTTCAAGATCCGTTTTTTTTCTTTTTTTTTTCTTTTTTTTTTTTTTTTTTGCTGCCTTTTAATTTTGTTCTGTGATGATTTTGTAGGTTTTCATTTTATTGTTTACAAGTCTTCTACTTTGAATGGAATAAGGATTTACATATTTGTTATATAGATATAAAGTGTCCCTGCTGACACTTCAGTTTGAACATAGATCATCAGTGAGCAAACACAGGTGATACCATTATTGAATTAAGTAGACCACATGATCAAAGAAGAAACACATAAGTTGCATGACATCTAAACGATCGTTATTTCTATTCCTGTCATCTATTACTATTCGGATCTGCACTTCTATTTTATCCTCTATTACTATACGGTTTGCTACTCACTATACTATTTCTCTATTCAGATCACTTTATGAATTACTATTTGAGCGAGTATTATTGAGCAAATACTATTAATGTGAGCGCTATTAAAAGGCATCTGACACCAGCTTTGATGAACAGTGTACTATAGTTGCATCTCTACTACAATGATTATTACAAAAGTGACAATGAGTATTCGTTGGCATTACCAAAGTGGCAATGCATGTTCGTTGACATCACAAAAATATTAAAGTCAAAGAATATCTCATGTCAGTTTGTGCTAATACTATTTTATTATTTGTATTCACTTAGTTTTCACATGAGGGGGAAACTGATGTCTTTTTACTGTTGATCAAGGGAGACAACAAATTGACTCAAACATCCCAGCAGTCCATTCATTATATTTAGCTTATTTAACTCCTGCTGTTAAGTTAGTTTCAATGCTTTCTTGGATTTTCAGTTCTTCCAACCTCTTTTGCAATAGTAATGACTTAAACAACAGCAAGTCTATTCATTATTTTAGCACATTTTCTTTTTTAGGATTCTAGCTGTTTGCAGCTATTCTTTCATCTGTATGTTTTTCATTGTTCCTCAGATTTTCAATTCTTCCAGCCTATTTGATTAACTCTTGGGGACCATTCCAAATGCTCAGACAGTAATGGATTTGACTGCTATTTTCATTATTATTATTATTATCATCATAATTATTATTATTAGTAGTAGTAGTAGTGAATGATGGGGCGGCATACCTACAAAGTGATGCTGAATTAAAAATCCTAATATCTCCAGTCATAACTCCCAGTTTGATTAGGGTGTATGAAACACATACCACACAGCCAAATCTGCTCAATATAGTAACAGATTTTGATAAAAGCAGTATATAAACTTGTAGGTCCAGTTAAAAATAACCCAATCTGTTCAGACAATCATTGACTGATTATGTTCCCAAGTATCTAGATATGATTTCAAAGTTGTCTTGGCTGCCTCAACTTGGAAGTTGAAAAAAAAGCCTTCATGACACCTGGCCATGATTCTCTACCAAAACTACTGCTCATGCATAGTGTTCCAGCTCATAGGTGTTATACCAAACTGGCTAGTGTGGTAGCTGACTAGCAAATTGGTGGTACTGAGTAGGATATTTACAGTCATAGTAAAACCATTCATTTCCATATAGGAAACCTCTAGTATTCATTTAATAGGTGTACATAGGTTTGCCTATTGTCATGTTCACACTCCACCCCTGTTGTTTGAACAAGAGTAGAAGTGTATTCCTTGTTTCCAGTTTAGGATTAGGTTTCTGGTTCCTTCTAAAGCCTTTTCTTTCTCCTTCACTTCTGGTGGCCCCTTGTGTCTTGGTGGCATTACCACCTTGTTTGGGTTAGTGCCTCTTACTCTTAAGCACTCTACCTCGAGTGGCTCTTGAAAAGGGTAAAAAAAACAAATCAAACAGATTGTGTTATTGTCAGTTGAAATTTCTAAAATCCTTTTATTACAACTGTTGTTCAGGAAATTGAACTTCTAAACATCAAGATTTCACTTGTTGCTATACATAAGAGTTAGATTTAAGCCGATCTTAATTCACCAATATTGTCCTGGGTAGGATGATAAACTATATCTGGAAACAAGGCCTCTGATTGGGATGTTTTGAGGAGTGTGTAAGTACCTCTTAACTGCTGTTGTTCCCAGGTCCACTCTGACCCAGAGTGGCAGCACCTGTTAGGGTTCCAGTTATAGGCAAATAGATAACTCCTAAACTGGGGTCAAAACACTATGAAAGTATAAAAATATATTTTTATAGTAAAAATACCAGCAACAGATTTTCATTGTAAAAAATATTACCAGCAATACATTTTTGTAGAAGAAATTATTATTGACCCATAATATGCCCCTAAACAAACAGTTCACCAATACAAAACATATACATGTTAACACCTCCAATCATTTAAGATCTGAAGCTATGTGAGCTATGCCTGGTGTCTCGGTGGGACATTTATTATTATTATTTAGTACTTCATCTATTTTGTTTACTCCTCCTGTTCTCAAAAAATAGATTTTTTTATTCAAATCTACCATTATTTGTGTCTTCTGTTTGTTGTCACTCTTATAACCATTAATAATGGAAAGTTCACTAACTTAATCATTTTTACTGTTTCTACCGGCATCTTCCAATATGGCAGCTTTCCAACTGGTTCAACAAAGATTCTCTATAAATAAAGACTTGTATCTTATATCAATCTAAGGTAATTTTTCTCCTATATTTTCCTCAGGCTCTCATATTTCCTTCTGTATGGATTCCTACTGGCCATCAAGTAACATTGTATTGAAGCTAACATAGAAGGTGAATAAGCAAATCTTTGGCAAAGTGCAGAGTTGTTGTATCCTTTATCTGCTGCAGAATAGCCTTTTATAAAGCATTCTAGCTTTCCTTCCTTTTCTTTCTTCACGTTTATATCAGTTGGTTATTATAGATTATAAAAGTGCAAGATTAAATTCTTGGTAGGAAAGAGTTCTATTGTTCTGGTTTTGAAGTCAGATTTGCTTTCCTTGGGGCAGTTCAAGTAATGAACTACAACTTCCCCCATCTTTAAATCTTTAAATGTATTACCTCCTGTCCACTGCTGCAACCATTAAGCTTCCAGCTTTAGGATTAATTTTTCTAAGCTGCTGATTAACAGTCACTGAGAGATAATTTTATAAGGTTTCAAAGTGCCAAAAATAAATCTAAGTTTTCATAATTGATTAAAGTTCTGACATTGTCTTATCACAACTTTATTTAAACTCATATCATTATTTCTTGTCTGAATATTGTTAAATGAGGTGTTTAATCAATGTATGTAGTTGCTTTGAACAAAATATAAGTAAGCTGGAGAAGACCTGCATAAAACATTGTGAAAACAAAACAAAACCCCAAAACAAGGAAATTACAGTAATTTCCTTTTAAGCAATTGCTTAATGGTATACATGGTAATAAGTTAAAAACATCTCATCTCCCCTCTCGCACCCACCATAATAACATTTTCAACACAAAAGCTGAATTCATCAAATAAAGCTTCATAAGCTTTTACTTAGAATTGTTGCTATATTACAGTATAAAACTTAAACCTTGAATAAGTAGATATGTTGAACATAATTGTTAAAAAGGAAAAGGTTATTAGTGTCTGACTTTTTCATCAGTCTTTATCAAAGAGCATTTTTGCTAAGTTTAAAATATTAAATTATAAAACAGAATTACCAAGAAAAACCAGGAAAAAAAGTTTAAAGTAGACTTTATCTGTCATCGCACATAAAACAAAAAAATGAGACAGTCGGCCAACTTAAGGTACACTGTGTAACTTCAAAGAGTAAAGTCCTTTTGCTAATGTTTGATCCACAGCAATGAAAAGATATCTCAAAATCCTTAAGTGACAAGATAAATATACCATGCTTAGAATATTGAATCTGTTATATGAGAAAGTATTGATTCCCTTTCATCAACATTCTCCTGGATAAGACGTTAAACTACATCCGTGTCCTGGGTAAGGTGATAAACTACATCCAGCAGCGAGGCCTCTGATCAGGAGGTTTTAAAGTGCATGGAACCACCTCTTGATTGCTGGTGTTCCCAGGTCCACCCTGACCCACTATAGACAAATAGTTAAATATTACCAGGAATACTTTTTTGAAAAAAAATTTTACCAGCAATACAATTTTGAAGGAAAAATATTACCAGAAACAGATTTTTGATGAAACAAAATATTACCAGCAATAAAAAATGTTGTCGGCATTAAATAACCCATTGAGATTGATATGCCGTAAAACAAAATAAACCAAACCAATCTAAACCAAAGAATACATATTCTATTCATACGAATCTATCCTAAAAATGTTGTTGGCATTAAATAACCTATTGAGGTTGATATGCTGTAAAATAAACCAAACCAAACCCTTTGATCAACAGTTTTAGTTCCTGTAATCGAACCCAAAAGTAACAAATTGTAAATTTTAAAGTCCTGATGATTCTGCCAATTTAAGCATGCTAAATAGTATTGATCATAGTCATATTAGCCATTTCATTTTCAGGTAACATTTGGCATTCATTTCCCAAGCAGACAATGCTGCTTTCAATTGAAATTTATGAAATCTTTCTCTTAAAACAATTTTTCAGGATAATAAATTTCTCAATCCCATTAGCTGTTATCATTCTTCCAAGCATTAATAGGGGTTTTCTTAACATTTTGTGTCCTGGGTATGATGCTAAAGTACATCCGCATCCTGGGTATGATGCTAAAGTACATCCGCATCCTGGGTATGATGCTAAAGTACATCCGCGTCCTGGGTATGATGCTAAAGTACATCCGCATCCTGGGTATGATGCTAAAGTACATCCGCATCCTGGGTATGATGCTAAAGTACATCCGCGTCCTGGGTATGATGCTAAAGTACATCCGCGTCCTGGGTATGATGCTAAAGTACATCCGCGTCCTGGGTATGACGCTAAAGTACATCCGTGTCCTGGGTAAAACGCTAAAGTACATCCGCGTCCTAGGTATGACGCTAAAGTACATCCGTGTCCTGGGTAAAACGCTAAAGTACATCCGCGTCCTGGGTATGATGCTAAAGTACATCCGTGTCCTGGGTAAAACGCTAAAGTACATCTGTGTCCTGGGTATGACGCTAAAGTACATCCACATCCTGGCTATGGCACTAAAGTACATCCGCGTCCTGGGTAAGACGATAAACTATGTCCAACAGCGAGGCCTCTGATAATACGTTTTTGAAAAAGTAATGTTGCCAGCTGTACTTTTCAAAAAAAATATTACCAGCTATATATTTTTGATAAAAAAATATTGCCAGCTATATGTTTTTGAAAAAGTAATTTTACCAGCTATACGTTTTTGAAAAAATAATATTACCAGCTATACATTTTTGAGAAAGGAATGGATTTTGACAAAACAAAAATATTACCAGGAAAAAAAAAAGGTGTCGGCATTAAATGACTCATTGAGGTTGATATGCTGTAAAACAAACCAAACCTTAACATTTTGTTTGAAGTTGTGTGGAATCTCAACATTTTGATTAAGTCATTATTCTCTCTGTCCATCTTGCTGCTGTTGAAAGTGATGTTTCTGTTATCTGGTACAGTTCTTTGTGATTCTGTAACACCATTTCACAAGATTTGAAGAAGGATGATCTTTGCCAAGACTCATAGGTTTCACTTGCTTAAAGCCATTTTAAACCATTGATCTGAAAAAGTGGTTTTAAACAGCTGATGGTTTAGATGTTCATGAATAGTATCTGTCTATATTTCTGTGATGAGGTATTATGTACACTATTTACATTATTCGGACTATTCTCCTCATCTTTTTCACCATATTTATTACAACGTTTCGGCTGTTGCACACTCTGGCCTTCTTCTTCAAGGACACATGGCAGAGTGGATAAAGGGGTTGGTTACATCAAGTGACAAGACCCAAAGAGTGTGTGTTCAATATCCAGTTAAGGCAGTGGAAAACTTGGAGAGGGGAATTAACAGGAGATAACTGATAACTGACATCCATTAAACATGGCATGTCGAACTAGAACAGTCTAACCCAGTGAGGGAAATAAAGGGTTCAGTTTGACATTCCAACTACCTGAAGAAGGCCGTAGTGTACAACGGCCAAAATGTTGTAATAAATATAGCGACAAAGATGAGGACAATAGTGCGAATAACATAAATAGTGTTCCTGAATAGGTGTGGTGCTATGCATGGCATCCATTTGAAATTCAATCTGAAAAGTCTACTGGAGAACATGACTTGTTCAGTTTCTTTTTCTCCTATACTAAATTTGTTATAACTGATCAATAAACTGAGATATTTGAACTGTTTAGTTTTTATTAATTCCATATTCTGAATTTTTATGATGGATTCAGTTTATGTGCGATGACTACTTTCATTCAAGTTCCAGATTATAGTTTCTGTTTTGGAAAGGTTTATCTTAAAACTTATTTTTTGGAACACTTAGTAGAGGATGTTATCTGCATATCCCCCCCTATTCATCAATACATTGGCTTTGGGAGGGAAAGCAAGAATGCTGCTTTCTATTAGTAGATTTGTTTGGGATGTAGCATGGAAAGTTTCAAGTATGAGTGCCCATCTCTTCACATTTGTGTTTGAATATGTGCAGGGCATAGTCTAGGAAAAGATTAAATATATTGGTGAGAGTATTTACTAAGGGCTGCAAAGGACTTACTGCATATTAGCTCTATAGATAATGTTAGTCAAATATTGATAATTTAAGGGACACTTATTGTGGTATTTACATTTTTTCATCTCTTATTTCATGTTAATTATTTTTGCAAGAGATGATTATTTAATAATTTATTGCTATTGTTGTGGTAAGCGCCAATTAACCCTTCTTACTATCATGAATGGACTAATCCATTCATGATATGTAGTGATGGGAGGAAGATAATACTATTGCAGTGACTTGTCTAGTCGAGTATTGAATACTACTATCATGAGTTACCAGACCCCACATCAGAACAGTTATAATGAGATGTTGCATTATCTGTGTCTCTAACACAACTTTAGCTGATGTATGTTATTTTTGGTAAATATCTTCTCTAATGTTGGAGAACTTTGAAATATCATTTGAAGAAGATTCTATCAACATGAATTTTTACATTGTGGCTATAAAAAAATAACTATAACACATTATGGTTTCATTTTTTTATTTTTACATTTTATGTTTGTTCTTTTTTCCACCTAGTCTATATCTACTTTGTTTTCACTTTCTTCTCTGGCTTTTACATATTTAACTTACACTTTAACAAATATTTTCTTATTGCTAGATTTAACTGTTAATCTATATTCTACCAATTTATGTCAATGTTTAGGTAAATAACAATGAAATTAGATGGAAAAAAATTTTAAAAATTTAATTGTCGTAATAATAATAGCTGTCCTTTAAATGGTCAATGTTTGACTAATAATTTTATCGATAGAGCTAATATACAGTATAACAAAGAGCAAAAATGTTATATTGGTTCAAGTGAAACAGAGTGGAGACAATGATTTTACAACCACACATTAAACATGTTACAATAATTACAAAATACAGATCTCTCTAAATATTACTCGCAGATAAGATATAGAAAAATAAAGCCATATAACAATATATCAATTAAAACCTTGAGTATGAATGACAATTTCTTGGGTTTCATTAATCATTTTGTTCCACTTATCCTCTTTTCCATCTCAAATCATTCACTGTTTCCCCTGTTGCAAACTCTTGTCCATTTTTTTCTTTTTTTGATATTAGCTCCTTTTGTCTCTGTTTAAATTCCTTGAAGCTTTTTTTTTTGTATTTGCAGCTCTCTTTCCTTTACTGATCTCTTTATATTTACTTGAGATCTTTTGTGAATTTTTGTTAAATATTTATTTTTTTCTTTTCTCTCCCTATATCCTATTTAGAAACTCACTCACTTTTTTGTGATTTCATCTATCACTCCCGTGTTGCTCTTGCACTCACTACCCCCTCAATGCTTGTATTAAATTTACTTTTTTTCAGGGCAATCTTGATAAAATCATCCTCTTTTCTCTCTCATATTTTCACACTTTGTTTTTAATTATCTTTCCCCACTATGATTTACTTTGTCAATCTCACTCAGTTTGTTATGCAATTTTCTTTTTGCATAAGTGGATACATACATACAAGACTGGTACAGAAAAAATTATTTCCCAAACTCTTTTGTCTGTATGAAATGAAATATAGCTTTTCAGAACAGATTACTTTAACATTTATCCTCAATTTCTTCAATAACATCGTCTCTGAGGAACATAAATGTTCCCAAAAGTAACATTAGCACAAGTATAAAAATTCAATAAACTCAAAATGGAATGGTAAGGAAAGAGAATCATAGTACATTTCCTAAAACTGAAAAATTGTTTGACCTACATGACAGCCTATTGTAAGTCATTTTGTAATGTTATTGATTAAAAAAAATAATCATTATTCTCAAGGATATAAAGTTTCTTTATAATTTTTTCCTACTTCCATAAGCTTAATATTTATATAAAGATATACAAAAAGGACAATTATACATAAAATCAAAAAGCAAATATTGAAATTTCTGGCCACATAATAAGAGATGATGACCTAGAAAATTTGACACTCACAGGACATATTTAAGGCGAGAGAGAGAGAGAGAGAGAAACAGTGAGCAACCTTATGAACTTATGTTGATGGATGGCAGAACATGGAGTTGGAGTGATAGTAAATCAATAGTCATTACTTTGAGCTACAAAGGATAGGAAGTCATAGTCATGATCACCCGTGTTTTAAAGATACATAAAAGATGAAGATTGCAACTTTGGTAAAAAAGACTTAATTATGCTAAATTAGTAGACGGATATTTTGAGTTGATTAATATTTTTAAATATATTAATAAGATTTGACCAGAAATTCTTTAATTATTCATGTTTGCTTGCTTACGGAAAATAATTTGGTGAGGGGGCAAAATTTCACATGGAAAAATTTATTCTTTTGTGAGGTGGGATAAAATTTCTGACAATAATATTCTGTTGGATTGGTAGTAAAACCTCTAGCCACATTTTTAGGTTGCAATCAAAGCTGCTTGAGATTTGAGATAATCTCAATTTTAATTATAGTTACGCATTAAATTGCTCAACTGACTAGTGCTATTTCCAAAAAGAAAAAAGGGGTGTAAGTGAAGGATTTGTCGTTACCCGGACTTACTCAACCTATACAGTGAGGCAATTCCGAGGGAATTAGATGTCCTATCAGGATTCATTATTGATGGTAACAGTCTTAATAACAGAAGATCATTGATAGCAGATACAAAATGAAAACTATAGAAGATTCTAGGTAGTGAAGGAAAGTGAGAGTAATGGACTAAGCTTAAACTGCAAAAAGACACAACTGCAGTGATTAGTAAAAATTCCACTAAAATTAAGGTAGATAAGAAAAATGATTCATAGAAAACTAAAAAGTTTAAATCTTAAGGTTAACATAAAGTACTAATGTTAAACAAGTAGATTTTCTTGATGCTATGTTAGATCTCATTAATGATATATTTCAACCTTATATGAAAAATAACGCCAACCCAATTTATATCCACCCCAATTCTAACCACCCTCCATCTGTAATCCAACATATACCTTCATCTGTAGAACATAGGATTATCAGTCACTCATCAAACAAATATGTGTTTGATAAATATAGCAGTATGTATAATAAGGTTTTAAAGAATAATGCTTGTAAGTAAGCTGGAAAATTTTTTAGAAAATATGATGATAGTAGTCCAAATAAAAGAAATAGATCATTTGTTACACACTGCCATTTAATCAGTTAGTATAGTACTAAGTTAGGCTATAAGTTCCTCCAATTGATTGATAAACACTTTCTTAAAAGTAACCCTCTTAGTAGAATATGTGACAGACACAAATTAAAACTAAGTTACAGCTCCATCAATAATCTTGAGAAGATTATAAAGTTACGTAATAATAAAATTTTAAGCCAATAATTTAGATCATTATACACATTCCAAGATAAATATTAATGATACTGGGCAATATAATTGTAGGAATTCTGACCAGTGCTCATTGCCAAACAAATGTTTAACTAAATCTCTTGTTTATCTTTATGATCTCTGCAATAGAGAATCTGATGGTTGAAAAATTTTATATTGATAGTACTAAGAACTCTTTCAAGATGACATGGTACCAATATATCTTGTCCTTCACCAATGGAATGTTTAGAAATAATACATCACTTTCCAAACATTTTTGGACTTTAAAAGATGATATTAAGACTCTGAAGATGAAATGGAAAACTTAAAAAATGGCAAGGACATGTCGATCTTTATGTGAACCCTGTTTTCTGTGCTTACATGAAAAATTGGAAATTATTAGATTCAATAAAAATTCTTTATTAAGTCAAAGAAATGAATTAACAGTAAATTATGAATATAATTTACCTTTTACCTTACAATTTTGTTAAATAATGGAATTTGATTATGCTTTTTCTTATATTTTAGTTCTAATGTTTTGCACCATATATGGCTTATCTTTCTATTTGTAAGATTAATTTGGATTTAATATAATTTTGTATTAATCTCCTGGTAGTGTTAGTAACATCTTGTACAGATGTATTGGTATTTGGTTGGTATTTTTGACATTTTATATTAATTATTAACATCTTTTATGAAGAATCTTTATTTAACAGTTGCATATTAATTTACCAACAAATTCTATATGTGTAAATTATTTACTAGTTTCTTAAAGAAGCTATTTATCCATTTTATAAAAAGATTTTATGTAAGAAATCCACAAAGCATATAACTTGTTTAGCAGTTTGTTAAATTACCTCTCCACCCAATTTTTATTTCTTATGAAATGGCATTGGTCAAATTTGTATAATTTATGTAGCCATTTGCATCTGCTGTAGTTTGTTTGGCTGTCATGAGCCATTTATAAAAAAATAATTTTTCAATTTTTACTTCTTCGCTTAATTTAAATTTAATGTAGGTCATATTTGATTGGTTGATCAGAGTAAAGCCCACAAACATTATAACCCCACTTTTTTTTTTTTTTTTTTTTTTTGTAAAAAGAGGTATTTTGCTTTTAAATCTAAATAAATCATTCACTCACTTGTAATTTACAATCACCTGATGAGATACATTGATATCGATTGAAACACAGCTGCAATTGTGTAGCGATTTTGACATGTTTTTGGTGTAATATCCAAAAATAAATAATATTGCACTACTTTGTATTCAACCGTCTTTTATATTAAATGTTATGAACATTGGAATTGTACTGTATTCATTCTCATTTAACCTGGATATACATTCATATATAAAGAAGCAACTTGATCTCTCTCTCTCTGAGCAACACCCCACTGCACTTTCAGAGTAGGATCAGGCATTCTCTAATAGCTTGACCAAGGTCTCTGAGATACGTTTTTTTTTTTTTTGTGGATGTACTATCTATAATTTTTGTTGTGAATGAAGCCTAAATTACAACTAGATATTGAAGTGATTTGGTGTTTACGTTCTTTGTAATAATCTCAAATAGCCAACCTTGTGTTGAAATTTGCATCTGTAGGATTTCAAACAAATATCCCAAGTAGAAAGGATGGAATGCAGTGATTGCGGACAAGATTTCTTGGGAGTCATCATCAGGGGAAAAAATTCTGTCAAGTGAAAGAGAAGAAATAAAGCAATGTCAAATCAAGTTTGATATTGTTGCATCTATAGAAACATGAGATTTGTATTGTATCAGAATTCATTTGACAGTGATATTATTTTGTCATCAAATAGATAATGTTATTGTCATGATAAGAGGAACTTGCAATAAGAATAAAAATATTGTCATCACACTATGGTGATCATATTGGAGAGTCCATTATATGATCATATTCATACCATAATTACAAGGGGATGCTGAAAATTTATTTGGGCAAACAAGAAACTCTTTCACAAAATTTAATGTTTAGTCATTTGGTCAAATTTTGGGAAGTAAAAGATCTTGGAAGGCTGAGACATTTTCAACACAACCTCATAGAAAAAAAGAAAAAAAGCTGCCCTGTCAATTCATTTTTCTAGGCAGTAAGCTCAGTGTAGCAGCATGCATAATGATATTTGTACAATGTATGATTACACAATTCATTTATGAAGACCTGGGATCAAAATGTAGTAACTGTGATCTTTGTTTGGGTCATAATCTTTTTTGCTATATCTCTTTTCTGACATGGGTGATCATGGCTCTACAATTTTGTATCCTTTATAGTTCCATATTTCTGTTCTGCCATCCATCTAAACAAGCTTGTTAGATAGGTTATACACTCTTTACCTCTGTTCCATTTGTTTTTTGTCCTGCGAGTCAAATTCTCCAAGCTCTCTCTCTCTTCTTCATGTGTCCTAGAAATTTCAACTCTCTATTTCTGATCCTAAGTATAAGCATACTTTTTGTTTCCATTTTCCTTAAAACATCCTTGTTACTTATATGTTCAGTCCCTAGTATGCTCAGCATCCTTCTGTAGAACTATTTTTCAGTTGCCTGAAGTATCTTCTTGATCTGTGAGGAGGTTGCCCACCTTTCACTGCCATATGGATTGATATTGTATAGTTCAAAACTCTTTACTTTGTTTCTAGTGTGATTTTCCAAGGAAAATCACTTATTGATTAGTTTAATAAAATCATCAATCCAAATTTGAATTCCAGCTGAGTCTATATTCACTTTGCACTCATTATTGAGAAAGGCATGAACTCCCTTTCCTTTACATGTTGAGTAAAGGAAAGTGAGTTCATATATATATATATATATATATATATATATATAAAATTTTGTATAAACCTTAAATTTATTCTCAAAATACTTTGTCAGATTTTTGGTGAACTGTCTTTATGTTGAACATATATTTTTGACAAGCATGCATGCTTCAAATCCATTTGAGCATTAGTTCAAGATGTTGAGTTTTTAAATATGGGAAAAAATTGTCAACAACTGCACGATGAGGACTGTCTCAAAACTATCATCTTTTACACATGCTTGGAATCAGGTATGGAGTCTGCCAGGATCACATGGTTTAAGACTTTAGTTTTGATTGCTTAAAATATGAAAAGAAAATTCTTAAAATATTAGAATAAAAATATCATTCCTGCTTAGTATTTTTGATTCTCAAGTTAAAAGAAATCACTATTGAGCCATGGGGATTCAGTGCCTACTTCTTGATTTCCATGGACCTTTTAATACTTGATGGCTCAATTATTATTTCTTGATCTGTAAAAATAGCTCAACATCTGTCCTAGTTCTCAGCAAGCACCAGATTCCATAATCCTGGATTTGAGCTGCAAATATTTCTTCTGCTGCTACAGCTGCCGAGCAAGACAAGGCAGGACTTAAAATAATCTTATGTGTTGATGTTCAAGGAAAATATTTCATCAGTGTAGAAAGTGGAACTTTACCCTTGACTACTGCTACTACCAAGGCATGTGTTCTATTGAGCAGCTGTATGCTTATAAATATAACCAGTGTTATTTTTTGAAGATAGTTTTCCCAATTCATGCAATGGCTTTCATAGACTATCATACAAATATCAAGATAGATAGGTATATTGATTTTTTTTTGTATGCACAATTATGAGGGAAAGAAATAGAGATACCAACAATTAATTTATTTTTGTGTGTATTTATTACCAATCTTAGAAGTCATAGAAGCTTGAACTTGAAAATTTTAAAGCAAACAGAATATTTAGCATATGCACTTGGGTTTTTGTTTTAAGAATTCATTTTATAAATTTAGATATTTTCATCAACTTGAATTGGAAAATAAAGCATATATATTTCTATTTGTCTGAACTCTGATTTTTTTAACAATGAATGTGAACTTTTTGAGTTTTTGATCTCCTAAGGCAAATAAACAACTTTGTATTTATTTTAATAGATAAAAGGCAGGAGGTATTTTGATTGTATTTGATAGAATAGAAAGAACTATATGCTATGTCCTTTCAGGATGTTGGCAGTCATGGCTCTCCACAATTTCCTGTTCTTTGTAGTACTTAGTAATCTGTCTTTTTGTGATCTCTCATAAATTCTTTTCTACCAACCATTTACACAAGCTTGTTAGGTATGTTATAAGCTGTTTTCCTTTATTTTTCATGCCTTCAGTATGTTCTGTGAGTATCAAATTTTCAAGCCCTCTTTCCTCATTACATGCCTTTGAGATTTCAACTTGCTTTTTCTGTTGTTAAGCATAAGTGTCCTTTTCATTTCCGTTCTCTCCAAAACTTTGTCATTGCTTGCATGTTCAGTTCATGGTATTCTCAGCATCCTTCTGTAGAAATAAATTTCTGTTTCAAGTTTCTACTTCATTTGTGAGGAGGTTGTCTGCCATTCACTAGTAGAACTGACATTACGTAAAAGTATGATGTTGCAACATTTGCACAGTGGCTGATCACTTCGATCCAATCTCTGCCTTGTCCGACATTGCATTTGATTTAGATCACAAGGCTGGCAAGGATCAAATTGTTGACAGGAATCATTGAATTGGTCTGGTCTGGACAAGGTGAAACCACAAGTCATAGGATAAATTGTAACAAAGAAAATGTTTTGTATAATGTTTCTTGTACAGAGCTGGTAGTACAATATCAGTCCTTCATGCAGGAATATCTTGTCATACTAAGTTATTCAATCCTTCTCTCTTCAAATATTTCATGACACTTTGTTCATCGTGACTAAGTCTAGAAAAGGTGTCTGGTGGCTTCTCTCTCGATCATTTTGATTCTCTGTTAATATGGACCTCCGTTCAAAAGCTGCATGTGATCTGATGGGAGTTGGGATTTTGCCCATTCCCTTAATCTCCACAGAGAGTTCTTTGTTTGACTCTGGGAAATTAATTACATGCCCAATTTTGGAGAGGTACCTCCTATGAGGAGTAGTGGTAGCAGAATATTGATCTACCTTCTTGTATTGGTGCCTCATACCAATACTGCCTAAGAAGTGTAGGCAATTCGTTCACTTCCCTTGGTGTTCTGCCTAGGCCTTTCATTTTTGTTGGCACTTCGACCAATCTGATCACTACACTGCATGAGCGAGCTGGTGTGGCTTAGCTCCAATCATTAATTTAATTTTAATGAACTATCAAAATTTTTGTCAACAGAATTCCTTGACCCCTTTCACCTTTCCAATTGGGCACTCACCAGCCAGGCTCCCTTGACTGCCTCCTCATGTGGCATTTCAGGTCTCATCTAAAGAAATTTTACTGATCCAGTGATTTACATCTTCCCCACTTTTTTTGACAAATGATTAAAATAAACAATTCTCCAACTTTGTTTCCAGAACATTTATCTCTGATTGACTTTTCCTTACTGGGTCTTGGCCATCAGATAATTCCATAACCTGGATTCTAAAAACAATAGTGTCTCCATTTATGCTTTTACACCACCTCTCTTCATTCCTCTCTCCCCACCAAGTTTAAATTACCTTCCCCCCCACACACACACCGGTATAATTTTTTTGACTTGAGTCCTCAAAATAATAATAAAGCCATTTTATTTCTAGCCAGCTCCCACTCCTGACTTGCTCATTGGAGGTCTTCATATCTCTATTCTTTGGTCGCTTGTTGACAACCCAGTATTTACCAGGTTCATTTCATAGTTTTTTTATTTTTGTCTTGCTTTTACCCAAAGAAGAAGAAAAAAAAAAAAAACCTTTGAATTTACTAAAACCTGGTCTTATCTCTTGGTATGTTTATCAATCTATCCTTCAATGCTTCAGGTGTCTCATCTCTCTCAGTATAAGATCAAGCTATCCTTTGAAACTTAAGGAATCCCAAAAGTTCAGTACTCTTTTTCTTTGTTTCTAATGAATTTTTTCTGTTTTGTAATACTTTGCTTAGCTTTTAGAAGGCATTTTTGTTATACCAATGTGCCTTCAGTTTTCAGTGTTGCACTTTTTGTCCTCTGTTAAGACATATCCCAGATATTTAAATTGTTATACTTGTTTGATTTTGGTATCGCCAATATTTAATTTGCATGTTGGTCTGCTTCTTGAGTCGATAAACAAAAATTGGCTTCTTGCAACTGATGTTTACAAAATTGTGCAAGTTAAAGAGCTCTCTATAACAAATTTTATTCTTTAGGATATATATAGTCTGTAATGTTAATATTTGGATATTGCAGAACAAAATTAACCTGGAATAAAGAGGCAGAAGATTGAAAGAAATTCTATTGCTGAGAAACACAAGCATACTAAAGCAAAAGTTAAATGCTGAAAAGTTGGGTTGAAAACTATATTATTTGTTCATTCACATATACACATCTAAATGCAATTGTCAGGCCTTATATTTGCATACACTCTGTCCCTGATATTGAGCACTGTAATCCATAAATGTAGCTTACCTGAAAACTATATTTTATCATGTATATATATATATATATATATATATATATATATATACACACACCTCTCATTCGTTTCACAGCTCCTCAGTGCAACTAGATATCCGAATGCCTCAAGCTAGGACTGAAACCCAACTGATTTGATGTCAGTCAGAGTTTCTACCACTGAGCTATCTTCATTCAACAGAATGGAACAGCTAAATCTAGTGTATTGTTTTTAAAAATGTAAATAAATTTCAATCAGCAATATGGCTCATTTCCTTTTACTGAAGAGCTTTGCATTAGCGCAGGTGGCTGTTGTTTATAGAATCAGCTTGTCATTCAATAGTGCTCAATTGAAATATATTTTCAAGAGCTAAATTATATATTTATAAAGTAGTTTGGCTACAGATCATTACCCAATGGCCAAAAGATTATGTTCAAGCATGAAACAGGTTGTCATTATTCTGTGTTGATATCTTTGTCTACTCTGCTTGTATTTGTATATACTTTATCCTGGATATGTAGCACTTTTACCCTTTCATTATAGCATACCTTAAAACTAAATTTTGTCATATAATATATATTTTTGTAATTTTTCCTAATTTTATAAAGAGATGCAAAGAAATATTTACATCAGGAGTAAACAATTATGATGCAACAACAGTTTTATGTATTAGAATTTCAAAGCTTGAAATTATTAGCTGTGTAACTGAAACTCCAAGAAACATTATACTGTAATAAAAAATGATATTGGCAGAACATGTGCAAAGTTGTCCAAGAAATATTTTGAACAAAATATTGAAAACAGTGTCATCATAATGAAGATGATGTTATAAAGTCAATATTAGCTTCAAAGTATGTATGCTCTGTATTCCGAAATGTCTACTATATTTTAGTATTTCTTTTTATCATTGATTTTGTAAACTATTGTATTACTTCATGTGAAACAGACTGCACGGCATCCAGAATAGCATTTTGAATCTCATCTTTGCTGGTAACTTACCATCTGCCAGTGCCAGCATTCTCTCTTAAGATGGCTCAACCACTTTCCATTCATTTTAAAGTTGGGCAAACAAGCTAGGGACTTCATCAAACAAATGTCACTGAAACCCATTTTATGATATTAGTTCTCATTTTTTTAAATTGATAGAGTATTGTTGGACATAAAACCATCTTTTATCTGGAATTTCTTATTGAACAATGGATTCACATGTATTTTTAAAAAAATCACTGTTTATCTGAACTGCTGTCTTAGAACAATCTGGAACTTGTCATGGTCTTACCACTTCTCTTCCTATAATCCCATCACCAAACATCACACCATCTCTCTCTTGTGAGTGTGGTTTCCATCAGTAGCCACTGAGGCTTTGCTTCATTTGTTTAACTTGTCAAGTGTAGCATGGCTCTTTTCACAGCAATGGATGTTTAAAAATAAACAGTCTTCATCTATTGCCCATTTCATTTGATTTTTCTTGTAGATGTCTGTTAAAGGAGGCCTAATGATTGGTTTCACATAGTTTGCCACTGGTGCTTTTTATCAGTTTGTCTATGCCTAAAAATTTCATTGCTTGACAAAGACAATATTTTTCATGACTTCTTTGTAATATGGCACACAGGTCAACAAGATGAAATTTCAACTTGTCTTTATCAGACTTGTCCAGGATCTTTAACTTAAGAGTTTGATGGTACCTGCTGATCATTTTTGCATTTTTCAGCATTGTTTTACTTTTAGAAAGATCAGAAGTAATTAAACATTTCTCTTCATCCATCAAACCATACTTATAATCCATTTTAAAGGAACATGGCCATTAATTTGAATTTTTTTTTTTAACCAAATGACTGCTGTTAGTTTATATGTGTGCAGAAAAAATTGGCTTTCATTTTAACTGTGCAGATAGATGTTCACATCATTTAGTAAATAAACCTTTGGAGATTCTATGTGTATAAAAAAAAAAATTGACAAAAATCAAAAGTGATACAAAAAAGACAAATTGCTCACTCAACAGATTGATGTTACTGTCTTTCTTTTACTATTCTAAACACAAAATTTCACAACTTAAATAAAAATATTATTTTGAATTGTAGAATGTTTATTTTTTCCCCAATTTTTAATTATATTCTTATTTGTTTTTAGTAAGTTGTACTTTGTTTCGATTCTTTCTTCAATTTATTGTCTTCATATTTGACATATTTGTTTTTATTTTCTTTGATGGAGGGGCATTTCATTTTGAAAAGAGGTAACTACTTAGATTATTAGCTGCAAAGCGCATGATGGACAATTTAATTATAATGCAATATCAGTAGTTCTTCAAAGATGCATGGAAATGAATTTGCAGAATTTTGCCAGCAGTTTTTCCATTGTTGTTTTTTTGTTTTTTTTAAGATTACCAGCAATATTTGCAGTCTGTATTTGTTATGC
This sequence comes from Acanthosepion lycidas, assembly GCA_963932145.1. Lineage (NCBI taxonomy): Eukaryota > Metazoa > Mollusca > Cephalopoda > Sepiida > Sepiidae > Acanthosepion > Acanthosepion lycidas. The sequence continues at coordinate 34,105,178 of OZ010572.1, read as the reverse complement.
TATAAATATTTTTTAACTTATTTCATTTTATTAATATTGCAAAAAATATTATTTTCATAATAATTATATATTGTAATTTCTATTTTATCATATTATTTAACTCTCATGCTAATTAATCCAGCATTCTTATTGTTGTGTTGCGGGTGGGGTATATTGGCCTGCCAACAGATATTGAATGACTGAAGACAACAACAAATGTAATGAAAACTTGAGTAAAAAATATATTGCTAAGTTTATTTTCATTAAAGGAAATACATCAACAAAAATAAGGTTACAATGCACTAGGCAAAAAATATCTGTACTTGTTCATGTAGAGGTTGAGAAGAATGTTGTCCTGAAAAGGAAAGTTTTGTAATTGGTGAAGAGTGTTGTCCTGAAAAAGGAGAGTTTTGTAATTGGTGAAGAGTGTTGTCCTGAAAAGGACTGTTAGTTGGATATCATTGGGTAGCGTTGTCCTGAAAAGGGCTGTTAGTTGGATATCATTGGGTAGCATTGTCCTGAAAAGGACTGTTAGTTGGATATCATTGGGTAGTGTTGTCCTGAAAAGGGCTGTTAGTTGGATATCATTGGGTAGTGTTGTCCTGAAAAGGACTGTTAGTTGGATATCATTGGGTAACGTTGTCCTGAAAAGGACTGTTAGTTGGATATCATTGGGTAACGTTGTCCTGAAAAGGACTGTTAGTTGGATATCATTGATGTTGCTGAGGTGGGTGGGAGCAGTGGCTGATGATGAGCTGCAAATAATAACTGTTTGGCTGGAACTGCTGCTGATGGCTATAGCCATTTGCTGGCTATCAGCTGCTGTATAGATGCTACACTTTGAACCTAGTTTTCTGGGCTACAGAATGATGCTTTTTTATGCTTTGAAGCTTTTTTTATCTCCCTAATGACTTGTACTCAGGATGATTTGGCTGTTGTATCCTTTGACTTTCTCCAAGTGTGTCATCTTATTTATTTCATCCCTTGAGTTGAGCAGGGTATGAGGATAGATTGTTCTCATTCCACTTGCTTTGCATTGGAGATATTTCATCTGAATTAATACATACAAATTTTAAGTTAGTTGCTAGAACTACAAAAACAGCAACAGCAGTTGTTGGACATAATTCTGAAGAAAACAAAAAAATTTTAACTTCTCTTATGCCAGACACTGTCCAAAACACCATATCAGAATTTGTATATAATCCTGCATATTTTCATAAGTATGAACAAATATTCAGTGAGGAATTCAGTGGGTGGGAAGATGAGAGAAAAATGAGATTGTTGTTGAGGAAATAGCACTGATAGTGTAAGAAAAATATTGCAACTACATATTATCAAAATACAATGTGAAATTGGGTTTGAAGACACAGAACACATTCTGGTGAAAATCTTTAGTGACAAGAGCTCTCTGTTTAAAGCTTGTTGGACGTACATGATTTTAACCAAAAAAGAGGACAAAGATTTTGTCATGTATGCTGGTAATGTCAACAAAGGATGTGAAAATGTTAGAATAAAGGAAATGACTCCAGATATGTTCAAAAGGTTAATTTTTATTCGAGGTTTTAACAGCTAAATAGATGCTGAAATAAAAGTGAAAATTGAACAAAACAGCAAAATTACACTGCAAGAAATAGTGGATGATTGCCAGACCATCCTAAGTCTGAAAAATGATGCTGAAAAATTCATAAAATGTGCATTGGTACAAGCAAAGGACAAATGTACAAAAAGGAGAATAAATCCTTCTTTCAGATGTGATAAATTATATGGAAAAGACCGTTCATTTAAAAATGCAGAATGTTACAAGTGTGGTAAAAAGGACATATAAAGTCACACTGCAAAACCAAAGCAAGAGAAATTCACACATGAAATTTGTTATGCAGCATTACAACAGAAAAAATGGTCATGAAAAACAAAAGGAAATTTGTGAATGTGAAAATGCTACTGTACACTAGTAGTGATATTTCAATAATCAGTGAAACCACATGGAAGGAAATTGGAAAGCCTTCATTAAAAAGGACTTCCAAAGTTACGATTTCAGTTTTTGGTAAGAAACTACTTTTTTTTTTTTTTTTTTTTTTTTTTTGAGGAATAATATTTAATGTATCATTCCATAATAAGCATGTAAAAACTAAAGCTTATGTTTTTCCAGATGTTCTGTCAAATGAACTGGGTTTGTGTTCAAAAATCAAAATGGATTTTCAATTAAAAAAGGTCTAACACCAGTATTTAATTTGAAACAGTATGTGCCATTCACAGCATTGGATAAGTCAATGAAGAGTTAGATTCATAAGAATTGGTGTAATAGAAAAAATTCATAATGGGCTGCACCAGTGGAGTATGTAAAGAAAAAAAAATTGTGTTTGCGTGGATTTCTTGAAAGGATTAAACAGTTGTTTAGAAACACATAACTACCCATTACCAAGTCCAGAGGAAGTTTTTTCAAGGTTAAACAGAGAAAGAATATTTAAAAGCTGGATCACTACAAAATTTGAAAAGTTTTTGAAAATGAATGTTCAGAATTAACTCTATAAATATGCACAGATGTTTAACTGACCTCCTTTTGTCATAAAATGTGGATTGTTATTTCACAGTAGCATATTTGGATGACTTTTTAATCAAAAGTATATCTATAGAAACAATTTTGGAAAAACTAAGAGTATGGATTCAAGTTCAGTTAAGAAAAATTGGTCATATTATTGATAAAAATGGTTTTCAGCCAGATCCATTGAGGTCAAGTACAATTAAATATATGCCTCCATTAAGAAATGTGATTACGTTACAAGCTTTTCTAAGACTGGCTAATTATTATCAAATATATGTATATAAGATGCATAATTTGAAAGCTTCACTAATCAATCTACTTAAAAAACAGTAAAGTGGAACTGGAATGATAACTGTCAAATGGCATTTGATGAAGTAAAAAAAAAGACTCTTGATCTAAAAGCAAAAATTCTAATGGCATCAAATGTTAGTATGGTATTGGAGCGGTGATTTTGTGCAAAGACAATGGTGATAAAATGAAGGCCTTCACTCATGTTTGCTTCTACCAGCAGAGAAAAATTACAGCCAGATAGAAAAAGAGACTCTTGCAGTTATATTTGCTGTGAAGAAATTTCATAAATTTATTCATGGAAGAAATTTTAATTTGCAAACAAACAGACGTCTACTAACAATATATGGTTCAAAGAAAGGAATACCTATCCTATGTATACAGCTAATAGCCTACAATGATGGGGTACCATGTTATTGAACTATGATTTTATGATGGATTACCAACCATCTAAAATATTAGGACATGTGAATGAATTATCAAGATTAATAAATAAAAATGTGAAACTATTCAAAGATACTGTCATTGCAGCACTAAAAAGTGAAATGGAAATTTAAAAAAATTGTGCAACATAGTATGAGAGCAGTTACCCTGGAAGGAATAAAAGAAAAAGCAGAAAATGACGTCTTCATTGTAAAAATAAAAAAAAAAAAAACAACTTAATAAAAAGTTACAAAGAGTGAAATCCAGGTTTAAGTGCTTACTTCCTATGCAACAGTATAGTAATGTTTGGTTAAAGGATTGTAATATATAGTTACAGAAGTGAATATAGAAGAATTTTCATAGCAGACATCCTGGTATTTCAAGAATGAAATCTCTGAGAAGTTTTGTATATTGGACCAGAATAGACCAAGATATTGAAAAAAATAGTGAAAGCTTGCAGAGGTTGTGCTCTGGCAGCAAAACTACCTATGACAAAGATGGAACCTTGGCGAAAGAGTCATGACATGCCTGATACCAAAGTATCTGATAGTGAAATGCAATTCATGGGTAAAGAATTCAGACTTTTGTAAGATGTTTTCCTTTGAGCTTGCTTCACCTTGCTGTATCACCCAAGGTTGAACAGACAAGCAGAATGGTTTGTGGGAACATTCAAAAGAGCATTGAAGAAAACAAATCTTGAGAAAGTAAATGAGGAAGCACTTCAAAATTATCAAAATACACAAATGGCACCAAAACTTTCAAGGTTGGTGATAAAGTGTTCTTGAGTGCATATAAGAATGGCAAGGAAACATGGGAAGATGACATAATATCAGCAAGAATTAGGAATTTGATTTACATGGTGCAAGGGATAAGATTTGAACATAAAAGGCACCATAATCAACTGAAAAAAATGTTCGTCAATGAAAGACCTGAAACCTTGGAAGAACCGATAAAAATGCTATGTGATGTTTTTGATGTGCCAGCACCACAAGAAGTTTTGGAACCTAAGTTCCAGAAAAATAAAGTGTACTGAAGAGCTGGAAATTAATCCAAAACTGAAAAGCTACAAAGTCAAATATGTTGGTGAATTCTCCAGAAAGAGATGGGAAGACACTAATAAAAAATAAAATATTTATAAAAAGTATTAATCTGAAAAGTGGGGATGTTGTGTAGTAAATAGTACACTTCTTAGTGATTCTATAAACTAGTCTATAACTATTATACAAATAAATAGCTACATGTCAGAGGTAAGAATCCATTTGGAATCAGTCTTCAGACTAATTAATACAGGTGTGACAGCAAGTAATCAAAACATTACTTATATGATGAGCACTATGAAGCACATTATAACATATACTTAAATATTTTGGAAATGTATTATTTTTTACTTTATAAATATTTTAAGTTTTAAAAAACTGAGTGAATATCACAAACTAACACCCAGCATTTTACACAAGTCAAGGATTTTGAATTCACATTAAAATATAAGCATTCCTGATTTTCAGGATTAAGAGTGGTTCCAGAAAGCCTTAACAATACCAAGTTTTAAATTTCCTTTACTTTATTTAGTCGATGGAACATTGTTAAATATTATTATTAATTTTTGACTTGTCTTTATTTTGTCATTATTTTTATAACAACTTCATTCCATCAAGTCAGCACAGATCAGATATACAGTATCCTTTATTTCCAATCTGTAAATTTATGACCCAAGTAAAACTGCAGTTAAAAACTAATAAGAAAAAAAGGACATTTAAAGTAATTACTAGTTAATAAATTAATAACGTTTCCCAATACCTTCTTTGCTATCTGTTGTTGTTTTTTTAAAGAAAAATGTATTTTGTATTGTTCCCACTATTTCTCTTCTCAAACTGTTTCATATTTGATATGAACAGTCTTCCTTAATAGATATAATTCAACGATGTTGTCATAACATAATTATGACGCTCATACTGTGATGACTATTACTACTATGATCATTTTTCTTTCATTATAATAATTTTCCTTTTAAGCAGAAAAATTCTTCAATATCTATTGAAAGCCAAGACACCAGATATCTTCAGAATCACTTTCTTACTATCATCTCTTTCTAACACTATGTTGTTCTTTTTTCTTCTTCTTTCACTTTAAATTCATATACTTGGTGAAGTATATGAATTTAAAGTGAAAGAAGAGGTGTGATTAGAACAAATATGGGAGTCTCATCAATTAATCATTTCTGTTTCTTTATTTTTTTATTCTTTTTTTCATTTAAATTCTTCAACACTCAATTTTCATTCATTTTTGATTTTTTCATTTCTTCAATCTCCCCTTCTTCTTTTGCCATTTCCTTCTTTTACTGACTTACCTTCTCTCCTTTTTTATTCTTTAATTTTTTTTCATTTTTCATTTTTTTCTTCTTTAATCAATTTTCTTCCTTATTTTTTTCTTTGCATAATGTTTCTTTGATAGTTTTTCTTTTTTGAGTTTTTTTTGCACATTTTTTTATTTATTTTTTTATTTTTTACAATTTTCCTTTATCACCTTGACACTTTTTTTTTTTTTTTTTTCAGTTTTTATTCTTTTTCTTTCTCTGGCCCTCACCTTTTAGTACTTGACTCTGTCATCTTTGTTGTATTTCTTTCTTTTTTTTTCTCTTCGTTTTTCTTCCTCTCCTCCTCTCTCTTTCTCTCTCTCTCCCCATTTTTTAACTTCCCTCTCAAACTTCTACCTACTCCATCCAGAACACACTACTTTGCAAGAAACATCTTCAGTGATGATTCTCATCATGATGAGTAGGGGAGGGCACTCTCGCTAAAGACATCACAAAACAGCCCTCTTCCACGACACAATAGTTTCCATGTTTTTTATTTAATTTTTTTTTACCTTTTTTATTCATTTATTTTTATTTTTTACAAATATTTATGGCTTGATATGTAAATAATCGCTGTGAACTAAAAAAAAAAAATTCTGGTATCCCTAACAATTCCATGAGTGCACAGAACTTGATTTGTAAAAAAAAAAAAAAAAAAAAAAAAAAAAATAAGATAAAATGTGGAACTAAAATTGTCTTTGACAGCTTGTTGAGCTTTATGCATTAAAGAAAATGCTTCCAAAGCCAAACTCTTTGGCACTAGAGTGGATGACATCTCAATGACTTGGAAACCTTGAAATTCACAATAATACATATATATAGATACCATCTCAATCATTTTAGGATTGATTTTCTTTTTTGTGTTTTAGGGTTTAACCTTGACCTTCACTGAACATGTATACTCGACTGAAGTTGAAAATACTGATATAGTACATGAAATAAAGATGATCTCATGAAGTATTTGCTTTTTGAGAATAAGGACTCCTATAAACATCTTGGAAGTTCTTTGAAACAGTTCTTTACAAAATAAATAAGAAAAAGATCAGAGATTATGAATTTACGGTAAGAGAACTAAGAATAACCAGAAGAGAATTTTGTACAAAATCTTAATTTAAATCTTAATTTAATTTAACAGTTTAAAAGTAACTGATAAATCATTGATTCCATCAATTTTGAGAAATTTTCAGACATATTAATATTTTCTTTTTTTTTTCTATCTTTGATATTGCCAACAAAACATTTTGACTGATCTATTCGACAGCCATCCTCAGGTCTACTGCTCATAATGGAAAGAGAGGATCTCTTCTACTGGAAGTGTAAAGCTAAAAATGAAAAATGATAGCAAACAGAGTTTTTAAAAATGCCTCTAAGCAGCAATGCTTATAATATCAGTTATTCTATGGTGGCATATATTGGCTTATCTGCTGGGGCATAAGTTGAGCAAGTATGGATTTCAACACCATGTGGTTTTCTTTGTTAAACAAAGAATGTGATGGAGAATTTGACAAAGAAAAGATCTGAGAACATCTAAAAGTTATATATTGGAACAAGCTGCAAGCATGACTGATAAAAGAAAAGGAATAAAATAACATGCTTAAAGGAATTAAAAAAAAATGTTTGCTACCATTTTTCATTTTTGCTTTAGACTACCAGAAGAGATTCCCTCTTTCCATTTAGATGGTACACCTGAGGAATGTTACAAAATGAATTGGCTGAAATATTGTGTTGGCAAGGTTAAAAACATACAGAAGAGATTAAATTGTCTCAAAGGACAAAAAAAATTAATGACAATTTTCAGTGTTACAAAAAATACAAAGAGGTTCACTATTAAAGTTAGGAAGAGTGAAGAGAGGTACACCATTTATATTTTAGACACTCATAACAGGGTTTCTCTTTTCATACAAAATTACAAGCGATAATTTTATATTCCTTGAACAAGTTAAACAGTAAGGTTGATGTTGACAATTTTATTCACATTCAAATCTTGCAAAAGATCCTGAAAAAGACAAGTATCATTGATGGAATTAAGCATAAAAAATAGCCAAAGAAATATCTAAGTCTTGCAAACATTGGATTTGTGGAGTTTCTGTGCTTAACTGTGATTGTTTGAGCACTTACTAATTAGAAAAAAAAATCAGAAGAATGAATTATTAAAACCATCTGTAGATATTAATGAAGAATGTGTGTAAGACACTGTCACATTTTAAAGCTTGGTAACAGATGTAAATTGATGGGTAAAATAAGTTTGGAAGAGAATAAGCATTAATAATGAATTTCCTTCAACAAACATTGAATTAAAAAGTATGAAAAGTTTTGAGGTTTAGTGTTCTATTTATTTCCTAAATTTAGTTGAGTTTGCATTGTGTATCTATGGGAGTTACACCAAATTATTAATATGGAAAAATAGAAAATATTTAGAGAAATTTAAATATTCAAGATAATAATGAATTTTTATTTCACATAGAAAAGTTAAATATTAAATAAAAAATTTGAAATTCCCTGAAGCTTACCATGATCAACAAGCACCTGATGAATGCTGGAGGGCACAATGGCTGAAATATTGTGATAACAACAAAGATGAGGACAGTAGTTTGAAAGTAAAGAGTATAAATAATAACTCCTTATCCCAGAAGTTCAGGTAGAAAGAAGTTTTTTTTCTTTGCTTCTTACAAATAGAATTCTATTTTTACTTAATAATATGCTTGAAAAAAAGGAAATGGTTTTAGGGTACCCACTCCATTTTTATATATATATAGTAACAATATACTACATAATATACAAATAAAAATCTCTTCTCTAATATAAAATAAATATAAAACACAATGTGACTTTATATATTTATTATTCATGCAATATAGGAACTACTATTTAAACATATCTTTTATTACGATAACAATGAAACCAGGTTTGCAAATACATAGCTTTTGATTTCATGTTTGCTTATTTTTTATATTTTATTTTATTAAAAAAATGACAAAATTAAAGAACTTGTACTGTAAAAGTCATATTTTCTTTAATAATAGAAATTCAAATATATCTATTAATATATAATAATAAAAATTGATGTGCTCTCCCTTTTTCATATTTAAAAGATTTTATTCAATGATACTCTTAGTTTTCAACAAATTTGATGCACACAGACAAGCAAATTTCTACAAATGGTGTTAAGTTCACTGAGGAAAAGAATATTGTTTTCTTTAATATTCAAGATGTATTGAACATTAACAAGAAATCAAAGAACATTTTAGTAGTTTATATGTACAGTGCAATTGTAAATTTACTTCAATATTTATACCATTTTTTAACTTTATTTTTCTTTACTATTTTTCTTCTTTTATTTATTAGTGAAGTTGCCATAAAAATCATAATTATTTGTCTATGTATAAATTTCCACATGTGAAATGCAATGTGTATCCCCTACATTATAAGGGGGTGCTAAAAAATTCTCAGCTCCACCCACTCTCCAACATCAGTATCCTTACATTTATTCACTGAAATATTGATTTTGGGAATCAGTCATATTGAACTTTTCAAAACCCACCATGTATGTATGTATGTATGTATGTATGTGTGTGTGTGTGTGTGTATATATATATATATATATATATATATATATATATATGAATAAAAATGACAGTAGGAAAACTAGTAATTGCTGACGCATTTCGTCAAATGTGAACTTTATCAAAGCAAAATATGAAATGATTTTAATTGAACAAGGTAACTAATAAAAACAAAAACAGAATGTTCCTAGGAACTGGAATGTAGAGAAATGCTATTTTCATATTGTTAACTGAAAATAATGTCAGTATTTGTCACGTGTGGAGAATATTGTCATTATATCTGTGTTGATGCATTCAACCATTTTCTTTTGATTTTATGAATCTGTTGTGTACATTTGTTTGTGAGAGCAGTAATTTTGTTAAGATGAAATGGGGGGGAAAAAACCTGGGCATGGATTAATATTTGGGTAATATTCTATGGCGCGGCACTCTCTAGAATTTAGAAAAAAAAGAAAATAACTCACTCAGAAGGAAAATATACAACAGGTTGAAATTTTGGAAATATTTCAGAAAATAGGAATAAAATAATACAAATCTGGATTTGGAAGAGTTACGCATGTTAAAAAAAAATTAGAAATAGTGTTTCTTTGTTGAGAAATCTGAGTGACTGGAGAGAAGCAATCTCTGTTAGGATCTGTATTAGGCACTAAACTCACTATATCCACTTATTCTAGTTAAAGACAGACAACCACTGCCCAGCTTTCCTTTCTAATATTGGAGTGATTGCTTTGTGTTTAGTTGGACCACGCTTTATATCAGTAAATGACAAATGACTCTTTCAGTTTTCTCTGGCTTCTCTTTTATCCCACTCTCTCTCAAATTAAAATTTTACATACTTTTTAATCTAGATTGCATTAATTTAATTAAAAATTACTTGATTTGGAGATTTTCTTTATACAATGTCAGCAACAAGGCCACCTTACATCATATGCATTTGAGTGCTGTAAATTTCAACCAGATAATCAATGTTTTAATGCAACATATTAAAACTATGTGCAAATGATTGTTACTTATACCAAATTGTTGAAAATAATTTGCAAAATATACCTTGTGGACCATTATTGAATTTAACCAGTAGTGGTTCAAAATCATTAGAGTACAAATTTTATGATGGTAAGAGTTATAAAATGGGATTTTATAAGGATGACATGATTAAGATGTGTCCTATATATATATAGTAAAAGTAAAAAAGAATCCTTGCAGATTCTTTATAGTAAAAAGAATCCTTATAGATATGAATGCTATAGAAATAATATCATGTTGTCAAAACAAATATGGGAACAAAAAATGTAAGAGAAAACACAGTTGGAGAATAGAATATAATAAAAAGATGAAGAAAAGCTGAGGAAGAAATTGAAAATCATTATGGTCAATCATATAAATGGATTAATAAACAAAAGAAAGAAATTATTTAAAACTGTCAGCACACTGACATATTCCTTTCGAAAAATGTGACAAAGAATCCTAGAGCATGGTAATGTTAAAGAAAAAATGCCAACGTGAAATAATTGGTTAATGGGTAAATAATCAAAATATTATTTTTATGTAGGTTAAGAAACTGTTTAAACATTTAAGTGAGAGCACTCTTATATAGAAAAGTAAAGGAGTATACACACACACACACACACACATATATATATATATATATATATATATATATATACATATATATAAATTCATGAATCATTCATACAAAAAACAAATATAGAGGTTAATGATGTAAATGGCGAGAATACATCGTCGCAAACTATATAAATAAGATACATCAACCCCGAACCTGTATATGAATGATATGACCCCCGCTTATAAATTCCAGTTGGATAAGGTATTTTTAATTTTTACAAGCTTTCGTCTGTTTATTTATATAGTTTGCGACGATGTATTCTCACCATTTAAATCATTAACCTCTATATTTGTTTTTTGTATGAATGATTCATGAATTTATAAATTATATTTGCACCTTTTAAATGAAAAATATATATATGTGAAGAGTGGACATTGATGTCAACACCTAGTGGTGGCTGTCTGTGTCATGTGCTCAGGCCTGAAGATGCAATCAAGCATGAAAGAAACTGTCATCAGTCAATGTTGACATTAATGTCCATACTTTTTATATCTACACATACTCTATCCCTGATATTGAGCACTTTTACCCAATAAATATAGAATATATGTATATAAAATTATCCTCTTTCATTCCTGTTTGCATTAATACTTAACACAGATTATCACTTTTTTCTGATGTTACAAAGAAAAATAAAGATTAAGGACAAATTTTTAGTCAAAATTGTATAATTTCATTGTTAACTTACCAAATTGCACTTGTAAGTACTTTGCTAATATTCATTGAGTTCTCAATCTTTGCAACTGTATTAAGTTTGATCAAAAGTGTATTATCAAAAATTCTTCAGTTGAGGGTTCCAAAAATGTATCTTTCTTACTCTCTTAGGATTCCTCTGAAGTTTTTGTATAATTCTCTTGGAAGAGATATTCTCATTAACTGACTTTTTAAATTAATGGATAGTTCAGCATCTGCTGTTTTTTTAATATGCTTTTAGAATTTTCTGTATCATTATATATATCAGCATCTGAGAGTCAAAATTTTAAAATATTTGCTTTATAAATTCTGTTCATGATACCATGGATTACAAAAAACAGATTTTTCCACTATGTAAATGTTTTTTTGTTTTCTGTTTTGTTTGTTTGTTTGATAATATTGTTTCCCTCAGGTATAGATGCCTGCTCAATTACCAGAATTCAAACCAACCATTTTCATGCTATAAGCCAAACTGTGCTTCTGGTGAGCCGTTTCTACCCACATCTCCACATTGATAAACAGTACTATCGTTTTACAAACTCTGAATTAACGTGCAATACTTTTCAACCTACTTGTTATGTGAACTTATTATCTGTTTTAAAAGATGACCTGAAGGCTTCATTGGTCCCTAACTCAATTGAATTTTCATATCAGGCTTTTGAGAAATTCTATCAATTTTCTCTTTTTTTTTTTTTTTTTTTTTTTTTGTTGCCTTTAGTTCATTATTTCTTAAATTAACTTATTATTTACATGGCTGCAAAATATTTAATTTGCTATGTTAAATTGCCAGGCTGCCTTGTATTTGTTTTCTGAAGGCAAGTATTTAATTTCATGAATGTTTCATAAGTTTTACACATTTTTTATTTAAATTTTTTTTATCTTGATATTGGTCAGGATTTTGTAATTGTTTTCTAAAAGAAGTAAAAAAACAAAAAAAAAAAAAAAACAATGATGTACACAAGAATATCAGCGTCTCCTCCATAATGAATTTGTGAATATTAAAATATCCCACAACTACTTGTATTATTTTATAGATGTCTGTCTGTTAGCTAAGCTTCTTTCATGTTCCATGTGTCTTCAAGGCATAGGTGATCATGGTTCTCCCCACCTTTCTGTCCTTTGTAGCTGTAAGTAACAATTGTCTCTTAACTGTCCATCTTAATCCTCGCTTTGATATCCATGCAAACTCATTAAGTGGGTTATTCAATTTTCTTTCATTGTCCTGTTAAATTTTCCAAGATTATTTTCCTCATAATATGTCCAAGAATATTCAATTTTTTCTTTCTGGATTTAAGTATAAGAGTCCATCTGGTTCCCATTTTTTTTTTTAAAAAACTTGCTCATATGTTCTGTCTTCTCTTTATTCACCCATTCCTGTCACTTAAAGTGTCCTTTTTCACCTGTAAGAAAATTGGCCAGCAGTCACCGTCATATAGAAGAATAGGTGTTACATAACTGTCCAGCAATTTTTGTCTTTGATTCTCATCAAATTTACCTATTTCTTAATACTTTTAGATAATAATATTTGTTTAGTTTTTAAATGATTTCTTGTTTTGTAAAAGCTGAATTTTATTTGTCTAATGTCTAAAATGCTGTATTATGTTAATTTCATTTGATTTCCAAGTTAATTTGCAAAAGGGATGTGCTTGAGCACAAGTAATTATATCCTCCTTTTATATTTACCAGAGTAAGCCAAAGAATTCTTTGAGTGATAGGTGTAGCAATAATGCCTGGCTGCTTATTTTCAAGTACACCCATTTGCTTGAATGACTAGCTAATCCATTAATTCCTGCGGCAGACATATTTGCCTTTCTTTAACACACACACACACAGCCAACATTTGGTTTATACTGAAACTGTTCTGTGCAAACATTAGTTACAGTTACTCGAAGAGAACGCATAATCTGATGTGATCAGTAGTTAAAAAAGGCCAGTGCTCTCAAACCCTCACATTTACAATGACTTAATGCTAGTTCAACCATTGATGGCTTCTCACCATTTTTTTTTTACCTAATTTCACTCACAAGGTTTGTGTCAACCCATGGTGTAACTTTCAGGTACTTTTCGCTGGTCATCTCTGTAACTTGACATTGACAAAAAGTTACCTCCCTATCCAATTGACAGTGGTGAGATTCAGACCAGGTCACATGATTACAACTGACCACTTAGTCATGTGCCCATTTTGAATTAAGCCTTTAATTTAATCTACAGGATACGATTGTTCTTGTTTTACTGTCTATATCTAGGGATATTCATCTGTTATTTTTTCTTATTGCTAACCTGTTTCCAATGAGTTTGTATCTATATACCTGGTCCAGGAATTGAACTCAGAGCAGTCAAAACATTATGATCATAACAATAAAGATGATGACAGCATTCTAGTTCTAAATAATAAAGATCATGAAAAAAGTGTTATTTGATTATAAATTTAACCTGAAAGCTATTCCATGACATATAATGAAATAAAGGGTGTTCCACTAACTTGGGCCAATTTTAATGTGAATTAAGTTTAAGCATCTAATGATTTTGTTTTCTTCAGATTCAGTGGACATTTGGGCAATATTATTTTTCACACATAATTGCCATGATTTAAATAACATGATTCAATAGAGAAATAAATAAATTGTCACTGATTTATTACTGCTGACTTTGATCTGTCTTAATGAAACACTCTTTACAGCTTACATAAGTTAACTAGTCATGCAACATTGTTTATTATCTTGAATGTTTTGTCATAAAACCTACAGTAAAATAAATTTAGCAATGAAAATAGTATTAAATTAAAAGGAACACAGATTACAAATTCCTCTTTTTCCAAATATTCTAAAATGCCATTTCCCAAATGATAGATTATTCTAGCTTAAGACTAAGCTTGCTTTAAAGGTATATAAATGACATGTAACATTTAGCTTGAAGTTTGGATTAACCTTAAAATTTATTATGTTTAATCACATTAAATAATTTACTTTGAATTGATCTTGAGATATTTAAATTTTTAAATGTTCGTAATTTCTAGTAATTAAATATTGAATAGCACTTTTCATAGTTTGGTAATGTCTCAACTGTCCAACTTTATTTTTGTTCTAAAATATGACAAAGAATATTTATGGATATCAAGGTAATAAATTCTCAAGTGAAAATAAAAAGAATAGCAAACAATTTCCATAAATATAATAAAAAAAAAAAACTTTTTAAAGAAGTTAGACATTTTGTAAGTGAAAAACTAAATATTTGACCTTTTACTCTCTGGTCAATAATGGAATTGACCTTGAGTACATATTTATAAATTTAAACTTGCATGCTGTTTGCATGAGAAAAGATTAATGATTAGCAGGTGGCACTGCTGACCAAAATGCTTGACAAGGACATTTGTAAAAGATTATGAACACAGACAAAATACACAAAAATATTCTATTGACAACCAAAGAATGAAAATGAGTTTGGTTTAAAAAAAAAAAAAAAAAAAGAAAACGAAAAGCATTACAGATTTATAGCATCAATCCTTTAGAGAATGATGTCTGAAATGAAATATTAGATTTCTCTTGTGATTTCTTCTATCACTAAGATATTTGTCAAACTTAGATTGTGCTTGATATCATCTCATGTGAATGATGCACAGTTGTTAGCAGGTGAAAAAAATAAAAGAATTCTAATATAAAGAATGTTTATGATAATTAAACAAAAGTAACAGTTTGAAATACTTAAATTTTATTAATGATCTAAAACTGAGATAAATACTGAATATTTTTTAAAGCTGATACTTTCTTTTTATACACAGCACAATTTGGCAAAGCTCTGAATAGAAAAATATTGGAGTGTAAACATATGATTGTGTGTGTAATAATTATATATTTGCAAATTTGTGTATCTCTCTATCACTTTCTTATATATATATATATATATATATATATATATATATATATATAATAATAAAGAAACAATTTATAAAAAATAATTAAATAGCAATGTTAATGTAATTAATGACAAATACTAACACAGAATATGTGTAAGCCAAAAGATGATTTTTTTTTTAATTATGGTATTTATTGACAGTTGAACCTGTTTACCTATGTATGGGGGCAAAAATTTCACCCTGAAGATGACAAATTGAAATTGTCGAAAGTACTTGATAAGTGTCTTTCCATCTGACAACAACTCGAATATAAGGATTTTACTATTCAAGGAATTGTTGGTAAGTTAAGGTCACATTAAGTCTTGTTAGTGAAATGAATTTTTGCCATTGATCGCATTAACATTGCTATTAAATTCTTTCTATAAATTGTTTTTATGATATAAAATAAGCTGCATACTCTAATATATATATATATATATATATATATATATATATGATGGTCTCTTCTATTGTTTTTGGTGTATGAGTGTTCAACAATTCAGCTCCTAGAACTAGCAGTCAGATGACCCACATATATGATCTGATTACGGTGGTAAAGGCTTGTTTAGAATCATTTACACTATTTGGAAAAACTGAATACAAAGAATTAGTGTACATAGTGTGCCACAAGGTCCTCAAAAAATCCCTCCTCAGCTTTTTAATTCAGTGTTGTCTTTCTCCTATACTGGTTGTCAACCAAGGCTAATGAGTTCAGTCTGTACTACTATTTAACCTATAGCTTTGGGGAAAAGAGATGAATTCATACTTTGCTCAAGGGTACATTATTTACATTATTCGGACTATTGTCCTCATCGTTGTCGCCATATTTATTACAACGTTTCAGCCGTTGTACACTCTGGCCTTTTTCAGGTGGTTGAAATGTCAAACTGAACCCTTTATTTCGCTCACTGGGGTAGACTGTACTAGTTCCACATGCCATGTTTTAATGGATGTCAATTATCAGTTATCTACTGTTAATTCCCCTCTGAAAGTTCTCCACTACCTTAACCGGGTATTGAACTCACACTCCTTGGGTTCTGTCACTGGATCTAACTAATGCCTTCATCCACTGTGCCATGTGTCCTTGACAGGACCCAAGGAGTGTTTGTTCAATACCTGGTTAAGGCAGTGGAGAACTTGGAGAGGGGAATTAGCAGGAGATAACTGATAACTGACATCCATTAAACATGGAATATGGGACTAGAGCAGTCTACTCCAGTGAGCGAAATAAAGGGTTCAGTTCGGCATTCCAACCACCTGAAGAAAGCCAGAGCATACAACGGCCGAAATGTTGTAATAAATATGGCGACAAAGATGAGGTCCATAGTCCAAATAATGTACATAATAGCTCATCTCAGAAATATAGGCAGATACTTGCTCAAGGGTATTTATGCCAAAGTAAATGCAACAAACTATACTTTATTTTGAACATAGTTCAGATTTCTCATTCACTATACACATGCGCATGCGCACACACACACACACACACACACACACACACACACACACACATATATATATATATATATATATATATATATATATATATATATATAATGAGAAAACATTTCTTTTACACCTTTCATCCTTAGAAAAGTTTTTTAAGATGAAATGTTTTAATCAACTGACTTACATGTAGAGGAAGGGAACAAAATACAACAAATGTTGGTTATATTGTCATGAAGTGAATGCTGAAAATAAATAAATTTTAAATTAAAACTTTTAATTTTTGGTGTCTGTTATATCTGGATACATAACCTGGCTAATGTTATTCACCTTTTTACAGTTTTTTGCTGCTTTTTTTTTTCAAATATACCACATTGTAAGAGCAGATATTTTGTGAAGAAACATTATATTTTGCATGACTCAAGACCTAGATTTACCATAGAAGACTCAGAAATTAGTATACTTTCTATACACTTTCACTTAATAAATTAACACAACAAATTACACAACACTTATTTCAATTAAACATCTTACGAAGAATGATTACTTCATTACTTATGTAAAAATTGTCTTACTTGACAGAAATATAAGTGTCAGATGGCTATAAAAAGGCACTGTTGATTATTTATGGCTAATTTATTTAAATAACACACTGACTATGCTTTGTGCCATTTGGCAATAATTTTCTGTAAAATAACGCACTAAAATTTACTCCTGTCGTAATTGTAAGTCTGATCTGTTTGATAAGGGTAAATTGGCAGCGATCTCAAAAATTACCTAAAATCTGCTGTTAACTGTATGACTTGTTAATTTTAATGCCTCCAAAAGAAAAATGTTCTCTATTAATCATCTGAGAGAGACCTCTTTCTGCTTTTCATCAGCATTGGCTGCTGCTAGCCTCTAGGTGAGTGATTCATTTTGCCTTCCTGGGATAACATTCTGTGTTGACCTGAAGTGAAAAGATTATATTGAATTAATTGCTATATCTGCTACTAGGAAAGTTGGTTCACTGTATTGTGCTAGACAATTTTTCTCTCCAAGATTTTATCTTAGATGTTTATAAGACTTCTATTCATCCATGCTTTGAATATTGCTGCCACATACGGTTCAGTGCTCCTTGTATATATTTAGAAATTCTTGATAAAATCCAAAGAATCTGCAATGTTATTGGTCCTGACCTGGCATCCCAACTCCAGGCACTTTCATATTGCTGTAATCTAGCTTCCCTGTGCTGTTTCTATAAATACTCTCATGGAAATGGTTCTGATGAATATTCCTCTATGGTATCTAGACTTTAAATTTAAGTGCAGTACTGGATTGGCGGTAACTTATTATTTTATTATCTGGCCTGTTACTTTCCAGCCAACTTTGATCTTCAAAAATTTAAATGCAATGTAAATCTTTATCTACTATTTTCTTGCTTTCTCTTTTTTAATGTTCTTGCTCTTTAATAATGTTCTTCTTTTTCTTATTCTTTCTCACTCAGTAATCCCTTGTCTTAGTAGATTTATTGCCTTGCTTGGGGTGAAATGATTAAAAAAATCTGAGTAATACTTTTATATTCTCTGAATATCGGTGACATTAATTAATTTCTGTTTGTTTGAATACGCTGCTGATAATGTTAATATTAACAGTGATTAATGTATTAGTGTTTCAACCCTAAGACCCTGACTTTAATTGCATGTTGGTTTATTTGTCAATAATAAATCTTAATATTAGGTTGGTGCAAAAATAATGTCGTTTTCTCACATATGTTACTATGTGAGAAAACAACATTATTTTTGCACCAACCTAATAATATCTGCTGTGGGGAGATGATCCCATCATATGGAGAAAGTGTCTAAAAACCATACCACAGGTTGGCCTATGCCTTATTAGTGAAATTTGGTAGACAGAACTGTTTGGAAGCCACTGATAATTGTGCTGACACAAAATCATAAGTCACTATGAGTGAATTTACTGGTATTGTTAAATTACTGGTCATACTAGATTATGTGTTCAGTGTAGTTGCAGTATAAACCTCATGTTGATTTGTTGGGTAATCAAGAATCTCAAATGTATCCTGCTAGATGGATAAGCTCACCACTGTAGAAGATGGGCATACTCAGAAATGAGCAAGTAACTATTATGCTAATATCAGGGTTTCATTGATTTCACTCAAGTTTAACAAAGTGTCTGACATAGAATCATAAAATATTTTATGATGATTAATAACTTGATTGAAACTATAAAATACTCATTGTAATTATTTTCTTTTGTTGATGACTCCTGATTATTAATACATTAAAAAGCATTGTTTGTTTGTTTTTTTGTTTTTGCTTTTTGTTTGTTTTTGCTTTTTGTTTGTTTTTGCTTTTTGTTTGTTTTTGCTTTTTGTTTGTTTTTGCTTTTTGTTTGTTTTTGCTTTTTGTTTGTTTTTGCTTTTTGTTTGTTTTTGCTTTTTGTTTGTTTTTGCTTTTTGTTTGTTTTTGCTTTTTGTTTGTTTTTGCTTTTTGTTTGTTTTTGCTTTTTTTGTTAGACCACCATAAAGAAACTTTGCTGCCTGTTATCAGCATGGTTGATGCTAGACTCCTGGAGAGCAACACACTGTGCCTTTTTGGCCTCATGTTTTCAATTGTTATGTCTTCATTGTACTGAATGAACATAACACAACCAAGAAGTAGTATGTTGCTAGCTGAAAGTTGTAAGCAGATAAGCTACATTTCTAACACTCTACTCGTTTACTCCTCCTGCTTGTTTACTCCTTCTATTGATGATTCTCTGCATCAGTCTATCTGTATTTGGACCAGTTCAAGTCCTCTTCTGAAGAAGTGTGTTCATCTCTACAACACTGACTTGAAGTGGAGTAACTATACCAAATCAATAGCTGCACCAAATGGCAAGGAAAGTTGGGTCACTGTCATCCCCAAAAGTTTTTCTTGTCGGAGTCCATCTTTCACATTTACAAATCTACCATTGTCCGTGCATTGAATGCTGCTGCAATACCTGGTCTAGTGCTCTAGCTATTAATCTTGAGGATCTGCAATGCAATTGATTCTGACTTTCATCTCAACTTCAGTCCCTTTCTAACTGATGTGGCATAGCTTCCCTCTGTCTTTTCTACAAATATTTTCATGGCAACTGCTCTGAAAAGCTTTTTTCCCAGTTGCCCAGACTACATGAATAAGCATACTATTAGATTGACATCTAGGTTCCACTTGTTTACTGCTGAAATAGATAAATGCATATGCCACTTATACTCCAACAGTTTCTTTTCTTACACTTCCAACCTGTAGAACTCCCTTCCATTTATTTGCTTCCCTGATAACTACAGTCATCAAAAATTTAAATGCAATGTCAATCACCATCTTCTTGAATCCCCTTCATCTTTTTTCCTTTCCTCAATCCTCCCTATACTCAGTCTTCTCTTTCCCTTTGACTCCCTGTAACTCCCTGCATACTAGTGGAATTCCCCTTCATCTTTTGTCTGTTCCTCAATCCTCCCTATACTCAGTCTTCTCTTTCACTTTCACTCCCTGTAACTCCTTGTATACTAGTGGTATTACCACCTTGCTTCGAGTGAAATGATTAAAAATTTTTTTAAAAAAGTCAGCCTATTTTATTTATTATTGTTTTGGACATAACCAAAACTGAGTTTAAATAATTCATTAAAACAAAGAAAACTTTAGCATAAAGCTTTTCTGAAATTCTCTGGAAAATGATAAACTTTTAAGCAATCCTTTGTAAAGATAATCCTCTATTTTAGCTTCTATATGCCATGTCCCTTCTCCACAAACTTCTCTCACTTGTAGCCCATAGCAGAATTTGACCTTTTGCCAAGCCTATCACCAACATTTCACATGAGCTTGTCAGGTAGATGTTGTGCTGCCTTCCTCTATATCTCTTTCCTTTGATAAGTTCTGTAAGGATTAACTTCTCTAAGTCTTCCTTTCTCATTATGTGTCCAAGAAATTTTAGCTCTCGCTTTCTGATTCTGAATATAAGCGTTCTTTTTGTTACTATTTTCCTTAAGACTGCCTTGTTGCTTAGTTACTCTGGAATTCTCAGTATCCTTCTGTAGAACCACATTTCTGCTGCCTCTAGTTTTATCTTTATATGTTGGGAGATTGTCCAACATTCACTGCCATACAAGAGGATTGATATTGCATAACAGTTCAACATTCTTTCCTTTTATTGTCAAAAATTAAGTGTTTAGCAACTTGGGAGTGTCTAATGATATCTCTCTGAAGAAATTTCCTTGTCTTGGGGCTTTGTATTTTGGTATTGAATCAGATAGTGATTCAAGTTAATTTATAGATGGTGATGAAGGAATTGAAAGCAATCATTGTTCTCAATCTACTGACAAATTATTTTATTGAAATGCTTTTGTGCATTTTTAGTCAATGACAAAAGTTTTTTTTTAAAAATGTGTTTAAGGAAATTAGGGTAAAATTTTTAAAGTTTCAAACTGTTGTTTATTACATCATTTGATGATTTTTATTTTATTTCAGTAACTTTACATCTTAAGTCATTTCACTGTCAGCTGCTTGCCAAAGCTCTTGATTATAGCATTAGATCCATTAAACACAAAAATAGATTAGATATTTGAGAGTAAGAATATATTTTCAAACACTGATTGACAATATTAGATATAATTTTTTTTTATTATATTTGCTAATCTAAGAGCTTCTTGACAACTCATGTCACAAATCTGAGGTACTACTTTAAAAAAAATTACATATCTAATCTACTAATCTTTAAAGTCTTCTTCAAAGTAGTTGCTTGCTGTTTTCACACTGTCTCAGAAATGGTACAAGTTCAAAGTATATTCTATATTTTATGTACTGTGTCTCTTCAGAACATGAGATCATGGATTTCCACTAAATCCTATTTTTTTGTTTCTGTTAGTCATGTTTGTCTTTTTAATATACCTTATACTCTCTTATTTTCTATCCATTTATACAAGCTCATTAGGTAGGTTATTCACTGTTTCCTCCTGTCCATCTTGTATTCACTGTTGAGTGAGTGTCAAATATTCCAAGCCCTCTTATATGTCACAGAAATTTCAACTATTCCTTTCTGAAGTATCAATGTCCTTTTTATTTCCATTTTCCTTAAAATTTTTTGTTGCTTACATGCTCTGTCCATGGTATTCTCAGCATACTTTTAAAGAACTTTCAAGTTTTCTCTTCATCTGGAAGGAAATTATCCAATATTCACTGGCTTGATATTATATAGCAGTTCATTCCTCTTTATTTCTGACAAAATTTTACTGTTTACTTTGTTTAGCTTTTGGAAGGCAGTGTTCACTTATTCACCCATGGGATTTGGTGTCACATTTTCTGTCCACTGTTAAAACAATTTCTGGATATTTAAATTTCAGTGCTTGCTTGATTTTGATATCTTCAATTGGTAGCTTACCTCCAGGGCTTTTTCTCTTGCTGGCAATCATACATTCTATCTTCTTACAATTGATGATTAGTTATTTTTTTCTTTTTTTCCTTAACTACATTGTCTAGGAGTTAGCACTTTATTTTACTAGTTTTTCATTATATCACATGATATGCACCAATTTCTTAAAATGGACTTTTTATTTATTTTTTTTTACAACTTGAAGTTTTTAAAAAAGCGATAAGGTGATAAAAATTTGTTCCAATTGGAAAAGCTTAGATAATGTTGGGAGGATATTCTCATATAAAACACAGCCTTAATAATAATGTTAAGAAGAAACCATCACTTATGGATACGGTTGAAATAAAAGAAAACTAAAATAAAAATAATCTTCATTGAAATTACCAACAGATAAACCAAGAAAATTTTTATGGAAAAATTTTCCTTATGAATTAAATCTTGCTGATTGACCCCCCACCAGCCATCTGCAAATTGCATGTGTATTACTTAAATTGTTTTAATTTCCTTTGGAGAAAAATGAACCGACAGAGTTTACCCAATCTTCTAAACTATGTCTTGAGAACCCGACGGTTGCAAGTGATAACAGAAATAATGCAAAAATTGCTGCCTAATTATTATATTGAGCTCTTTTTCTCTCATTCCTCTGATCTCTCCCTCTTGATTGAACAAATGATAATGCCAAGAACGCATCCAACTTGAAAATTGTTTGCTGATAGCATTATTGATTAGAAATACCCTCCCCAAACCAGTATTTATCAGTACTGACTTTTTCATGTCCAATTTTGAAATGAGAATGGAGGAAACTTGTCACACACATTGATGATAACGACAGTTTCAGGCCACATGATTGATTGATTGAATTTATCTTTTGTTGGAAATTATTGGTTTCTCTTACTTATATCAAACAAATAAAAGGTGGTGTGGTTGAAATGGATTTTCTATGATTTCCTTAGTTTTTCTACATCCATTGATGCAAAATGTAATTTGAAAAAAAAAAGTATATTTTCAGCTTAGTTTTTAATTTAAGTTTAAGTTTTTTTTTGTTTGGTTATAATTCTCTGGAATTATTATTTTTTTCACTTTGTCTTTATCTTGAATAAAGAAAGAGACTTGTGTGTTAACTTGAGATTTAAAATTTTTTATCGCATATTTAAATATTTTTTGCTATTTTTTAATTTGTCAAAAATTTCTTGAATTGTATAAAATAAAGTTACATCATCTTGCTTTTATTTAAAAATTAATTTTTTTAAAAATATCAGATGAGTAGAATTTTTATATTTATCTTATCACCCATTTTCTTCCTTTTTATTTGCCATCTCTTTGGCTGCCATTTCAGGGTTTTCCTTTTTAAATGAAACAATTTTCTATTTCTTTTTTCATACTAGCAAGGTTTCTATACATTGTTTCTGATAAAATGAATAGTGTATTCATCAGACTAAATTATTTTACATATTTTTTCCATGTTACCTTAATTGCTGAGGGGACAGATTTGCCAAGGGAGTGAAGAGGAACTTGTAGGTGATACATATACAAGTCTTCTTTTTGACTGTGGTAGATATATTTTTCAGTTTGTATTGATATTCTATACTGTATTTCTTCAACTTTTTCTTCCACTATATGCCATGTTTTTTCAGGAGGTTGGCTATCATGTTCTTTTCAGCTATAAATAAATTTTGTCTTTCTGTTATTTCTCCTAAACCATGTTCTGCCATACATTTAATCAAACTTGCTTGGTAAGTTATGCATTGTTTTCCTCTGTCTTTCCTTCACTGTGTCCTGTGGGCATCAAATTTTCCAAACCTTCAACTTTCTGATACAAAGTGTAAGCATCATTTTTGTTTCCATTTTTTTCTAAAATATCTTGTTCAGTTCATTGTATTCTCAGCATCCTTCTGTAGAACCACATTTCTGTTGCCTCAAGTCTCTTCATCTGTAAAGAGACTGTCCAGCATTCACTGCCATATAGGGGGACTTATATTACATAAGGTGTTCAATACTCTTTTTGTTTTGATGAAATTTTCCTGTTTCTTAATACTTTGCTTAGATTTTAGAAGGCAACTTTCGATATCTCAGTGCACCTTTGGATTTTAGTGACATACTTAAATGAAATTTCCGAAATCTATTTTCATTTATTAATATATGAAAGAATTTGCTTTCCTAAAACAATAATTACTCCAAATTAATCCACTGTGCCTCTTAGGAGACATGGTGGAGTAATGGATAGCAACTCGGATTGAGGAATCAGAGAGTTGAGATCAAATTCCAGTCAAGTCCATTGCATTCACTTATGTGCTAATACCCTTGGGAAAGGTATGAATCCTCTTTTTCTTCTCCCAGCTATGGGTAAATAGCAGGAAAGACTGGGTTCTATAGCCTTGGGTGGCAACTGGTCTAAGAGAAGGAAAACTCTGAATTCAAAACCTGATCTTCTAGGTTGGGTGTTGTGTAGTAGGCTAACAACCTACTCACTTAAAAACTGGCTTGTTAAAGAAAACGCAATGATATCTTGCAGCCCTATGTTCCTCAAGGAATTTAAAGGCATAATATCATTGCTGAAAAGTTTTGGGCTTAATCCTAATTAGTATTATTATTATAGGAGGCATGGTGGAGTAATGGATAGCAGCTTGGATTGAGGAATTGGAGAGCCGAGTTCGAATTCCACTCAAATCCATTGCAGTCACTTATGTTGTAAAACCTTTGAGAAAGGTATAAATATTCTTGTTCTTCCCATCCCCAGTTATGGGTAAATAGCAGGACAGACCTTGTTCTATAGCTTTGGATGGCATCTGGTCTACCACAGAAAGAAATGGCAACCTACTGCAGGAAAAAATCTGCCTCGTCAGTCATGTATTGAAAGATACTTGATTGCATAACTGTGTATCACACATGGCACATTACTGACTGAAAACAATAATCAAAAAGGTCTTTTTTTCTTTTTCTTAAGCTCTCATTAGCTGGCTGAATGTACAATTTGTATAACACAGTGGAATTATGAAAATAAGTTCAAATTTCACTGAAGTCACTTAGACCTTTAGGAAATGCATGAATATCTCTTGAAGCAATCATAACTCTCCAGAGAATCTGTGTCATTACCTGTGAATCTGTCATGATTTATTGGAAAAAAATGGAGTGGTTTTCTGTTGCCTTCTCCACAGTTTGGAATTTAGGGTTTTCCTTCTCTTAGACTGCTTACAACCCAAGGCTTGAGAGCTCAATTTACCCTGCTATATAACTTTGTCTTACAATTCTTTTCCATTTTATCTTGATAACTGTTGATGTTGAACATCCATATATATTGATAATAAAAGAATTACCCAATTTTTTGTCAATGTAATTTGTTTTTAGACAATTTCCTTTCTCAGATTTTATTTCAATATGATCTACAAGATAGAAACTTACCCATTTGTTTTTTTTTTTCCTTTTGGTGTATTTCCTTCTATTCAAAAATTCAATTTCAAGCCAATGGCAAAGAATATAAAGGTTAAAAAGTCTGCCCATAAAAGTAATACTGGATGAACATCAAAAAGCTTTAGTGAAAGATGAGACAATGAAATTAGGCATGGTTGATCATGTATGGAAAGAAAATAGTGGTCATCAGCAAATGTAGTGAAAATACTGGACAATGAAGAAAACTGGAGAGTTAGATGTCTGAAGAAATCAGTGGATATGCTAGAGTCTGAGGATCTCTTTAGTAAGCTTATTATAGAAATAAATACAATATGACAGCCACAAATCAAGAAAAAGAAATGACAGCAAATCTTCAGCAGCAGTCAGTAGTCGTAACACTAATCAGCAGGTAGATTAGGTTTAAGGTTCCAAGTTCACAGAATTGTCCTATGGGATAATAGCCTAGTAGATTAAAGCATTGGTTTGTGAATTTGATACAGTAATCATGAGTCCAATCCCTGGGTGACCAACTAAAAATAAGGATGAGATGGAGAGAGTCTAACCCCATATATTAAATGAAGAGTTCAGTTTAGAATTCCCTGTAAGATGCCCAGATCAATATGCAATTTTTCTTTTTTCATTTTTCTTTAATTTTGTCCTTTTTTTCCCATCCATTTTAAGCTTATTAACAGTCTCTGACCAAAGACTCGATCACTTAGTGTAACAACTTTGATAAATTTGATTAACTAACTCCAGTCCCAGTAGACTACATTTTTTATGGATCCTTTCATTCTTCCACTATTATTCTTTGTAATAATTTTCTTTTTTATTTTGCTAGTGGCTCATCTTTTCATGATGCCGAAATAAATTGATGCCATTCTTTACAGAATAGCAATGTCAGTTCCAGAGAATCTATTCTTTTCAAAAAGTGGATATGAAATATTCCTAACTATAATCTTAACAAATGGAAATAAATCTTGCCTTAAGAGGTGTATCATATTTCTTTCCTAGAAAAAAAAATATTTTGTATATTACCATTGAATGGATGTTATTCATGATCAGGTCCATACAGCCTTTCTTCTTCCCTTATTGCTACTACCAAGTCATTCACCATTATGTGGTGTACTTTAATTCAAAATTAAGCAAATTTTGTTGATTTATCCAGAGAACATGAGAATTAATCCAAAACAAGAAATAAAATCCAAATATTGTTTTGGCTTCTTTTTTTTTTTTGTGTAAATAAATACTTCCTTCTGATAACTGCTTAAACATCTAAATCAACTTGATTTATTTGGCAAAGGTATTAGAATAATCCAGAACTTATACTGAGATCAAACTGCCTGCATATGAATAGAAAATGAATTCAATAGAGA
The DNA here is from genome assembly GCA_963932145.1 of Acanthosepion lycidas. Taxonomy (NCBI): domain Eukaryota; kingdom Metazoa; phylum Mollusca; class Cephalopoda; order Sepiida; family Sepiidae; genus Acanthosepion; species Acanthosepion lycidas. The sequence goes on along the minus strand of OZ010572.1, from coordinate 34,078,224 downwards.
TATTAGAATAATCCAGAATTTATATTGAGATCAAACTGCCTGCATGTGAATAGAAAATGAATTCAATAGAGATATTAGAATAATCCAGAATTTGTATTGAGATCAAACTGCCTGCATGTGAATAGAAAATGAATCCAATAGAGATATTAGAATAATCCAGAATTTATATTGTGATCAAACTGCCTGCATGTGAATAGAAAATGAACTCAATAGAGATATTAGAAAAATCCAGAATTTATATTGTGATCAAACTGCCTGCATGTGAATAGAAAATGAATTCAATAGAGATATTAAAATAATCCAGAATTTGTATTGAGATCAAACTGCCTGCATATGAATAGAAAATTAATTCAATAATACAGAAAAATAAAAAGGGTTTTAACATATGATGTATCTTCTTACCAAGCTTACCAGCATCTATCCATTGAAGCAACCCTGAGAGAATTAAAGGATTCATTATTATCGGCCACCATCCTAAAACCAATAGATATGACACATTGTTTATTGCAGGACAGGAACCACTCCAGAAAAGGAAAATGAGAAGGAAAGACTGAACATCAATTGTGAGAATACGGAATGTATGATTGCCAGCAAAAGGAACAACCTGAGATCTGGACTACAAATTTGAGATACGAAAATCAAACATACAAAAATTTAAATATCTAGTTAATTTTTTACCTAGAAATGTTACACCAAAATCCAAAAGTACATTAAAATAGTGAAAGATGCCTTTCAAAAACTAAGCAACATATTAAGAAGTGGGAAAATTTCATTAGAAACAAAGAAAAGAGTGAGATGTTCCTCATGAGGAAAGATTTGATTAAAAATGAAAATACTTTTAACATACCTCATAATTCAGCAGATTGATATTATATATGCAAATTTATTAGTGTTTCCCTGAAGAAATTCTTCCTATTTCTACAGAAACTCCAGCAGATATAGAGAGCATGATAAAACTCTTTGGGGGAGTAAACTTTCAGCTGAAGAACACTATTTTTCTGTTGATTATATCTTTTTTTCCAGCCTTTAACAAGAGCCCATATCCATGATTTCTAAATGTGGTTAGTCACACGTCTATGCCACAACAACTGAAACACATTACCTATCACCTGTGATCATATCCACTGTTTGATTTCTGTAAACATTAATAAATTTCATACAGGTCAATAAATTGTGATCAAAACAATATAGAGAAATCAAATGTTATATTTTTATTAGCAGAAACACATGAAACCATTTCCAAGAATACCAAGAAGGAAAAAGATACACCAATAGGACACTAACTCTAAGGGGAACAAATTAAAAAAAAAATAAAATGAAACAAGCAGAAGAGGAAAAAATGAAAGGGAAAATACTAAACAATTAACAAAGAAAATAAACTCGTTTACTCTTTAAGAAAGTAATATATTCAGAAAACTAATATGGGAATTAATGAAGCCAAGCAGCATAATGTGTCAACATATAGAGAAAAGTGAAAAATTACAATAATATTATACAATCAAAGCCACTACAGAAGAAATGTCCTGGTCTCAAAAAACATTTGGAATCTTATTTCAAAACTGATCACATTAAACTAAAAATTTCTGCAAAAATATAACATGTACCAATATAGTTTCAATCATTAAAAAAAGTCTCTCTCTAAACAAACAAACAATAATAAACCTACTGATAAGGAAATTAAGGATATTAAGACAATTAAGGAATAATAAGCCATTACTTTTGAAAATAGCTTACTTTCTCCCTAAACTGAGTAACAAGTTTTTTCTATTTTATTTAAGAATCAGAAAATGCATCCTTAAATGTGAGGTTTATCATGCATTAATACATTATGGGAGAAAAGTCTCTCACAAGACCCTCACACATACAGAAGTATTAATGAACATTATATTAATTAGGCTCTCATCATTTTTATGAAAGTCAACTCCTCACAACCCAGTTTTAGTTTTTAGTCCTGATAAGGGATGCAATGATAGCATATATGTCATCAAACAACTCCAAGAAATTCCTTACCACTTTAGCAGGAAACTGTATACAGATTTGTCACTCAAGTGAAAAAAAAAAAGAAAAGATTATGGGTTATTGACAAGAAAACTCAATCTCCACTAGCTTGCCTTTGGCATTCATCTTGGACATTATGGGTCAACAAAATAAAATAGAAGACATACTCTCAGAATAACATTTGTAAGTAACTACTGTTGTCAATAAGAAAAGTCATTATTAGTGGATGCTAAATTATGTAACATATAAATGGTTTGTTTCAGACAAGAGTCTAAACCTAATTAAGGTTTTACATCTCAAAAAAATGTTAGAGATTATATTCATTAATCTTTAAAAACTGTGGTTACTGTTTCAAAACTGAAATTGGCAAATTGAGTTCAAATTCAGATCAAGGCTGTTGTATTCACTCTGTGCTATTTTTCTTAAGAAAGTTCATGTAATTCATCTCTTCTATTATCTATGGGTAAATAGGTGACTGGATTCTTTAGCCTTGGTAAGACAACCAGTAAAGGAGAAGGAAAAATGTAAATTTGAAACTAGATAACATAACTGAGAAACCATTCTGCTATCTTTTCCAAGAAGTCATGACAATTTGTAGATGTTAAAAAGAGGAAACTGGGAGAGCAATGACTGCCTGCATCCAGAAGGAACATGGGATTTAAAAATATAACTTGAAAGATTTCTAGAATATACACTAAAAAAAACAAACAAATCCCTTTCTCAATATTGTACATAATGAACAAAGAACATCTCAAAAGAATAAAATTAAAGATTGAATAATACAAATGATGAGTGTAACAGCAAACATGAAAAAACTAGTTCTAGAAAAAGAATCTATAATATTGAATGCTATGAACATTATTTTACAAGAATTAAAATTCCACATTCTTTTTTAAACTGTTCTCTTGTAATAAATATTTATTTCCATCACACTGTGTTGAGATAAAGCAATAATTTTTTAAGTAAAAAAAGTATCTTAAAATTAATATTTTACTTAGAAAAAATTATTTAGAATTGCTCAAATTAATTTTCACTTTTAGGTATTTGATGTTTGAAAGAAAAAAATTGAGCATTCAGTTCTCTCTTAAAAATCTTCAGTCATATCAATTCATAGATTTCAACATGGTTGACAGAAAAGTTTATATATTCAAAAGCATCATCCATATATTTTCAGGTTAACACTGGCCTCTTTCATATTTTTTTTTTTATTACACTTAAGATTTTCTACAAAGAAGAATAAAACATAATAGTCTTAACAAAAGTATTTGTTAATTACAGACAGTTATTTAAAAGACAATAATTCACTGCATCAGCATTTCTATAAAAGGTTTTCTCAGTTTTTTGTATAACTCTTATAAGGAAATGCTCTCTCTGAATTGAAGTCTTACTTTTGGTAATATTACTACATATTGAATTGTCCATTTTAAATACATTCTGTTAAAAAAAAAAAATCTCTTCACCATTGAAGTAAACCAGCTCTGAATATGATTTTAAAAAATTGATTTTCTGGTGGTCTTTAACAAAAGAAGGCTGTTCATATAATGATGAACGAAACACAAAAGTCATTCTGTCACACTAATTTTCATTGACTAAATATTTAAAAAAAATTTTCCACTATTGTGCCCAGAATAAATTAATAAACTCAAACATAATGAAATGCAACCCCAGTCTTCACAATACATCCACACTCATTTTCAAAGCAGAAGGAAAATCATTTTTGGCACACTGAATTGATTATAATAACGTTTTACAAAAGATCTTAATGTATGAGGTATGTTCAAAAATAAATCACAGATATTTGCTCAACTAACAGGTTTATTCTTCTTTTGTAAGCTGTCCTTTCAGGGCATGGCCTGACCTGGCATGATTATCCAGAATTTCTTCTCTTTTCTAGTTGTTAATCATGTTTTTATTTTGTCTTTCCTAGCCATTTACTCAATCTAATTAGGGAAGTTACTCCCTCTGTCCCTCTTGTATTTAATGTGTCTTGTAAGTATCAAATTTTCTAAACTCTCTTTCTTCATTATGTATCACAGAAGTTTCAGCTGTCTCCTGATTCTAAGTATAAATTTAAAATTTCCTTGTTTCTTACATGTTCTGTTCATGGTACTCTCAGCATCCATCAGTAGAACCATATTTCTGTTGCTTCAATTCTCTTCTTCCTCTGGGAAAATATTGTTTAATATCCACTGCCATATAAAAGGCCTGAAATATAGTTGAACACTCTTTTCTTTATTTCTAACAAAATTTTCCTGTATCTTAATATTATGTTTAGCTTTTGGAAGGTAGTGTTATCTATTAGAATGCATCTATATAATTTGTCAGATTTTCTATACACGATTAAAACAATTTCCAGATATTTAAATTTCTGTGCTTGCTTTTTCTGACATCTCCAATTGGTAGCTTACCTCTTAGGCTGTTCATCATACATTTTATCTTCTTAGAATTGATGATTAGTCTTTGATTCCTACTTTCTTTAACTTCTTTCTCAAGGAGTTCAAGCAGTTACTTTTTCTGTGTCTGCCATCAACACAGTATTATTTGTGTATCTTATGCTGTTAAGATTGTATATATCAATAATAAATCCTGGTAGGAATTTTAGTTCTCATTTTGCTCTAAAGATTCAAATAAATCTGGTGAAAAGACATCCTTATTTTTTATTTTGTGTATTTAATCAATTTGTTTTCTATTCATATACAAACTGTTTGATCTATGTATATATTTTGGATTATTCTAAAGTCTTCAAATAAATACCTTTTTCAAGCACTGATTTCACTATGTTGTTCCTTTCCTATATAAACATGTTTATTAAACTACAAATAAAACCATGTGCATATGTTATTAGCACTATTGAGTTGCATTTTTACATTGTCATCATCAAGATTGCATTGAGTGCGTAAATACCCTTTTCAAGGAAAATGGCATCAAATGAGTAAAGCTTCCCTTATACCTCTACATCATCTATATGGAACTGCTTCCTAGATTGTGGGAAGTAAACAAATGTTATTGTAAAATAATTAAGTCATGATAGGAAGTTGATGTGGTAAAACCTGTATCAGGTCAATTTGGCTGTATATAGGATGGTGATTTTCATGGTATATCACTGATGTCTGACCATGCAGTATGAAGTTCATGTGCAGTTCACCTTTATTATTCCAGAACACAGTTGCTGTCAAGTTCTTTGCTGATTGTTGAACTTTGAATTTTTAGTGGGTTTCATGATAGTAAATGATGGATGTGCAGGTTGCATAATGGATAGTGATTCCAAATGAGAGATTGGAAAAGCTAAATTTGAATTACCATCAGATTTGTTACATTCTCTTAGAAGCAAATACAATTCGGAAAAGTATGAGGCCATCTCCTTCCCCCAACTATGGGTTAAATATTAGCTTTTATATCTAGAAAAATTGTTAATCTAGTATTCACTCAAAAGAACAGAATTATTTTTAGAATTCAAAATATATTTTGGCCTTAAAAATAACTGACAAAGAGTTGATCAGCTGTAAAAAAAAAAACAACAAAAAAAACAATCAGTCCTTCCAGGTCATGGAATCAACCTTAGCTTCTTCAGTATCATCTGTTTGATTCCCTCAAACTGCATTCATCTGGAAACTGGTTATACACAAATGACTTGCTTGATACTATGTTCTTCAAGTAGGGTATTTATGCATTTGTTTATCAATGGGACAAGTACATCAATTTCAGTGGGGACTTAGTAGAAATAGTAGTATGGTAATTCTGGTAACACAGACAAAATTATTTGTATCATAATACACGTATTGAATTAGTGTCTTAAAAATTTTGTATTTACTATTTGAACATTTCATGTATATCTTGCAGGCATTGAAAAAAAAAAATTTCATCTATTAAAATGATTGGTGGATATAAATGTACCTTACCATCCGAGCATGAACATTACCATGCCCTTGACATGGTAACGCTTTGTTCAGAGGTGAAAATGAACATGGACTTCAACAAAACTTTAATATGACAATAGTGTGAACCAGATACCTATGAACAGATACAGAAAAGAGGAATTAATGGCTTACTTGATAGTTGGTTGTAGATTGTGTCAATGACATGACTAACCATAAATGATGAGAAATTGAATTAATACTTTCTGAAAAAAAAAAAAAAACTAAATTAAGGAAGCGTTTTGGAAGTATTTGAAAAGTGTAAATTTACCTCATTCTTTCAGAAGAGAGAACTCATTTCAAACATTTTGTGAATTAGTTGCACTAACTATTGTATTGTGTAAGTTATTAGGTTGGTGCAAAAATAATGTCGGTTTTTGACGTATTTTTAACGTCAAAAACCGACATTATTTTTGCACCAACCTAATACATGAAAATATACAAATTCTCAATATTTGCAGTGTTTAGCTTTTAATAGCCTTTTCATATTAATTTTTCCTGAATGCCGTATTAAGCTGACTGTTGTTTAAATACACATATATACATTATTCTTATTTTTAGTGATATAGCCACAGTGAAATCTTTACATATATTTTCAGTGCATTCTGTTAGAACTGAATTTACTCTTCATAGTTTTTGAGGTTACCATATTTGTGATTATTTTCTTGAAAAAATGTTCATGCCCAATCAGATTTAATTTTTTACATAACTTGCATTATGGCATCTTATCCCAAAGTATTTTAAAAAAATTACTGAGAAAGGTCAAAAGTTCTATCAAATAGATTTTTTTTTAATATAATTTGTACATATTTTTTATGATACCTATGTCTATATTGTCACAATATATTATCTCCATATTCTTTAAAAAAAAATTTTTAGTCACAATTGTAAAAAAAAAATTACCTTTAAGAATAATTTCTGTCAGTATCAAAAATTATTCATGAGATGATTTTTATAAAAATGCCAAAAATTATTGTTTTTAAAGAATATGGAGATAATTCATTAATTATCAACTGGAAATCCTTGTGAAAATTGTATTTTTATTTGAATTTTCTGATGAATTTTAATTATTTCTAATGATTGGATATGCTCTTTGTGAGTTCTATGACAATAAGATAGCCATGAAAATTCCCTAATTGTATCAGTAAATATTTCAGCAGAACAACTTTAACAAAATATTGCAATTACAATAAAAAATATGAATGCAGCTCATTTAAAGAAATAAGAGGGTACAAATTAAAAAAAATATGAAACTGACAAGATTTTCCATTTCACTGATGCAGCTGTTAAACAGATGTGTCATCTGCCTCCTGTATCTTCTCTTTATTTTTCTTAGTAAAACCAAACAGTGTCTCTGATAGGACATTTATCATTATAAAAATGGAATATGCCTTTATTTATGAGATATTGTCAGGATGTAACATGTGCTAAGGAAGGAACAGAATTAAAATATGATTATCTCAGAAATAACTAATATCTTTTGTAAACAGGCAATTTCTTCAGAACCTGTTATAATTATATCATTTCTATCATAGATTGTCTTTTTACACCATCCTGGGTATGATGATAAACTACATCTGGCAGGAAGGCCTCTGATCAGGACGTTTTGAGGAGCATGGAACCACCTCTTAATTGCTGTTGTTCTCTGGTTCACTCTGATCCAGGGTGGTAGCACCTGTTAGGGTCTCAGCTATGGGCAAATAGTGAACCACCAAACTAGGGTCAAAAAATGAAAATTTAAAAATACCAGCAATGCATTTTCATAGTAAAGTAAATAATTACGAAAAATACATTTTTTAATACTGCAAATCTTTACTGCAATCCAATTATCAGTTCCTTTTTGGTAGTTTTAAAATTGCAATGTTTGTTGCTTATACAATTTCTAATGCAAATTATTAAGACCTTTATTTTATTTTTTTTTGTTTCTAAATAACATATTACACTATTGCTTCAATGATATCTACTGTTTTATAGTGCATGAAATTTTTTATATAAGATTTTTAGCAGTTTTTCTTACTTATAGTACAAAGATTTTAATGATAAAATTTACTTTTATACAAGTTTAATTTTTTGTGCCAATTTCTTCTCAAAATATTTTGACCAAAAAAATTATACAGCTACTTACATGGCTTCCATTTTAGTGTACAAAAGGATATCAAGAGTAATTTATATGCAGTTATTCATTGTAATCATAAGACAACAGCAAATTGTCAATAAGAGGAAAAAATTTAAATATCTAACAGTTGTATTCTAACATTGACTGCATTTCAGCCTGATATATTTAGAAGGAAAGCAAGAAAAAACAGTTAACTGTAAGAAGACAATAGATGGTTATCAGCAAGAAAGACAATTGGAGATGTGAACTCAGAGATATCTGAATCAAGCAGGTACAGAAATTTAAATATCTGGGTATTGTAGTAACAAACAATGGAAAATATGACACAGAAATCCACACTAGAAGAAAAGAAGTTACCTTATATAACCTAAACAAAGTATTATAAACAATGAAATGAATGCTGAACCACTATGTAAGATCATCTCTTGTATGGCAGTAAAGGCTGGACAATTTTCTTACAGATGAACAGGAAACTTGAGGCAATAGAATGTGGTTCTGATGATGGATGCTGAGAATATCATAGACTGAACATTAGAGCCATGAAGAAGTTTTTAGGAAAATAAAGACTGAAGAGACATTTGTAATCAGAGAGTTGAAATTTCAAAAACACATAATGAGGAAAGATGGCTTAGCAAATTTAATATTCATAGGATATAAATTCAGAGGGCCACAAAAAGTAATATATCTCTGAAGGGTATGAATGAATGGCAGAGAGTAAGGCAGAAAGGTATGGTAAGAGTCAAATATTGCTGAGATCTTTAAAACTGAGACCAATTATCACCCACGTCCAGAAGTGGCACAGCACATAAAAGAAGCTGAATATGTTAACAAGATTTGGAGGTTTTCTTTTTGTTGCCTCTTGGTTTTTACCATTCCTTCATTATTATCCTTAGTTGAGATCATTTTCTGCATTCATTGTCTTTTAAGCTTGATATTACTTCCCCAAATTTTAGGCAAATGACCAAACATCAGAGGAAATCCCATCTTGAAATGTCTGTTATGTTAAAGGAATTTCATTTGAAAACTAAATATTAAATTTTGTAAGATTTGACTTTGTTTGCTTTGGCAAGTTCCAGCACTAATTGGATATTCTCTGTACTGGAAATTAAGAAAAAAACATTATCAGTGGTCAATAATTAATAGCAGTAATACTAACAGAATAGTGATGAATTTTTGCTTTATTCCTGATTAGTGAAATATCCAACTGTGTTAATACTTTCTTCAGCTATTATTGAAGAGATCATTTTCAAAATAACCTGCATCTTTTCCAATACAGTCTTCATCATTGAACTTGGATGTCAGTTTTATTCAGGATGTAGCTTTAAGTTCAGATTAATCTGGTTTAAAGGCAAAACAATGAAGCATCCATTGCAAATGATATTTATACAAAATGTCCCTCCCATTTTTCTCTATTTATACTTTTCTAAGGGAACAGAGGAATAATTTTAGAGATCAAGAGTAAACATAGTATATTAAGTATGATCACAATTCTACAAGGCAAATAGACAAAGCCATTAGATACCTCTTGGCAGCAAGCTTAGTAATATTCTGAATCTCTCTTATGGTTGCTAATTTTATTCAGTAGTTTGAACTGATTAACCATATGAGTGAGAGGGGAGATTTAAGGAGCAAGTCAAACTGTTACTAAGACATATGCATACTTTTTATTCAATTGAATGATTGTATACTTTTTCTATGTGTCTTGTCCCTTCGGAATGCAGGTGATCATGGCTCTCCATAATTTCCTGTCCTTAATAAAGTTTGTCTTTTTGCTATATCTTCTAATCTCTATTCTGCCAACCATTTACACAAACTCTTTATCTTCTTCTGTGTGCCATGTCCCTTCAGGACATGGGTGATCATGGCTCTCCTAAACTTCCTGTTCTTTCTATCCTTTATTAAAGTTTTTTTTTTTACTATACCTTTTAATCCTTCTTCTGTCAACCATTTACACATGCTTGTTCTTCATCTTCTTCTATATGCCCTGTCCCTTCAGAATGTGGGTGATCATGGCTTTCTATAACATTCTGTTATTTGTATCTCTTAATGTCTTTTTGCTGTATCTTCTAACCTTTCTTCTACCAACCATTTTCACAGGCCCATTAGGTAAGTTATGCACTGTTTTCCTCTGTTCATTTTGCCTTCAATATGTCCTGTGAGTATCACATTTTCCAGCCCTTCTTTCCTCATACGCTCTAAAAAAACTTGAACTCTTTCTAATGTTACATGTAAGTGTCCTTTTTGTGCCCATTTTCTCTTAAACTTTGTTGTTGCTTACATGGTCAGTCCATGATATTCTCGACATCCTTCTGTAGAACCACATTTCTATTACCTTAACTGAATTAAAAGTAGGAATGGAATTAATACAATCACTAATTAGAACTGACTTAAATTTGTTCAGTCTCAAGTATTAGTGTATTAGTTGGATTTAACCAACTTAAGCACAACTACATGACACATGGATCCCCCAATAGTAGCTGAGACAGTTACTCATTTCCCACTAGTATTGTCTTATCATTAGGTTGAAGTTCAAGTTGAACAGCTTTTTGACAAGAACATTTCTACTTTGTGAAACAAACTCTTACATGAACACTACAATCTTTACCACTTAAAGTCAAGGGTCAGTCACTATCTATCCTCCTTATCCTTGAGATCTTCACTTCCTTACACCACCTTATATATATATATATATATATATATATATATATATATATATATATATCACAAACCACATTCCAGAACCCTCTACCATGAGTGGCACTTGAGACTTATATTGGGTGGACTTGAGTATTTAAAAAAACTCTCGGCTTTGTTATAGCAAGCAAAGTTCAGTAAAAATTCAACTTTACCTAAGCAGATAAACCTTCTTGATTCAACATGTTATGTAAGAATCAAATGAAATTATTTATGATGACTATAGACAGCATTTAAAATTTCGGGTTGTATTCTTTGCAGAGTTTGAGACAGATTTTTGGCAGCATTGATTTAACCAGTTTAATTACATGAATGATTACAAAATGCACATATGATACTTTTTATTCTGGTCTTTATCAGGAAGAAAATGGAAAAGTGTTTGGATAGTTTTAAGTGCACCAACAGACTGCTTAATTTTTATCTCTCTTGGATTTTATCCTATTTTTTTAAGCTTTTTTTGGTCATGAAATCTCTCTTGCATCATGGAAAATTCCTGGAATTGTCTGATAATGTAGATAACCATTCTTAGACAGTGAATACTTTGGTTATAACAAGTCAGTTGAATCTTTGTGTTCTGTCTGAGAATGCCATCAAGAGAAGGAAATAGGGTAGAGAGGGATACAAGGAAGAAAAATTACAGACAGAATAAGCATTGTTGTGGGCTTAGCTTTTTCCCCCCATAATTTTTAAGGCTCTTTTTATTTCTATACTGATGCTCCAAACAAAACATGAAAAATAGCAAACTCAATGCAGAAGGAATGATTGCTTTTTATATGTACTATTACATGCATCTGTTTAATCTTTAAGCATTGGTCAAATACTTGTTCTATAGAGAGAAGTAACTTGTTATAGATGCAAGGCAATAAAAGCTACTGAGATACAAGGGGTTACTGAAAGTGAAAGAAACAAAGAGGATAATAAAAGGAAGAAGTTCAAGGAGACTTAAAATGATGATTGACATTGCACATAAATTTTTTTTTAAGAACATAGTTGGCAAAAATATAGGAAACCAGAGGAGAATTTCTCAAGTGAGAAGTATGATGAAAGAAAGTATTAACAAAGAACTCACGGTTACAATTTTAACAGTGAAATTGAGAGACCTATCTTCCAATCTAGTACTGCATTTAGAGGAAAGCTTATCAGAAAAATTATCATGAAAATATTCATAGAAGGGTAACTATGTTGATGGGAAAGTAACTAAAGCCAAGATGCAAGATCAGAAACTAATAATGTTACTGATTTTTCTGTGAAATGATTAAAAAATGAAAGGAAAGGTTCTTACCTTTTTAAAAATTCTGTGTAAATATTTTCAGCAAGATATCTGTTTTATAAATTTCTTTTTGTCATTATGCTTAGTTCACTTGAATGTCTTCCTCTAGACATAGCTACATAGAGCTGACCATGAGAGAAACATTTGAATGATTTTCTAATAATAATAATTAATACAGTAAACTTAATTTTTCACTCGTTTAAATAATTCAGTACAATTTTAAGAAAATCTAATTAAACAGATTATTTTGATTTAATTAGAAAATTCAATTTTTTTGATCTATTCAACTAATTTGTGGCAATGTGAAATGCCAGGCAAAAAAAAAACAATGCCTATTATTATTATGAATGCTGCAGTTTTTCTATCTTGATGGAATTTTGACAAAGCATATATAAATTATTCCTATACAGACATGATAAAAAAAATCTCTATGACAGAAACATTGCTTGTGTATGACATGTTTAAAATCTATATATAATAACTCTAATGTTGTATGTAGGTCTGTTTGTTTCTGAAATGCAACTTAAATGATACATGACACTCCAATCAATTTAGGAGCATATTGTACCTTGAACCCCTGTCGAGTGCAGTGCCAAATTTCATTAAAATTAGATAAATTGTTCTTGAACTATGAACGTTTTTATGTTTTTATGGCATTTTTAATAGGAAAAAAAATTTAGCCTGAGGCAAGTTTCTAAATGATGAAACATTCAGGCACAACAAAAATTAATATATATTTTGATTACAGACAGAAAACTCGCAACTTTATTTTAAAAATAAAAATAGATTATACACAGAAAAGAAAATGAATTTAGAGCAATACTTATAATTTTTAATATTTCTTCTTTTTTTTTTTTACATTCATCCAGCAAATTCATTTTATTTTTTGAGACACTTAAAAAAAAGTTACTCTTGAATATTATTTTCTACAGAACTTTTTAGGCTTTTTGATACATTGATTTAAGACAGATTTATACTTTTTATATAAATACAAACGATTGGTGCCAAGATCTAAGACATCATAGATATCATAATATTTTTAAAGAAACTTCATGATATCGCCACTCTGTCTAGAAATTTGGTATTTTTGTACACTTGTGCTAAAATATTTTGGAGCTACTTTAGTAAAAACCACCTGAATTTTTAACTGGTTGTATTCTATATCCAATATGGGGATGAATCATGCAGATGGTGTACATACGACAACTCTTTACACAAATAAGCTCATGCTTAGTAGGGTACCAAGTGAGCTACCAGTTTCGTAACTAGTGGATAGTGTCAGTTTGGTTCTGAAATTTCTGTAAGTTCCTAGGTACTAAAATGATGGTACCAAATGAAATGATAGCTATTTATGGTGCCATCTTCCATTTCACTCAGGAAAACCATGTCCATATACTTTTTTTTTTTTTTTTTTAATTGTTTACACTGAATTTATTTCCTTTATTTTGATTGACAAACAAAAACCATAAACATGGAAAAGTTTTGATATTTTAGTACACTTGTAAAAAGATTTAAAATAAACATCAACATAGTATTAGGTTGGTGCAAAAATAATGTCGTTTTCTCACATAGTAACATATGTGAGAAAACGACATTATTTTTGCACCAACCTAATAATAAACCTTGTAACATCTTGGATGTTGGCACTGGCACCGCCATGAATATGATGATACTCATTATAAAAACAAATTGTGTTTTTGCTAAAAATTCTGAATTATAATCATGACGTCAGAATGTTTATTTTGATTGTCATCCAAGAAAAAAAGAGAACAGTGAACAAAGCTGCAGTATTTTTTAATACTCACAGACACAAAAGAGATTTGAAACAACTTAATATCAGAGTTGATTTGACTTCATGAAATCCTTACAGTGTTACAAAACTAAAAGTATTTCCTTGTTCCCAATTTTTTTCTCTTGTTTTGTGTCACTCCACCCTTGACCTTTCACTCCTTCTCTTCTATTATTTATTTATCTTATTCAGCATATTTTAAAGTGAAATTTAGTATTATATTTGAAAAATAAAATTGAAGATTTTTATCTAGCCTGTAATGGAATCCATCATAGGATATTTGTAGATCCCATATTTGACCTTCTTTTAAAGGTTGATTTGTAAAGAAAAAAAAAATTTCTTATATTCTGTAAAAATTAGGATCTTGGAACCTGTTATATCGTGTGCTTTCGAGATAACAGAGAGAAATAAATAAGGAAGTCAAACTCCTAGGGATGAAATGAAATATATATCCTATATGACA
>OZ010572.1:34056480-34058980 GCA_963932145.1 Acanthosepion lycidas | reverse complement strand
TTCCCTGACTGTTGCTGGCATTGTGACCACTGTAAACAACCCTTGGACGTTTACAAATCCATTAGTGTCTGCTGGAATAATACCTTCGCCAAGAGCTAATAATGAATTCGAAAATTCGGTGGACCCAACGTCGCCAGTTAGGTGTTCACGCATGTTGGTGGTAAAGTGCATTGGTCTAACAGTAGGCAAAAGTTCGAATAGCATCTACCCTTGTCCCCTTAGGTACAACGGGGAAGGTCTTGCGAAAGCCACCGGATAGAAGGACAGTTATATCTCCCATAAGGTCATCGGTGTTTCGAATATCCTTCAGAGAGCGATTTACAGCCTCGAGTGCAGTTTTGGGACTGACAGTGCACTCATCCCAGACGATGAGCTTACATCGCCTTAGTACCTCGCTAGACCTGATTGCTTGGCTATACTGCATACAGCTGCATCTGCCTTAATCAGGTCAAGCGGAAGTTTAAAGATTGAGTGCACTGTTCGACCACATGGTAGTAATGTGGCCGCAATGCCTGAAGATGCTACTGCTAGCGTCAGTTCGTCATGGTGCCGAAGAAACAGTTTTGTTATGAACGTTTTTCCCGTTCCTCCTGGCGCGTCCAGGAAGAAAATTGATCCTGTATCCTGGCTGGTGGTTGCAAGAACCGTATCGTAAGCTGCCCTTTGGTCTATGAGAAGTTTTGGCTCATTTGTTGTGACATAGGCATTGAGTTTGTCAACAGAGTAGGATGTCTCCCACACAATCTCAGGTGAGAGACTGGAGGAAGCCACACGATCTGGTGTTGGAAGCCCAATAGCGGCGAGAGATATCCCCCCCCCATTTCAACAAACAGTTTCTCAATGATTATAAGCGCCCTGTTGTAAATTTTATCGTTGAATGTAAGAGCCATTGTTGGACACAGCAGTTGCACTTCTCTGAGTATGTCTTCAGAAAAAAGTCCTTGTATTTGTCCCAAAGAGATTTGAGGTTCACTGGATTCGCACATTTGTAAGATTGTGGTGAAGAGGTGACGCAAAGCAGAGGATATTTTTAAAAGAGCTCCCTCGCCCATTGTGGGATCCCACTGGCTGTCGTCTTCCAAAAGGCTGAGACGGAGGCAGGCCTCACGAAAAGTGTCACATAAAACTCCATTAACCGTCCGTAAGTTATTGTAGCTCGTTGGACCACTAATAAAAGGAAGTCGCAAGTAAAAAACATTCCTGTCACAATGAGGGAACCCTTTTGAGTGTGGCGTCTTTTTGACGCCTGATAGCCCTCGACGTTGGCCCCGCACTTCCGCCTAGCCGAGGTGTTCTTTTTTGTCCACACGTAGTATGAAGGCACGTCTGGGTACAGTAGAGTCCTAGCAAACTCGTCCTGTCAACAAAGTTTGAAGAACGCTGTAAGCGTTGTGTCTTTGGCACGTGCAGCCACATCCATTGCTGTATCCGCAGAAAAATAATGAAGTTCATCGTTTTCTGGGTGCACAGCAAGCTGGATGATTGCTGGGAAGCGTTCGTGGATGGGGAAGCTGAATATGTGCCAAGGGCCCTCTGTGCTGCTAATGACGCGCCCTGCAAGGGAGTTATGGATTTCGTCTACGGAACCTTCCTGCCTCATACCAAACATTGCAGCATCAGTCTCTGTTGATGTACTTGCATACATACTTGATGGAGCGAACTGAATGGCAACGCTTTTTTTGGGTTACATGTGAAAAGTTATGAATACGTCTGGTCGGCCGTAATTACGAACGTATGTCATGGCATCTTGCGTCCTCGCGTGCATGTATCGTGGACTGCCTGTGAATGTTGCAGGTAATAGGCACATCTTGCCTATATTGCGTGGATCAGTGTCATTTTGTAAAGCATCATGGAGGTGAATGTAAGAGTCGCAGCGCAACTTGGTCTGATTCAATCTGATATAACACAGTCTTTCGGATTCTATCTTAGCAGCCATGTCTACTATGAATTGATGGAAAAGTTACAGGCTTCGATGAAGGTGATTGAATGTGCCCTCATATACCATCAATAGGTAGGCGTAGAAAGCCCTTCAATGTACTGTTTTTAAGGTGGACCCATTTTGCAGAATGCCAAAGTGGTACCCATCTTCTCCGTAAGGGAAGAGAAGTGGGTATTACAGTGCATCGTAGAACCGGTGCATTTCACTGATCCTTCGGAGCCCACTGCCACACGATTCGATAACAATGTCACATCTGTTGTGCTGATCACTGCTGACAATGACGGAAACTTCGTTACTTTCAGGAGCATTGTAAGGACGTTCATGCTCTCCCTGAGGCCGTTTCTCAGCATCAATTACAATAATGAAATCAGAAGTGTCTGAACAACACAAACCTGCAGACACTCCAGACCATATTTTGGCATTGCAATGCCCACAGACAATTAACATGGATCCTATTTGGAGGTCTTGGAAAGCCTCAAAATTGTCTCATAGTTGAACATCATCTTAAACCAAAACTGCTTTGGTGGGCTGGTTAACAGTCTGCAACCTTTCAGTAGGTCT
>OZ010572.1:33749904-34019904 GCA_963932145.1 Acanthosepion lycidas | reverse complement strand
AGGTATGAGTTCTCCAGTGGACTAGGAAAATGGCTGATATCTAAAAGTCAGTCCTCAAGGGATAATTGTTATTTTAGGGAAAAAACAATATGGAAGTCTGTTTGTAAATTTTTGAGTTGAGGAATTATTTTTTTTTTGAAAGAACCTGTACAGTTTAAAATTTTGAAATATATCCATAATGAATTTTACATTTGTTTTGTTTTTTAATATAGTTTTGTATGAACATTCAATTACTTATCAGTGATGATGTTATTTTTATTTTCATTTTAGCTTCTTTGTAAAAATGTAAACATACAAATCCTGCATATCAGCAAAAATATATTTAAAAATTTACACTCTAATTTAGTAAGTGATTTTGATGATTAACATTATGATGCTTAAAACTGAATCAAGGTACTTGATGCAAAAGTTTTATTTGCTCATAAAACATAAAAGCCATAAAAATTATTCAAGCACTAATAGATTCAAACAAAGCAAATTTATTTTTAAGGTAATATTGATATCCTAATAGTGGTTTCGATATTAATTTATACGACATTAATTTCCACTTATATTCATCTGAGGTCAATCATCAATCAGACTTTCATTAATGTTTTCAATGTCTGAAGCTGCAGAGTGTATAAGAATTATAATTTGTATTATGTATTCAAAAGCTTTGTAAAATAATTAAGCCTTTTCTAATAGAGTCCAGTGATTCTTGTGAAAGGTTTTAACAATGAAAGCTGACTGGAAAAAAAAAACTTCTTCCCTCTTCATTCAGGAAATCTAACCTTTGAACCAAACTCAGCACATAATATATAGAAAGGGACATTATTTTTATTATATTTGATTCTTCATAAAATTCATTTATAGAATTCAAAGTTAAATGGTTGTTGTATAAAATGTGATGAAACATGATTTGATCTCGACTCTCTTAGAATTGTACAGTGAACTGAAAGACAAAAAGCAGTTTTGAACTAAAATTAATCTCGGATCATTTGCTTTATTTAATGGATTGCATTTTAGTGGGTATTTTTTGTTTAACAAAATGGTATCATTTTTATTGTGTTATCAGTCATGAACTAATTAGGTCTGATCAAAGAGCCAAGTTATTAAATAAAGATCTTGTTCAAGCAATTGGTTTGTTTCTTTTTTTCTTTCTTCCTTTTTAAAATTCTTAGTCTTCTTTTGCTTTTTAATTTGTTCACTTTAAACCTTTGAAATGAATACATTGGATGGAAAATGAAAAACAAACTTGTACAAAATTAAATTAAATATAAGTTTAAGAATATTGAACCATTTCTGTTAACAAATGTAACTTGAAAGCTATAATGAAAGGTTTGGGTGGAAAAAGCTGATATTGCAAACCATGTCTGGAGGGAGAAATTTACATATTACTCCCTCTGAGATAAGATCCACATCACTGACAGAAAATATTGTTAGAGAATAAGGAAGTTAAGAGTATATATTAGTTTATTGATCAAAACACACAAGTTGAGATTTTATAGATTTCTGCATAGAGTATTGTTTTTTGCCATGCAAAAAGTGGGTGTTAGGGGACTATTCTGGGCATAATTTTAAATTTACTGGGTACTTGATGTATCCAGGGCTTCTGAAATAGACTGTTCATGTTGGCATATTAATAAAGCTTTTTTTTCTGGGCTATTATTTTCCTTTAAGAAAAGCATTTTCCTTTTTTTTGTTCTCAAATGATAAGGACTGAAGAATGAACCTGCCGAAATGTTTTATTAACAGCAGCAAGTATACAAAGAATCTGTTCATTTGTCTGAGCAATATTTGCTGTATAAATGACTCTTCTCAAAGTTACAGTCTATAGCTTTTCATTGCATGCATAATTTCTTTTAACTCTTTTAGGCTGGAAGTGCCCAAATGCATAAATAAATTTTCACATGTTTACAGTTTGGGAGTCTCCCAAATCAGGTAGCATTGAATTTCAGTACACAGTCACATTATCAGTTTGGAATGCTGGAAGTGTACACCTTTTACACCTTTTACAATATTATTAGCATTTATTTTAGTAGAGAATTTAATTCCTACTTCTTTCTAGAATTATCAACCAGAAATGTCTGATTTTGGTAAGAATTAATTTTATCAAGTTGTATGTAAGAATTAAATATTGGCTTTTGACTACTTTAAACAGGGCAGTATTTTACATGTGCAAAATTTTACTGTTGATTAAAAAAAATCTTAACAATATAAATGAAGAGCTTGTGTTAAGAAATCATTGACAGTATTGATGTGCTTATTTAAAAGCTTTCAGAAAATTTATTTGAGGAAATATTTTTGCTTCTTATTTTAAAAATTTTGAAGAATTAGTGTTTAAAAAAAAAGGTCATAATAATATTGATAATATCACCATTTTGTTGACAAATACAGTGTAACCTGGATATAAGAGACTTCTTCTCCAGTTCCGACAACTCTCTTATATCCGGGTTACATTGTACAACATTAGCTAAAATGCATTACATTAGTGACAGATGTTATTAGAAATGATGAATGTTCAAAAGCTTTTGTAATTTTATGCTGATCTTGCATTAACTACAGTTAAGAATTTTTATCTTTTTAGAAAATAAACTATTGCCTTCAGCATGACAAAAATGTCTATCTAATTCCTTATTTTACTATTATCTAACAAAGTCTTGTTGACTTACATCAAGGAATGAGACATTGATTTAGCACATTGTATATGAGTAACAAGGACTTTAATTTAATTCATGCTAAAAATAAAATAAGGAAGACTTTATAAAAAGCATTTGCATTTACAAAAATCTGTGATGTATACAATTAGAGCATTATCTTCCACTGTTTGTTTTTGATGCATTGTTTCTTGAAGTGTATAATTTTCATTATGAACTTAAGCAATGACACGAGAAATAATATAATTATTTGCTCCCACTTTCTCCGATCAATGAGTAAAAATAGCTCCCAGCAAATAAAGCATGTTGGTTAGGTTTTAGAGAGAGCCATGATTCTTTTGAACCTTGTGAACTGGTGCTAAGAATTACAGACATAGAAGTCTAACAAATAACAGAAACCACATCACTTGAGAACATTCAGCAGCAGCAACTTAATAACATAAAATAAAAAAAAGTTAGAAAGGGAACCCCTCTTAGTACTGGAAAGAGCAATAACAGCTACTGGACTTGATAAATATATTTTCCTGAAAAATTGTTTTAAGAGAAAGATTTTATACATTTCAACTGATAGTAGCACTGGCTGGTCAGTCAATGAATGCAACATGTTTCCTTGTAAAGAAACAACTAATATTGTCATTACCATTACTAAAATTTAATTTTTTTAAATCAAATATATCCTGAAGAATTTCTGCTTAATTTATCTTCTTGTGACTATAATAATGTATTGATTATTTGTTATTATTTATTGATTAGTTTCTATTGTTTAAATATATTTTATTATAATAGCATTAATTGGTATATTTCATTATCCATTTGCTCAAACATGACATGAAAATAAAAAAAAGGAAAAAAAAACGTTTGAGGTATCTGGGAGAGAGAGAGCACCTCAAATGGAGGAACAGTGATTCTTTTTTGGAAGTAGGTTTGTTTTTGTTGGTTTCCAACCAGTGACCAAATCCCATCTGTGTCTCCAAATAACTCTTTGCATGCAACAGTGACCACACACTGGTAAAATGCTTTAAACCAGGTGAGGGTTGTTGATTTTGAATCTGTCAACCCAGTTACATGTGAAGACTGATTTCTAGTAGAGTGGGCATGTGAGATCTCTTGCAGATCTGAAAGCCATCAAAGCGGTGTCATCAAATGCCGTGAAGTGCATCAGAGTATGAATGTAACTCATAGAGATCCTGGTCATCTACTGCAGCCTGGAATTCTCCAGCAGTAACTATTCCTTCTGCCACTGGATAAAGAATTCTCAGGCTGAGAGAGTGGGATTACCTCAGTGCAATGATTTTCCCGTTATAGATTCTTGCCACACAGGTCTGATTTGAAAATTTATATGGATCCACTGATGAACTGCAAGACAAAACCATCTTCAGACCTTAAGGACAACCATGATAATAAATGAATGATGAATCTGACTTTTCTCTCAGGAGATAATTATCAAATACTAAGAACAGTAGTATTGAAAATGCTTCTCACAGATTCTACCCTTTTTAAACTTAATAAGGTATTATGTTTAATTCTAGTGTGCTGGACTGCAAATAATATTTTATTTACATAACAAGTAAACAGTGTTAAAATGGATATCATAATGAAGTTCAGTTCTCATTAATATGTACAAAGTTAACATTGGCTGAGCAAAAGTATATTTTTTTAAAATAAGAAAAACAGAAGCTAACAGTTTTAAAAATCTACAATGCAAAATCACTGTGTAGCATTTCAATTTTATAGGTTGTATTTGTGTTTTGTTCTAAAATATGTACTTAAAAGGATATATATATATATATATATATATATATATATTAGGGAAAGCCTAATGATAAATGCATGAATCACACAAAAAGGAAATTAAAAGAAATATCTTATCAAAGTTAAACAGATTATTAAATTTGAAAACATGAATACAATACTTTAACACATACTTTTTTTTTTAACAATTTCATCCTAAGCAAGGTAATAATATCACTAAGATATATGAAGTTACTGGGAATGAAAGATAATGAGAAAACTTAAGTGAGGAGAAAGGACAATAAAAAAAATAGGATTCAGGAAGACAGAAATTGGTAAATGGTTGCATTAATTTTTTTGAAAACTGTTGGTGGCAGGGAAGCAAAAAACTAGAAGCGAGTTCTGCAGGTGAGAAAAGAAACTGTTAGAATACAATTTACGGTTACATCTAGCTATTTCAATAGTAAAACAATGAGACCTACTTGCCAATCTAGTAGTATGCTTCTCATTTGAAAACTTTCATTAGACCAACCATATTTTTGTAATGGTACCATTCAAAATTGCTATATAAAACTATTAATTTTTAAGTCTAGTAAATAAACACATTCATTGTTACTTTGGATACTTAAATTCTTATATTAACATCTACATTTTTTTGTTAAAGCTACTGTAAAAATAGCTATTTGAGTGTACTTGTTTTATTTTGAAGAACAAAATTAAATTTATTAAATTATAAGGAATTATTTTTATGTGTATGCTTGGTATTGGCTTTGTGCCTTTCCTCCATATCATGTGATACATTTATGAATTAGTCTTTTTTATCTAAAAGGAGCTGTACAAAATAACAATAATGATACGTTTTTTTCCCTACGCTTATTTACATTGCCTTAAATAAAACTAGTGAATAGATGCATATGTATGAGGCAGTAAGCTACATGCTATAATTCACAAGTGCAACATGTGGCAGTAAACAGGTTAATCTCAAAGTCAAAGAGGGCTGCCAATCTCAAATCAAAAAATGACACTAAATTTCTGCCTGGTCTCAAAACAGTCTTTTGACTCTTGGTAATAAACATTTCACTTGTAAAAGATTTTGTATCTTTTCCTCTCTCCCTATAAAAAATACAATTGTTATTGTACAGATTTTATATTGTCTTTGTAGTTATTGAGATGATTCCTTACTGTAAAATTAGTCAAACCTAATCTACATGGTGCAACAAAAATTCTTCATGTATTTAATGTTATTTTCTTTTTTTTTTTTTCTTAGATTTGATTTTCTGGATTAAAACTCACTGGAGAAATTGCTGGGTACCAATTTCTGCATCATTTTTTTTTTTTTTTTTTAAATATTTAAAAATCCCTTTTTTTTGTCTGACTTTTGTTCAACAAAATCAAAGTATATGGTATGTTTGGAATAATTTTCTCATTGTTATTGTTTGTGTTTTGATTATGTTTCAGCCCCTCTCCAGCTTTCCTAGCATGATCTAACGATGCCGAATATTTGTTAATATAAATATTTACTTATTTCTTGCCAGTTTTCCTTATTTGAGAATTGTTGAAAAATATAACAAAGATTACCCACAAAAGTTGTGTTAATGAAATAAGCAAGTCCTATCTCCCGTCTCATTTGTAACCATTCATCACAATAAAATGAAAGTTTTTCAGCATTGAAGCAGAATAAGTCAAATAAAACTTCATAAGCTTCTACTCCAAGTTTTTACTATATTACAAAAGTAAAACGTCTATTATACATTGATTCATTAGTCATTTGTTTGGACTAATTCTCTTTCAGTATCTGTCTATATTTCTGAGATGAGGTATTATATACACTATTTACATTATTCAGACTATTTATTTATAACGTTTCAGCCGTTGTATGCTCTGGCTTTGGAACGTCAAACTGAACCCTTTATTTTACTCACTGGAGTAGACTGGGTTACACATGCCATGTTTAATGGATGTCAGTTATCAGTTATCTACCTGCCTGTACCTGTAACGGCATTCACCAGAGGTGGATTCAGCCGGCTCCAATATTGGAGTTTCATGGGAATTTGTAATTCACAAGCGGCCCCCAAATCGCATGTATAGCACATGAGATTTGATTATAGTGGCAAAGGTTTCGTGCAGGACCATCCACACGTTTTTGAAGGGCCTGATTACAGAGACCTGGTGCAAACGACCCTCCGCAGGTTTTGAATTCAGAGTTTTCCTTCTCCTAGACCAGTTGCCATCCAAGGCTATAGAACCCAGTCTGTCCTGCTATTTGCCCATAGCTGGAGGGAGAAGAAGAGGATTCACACCTTTCCCAAGGGTATTAGCACATAAGTGAATGTAATGGATTCGACTGGAATTTGAACTCAGTTCTCCGATTCCTCAATCTAAGCCGCTATCCATTACTCCACCGTGCCTCCTCTCTCAGTTATCAGTTATCTCTTGTTAATTCCCCTCTCCAAGTTCTCCACACACTTTAGGTCCTGTTACTGGTTCTAACTAACACCTTTATCCACTGTGCCATGTGTCCTTGAGGACACCTGTGTATGAATTTCTGGATATTATAAACCTAATATCTTCAGCAATCATTTTTTATCAGTGCTCATATTGCAATTTCGGCGCTAATCATTTCATTTTTTTTTTTGAGCTCATATTGCAATTTTTTGTTGTTATTATTGCTTTTCTCTGGCACTCCTTATTACTGGTTCCCATATTGTATTCATTTCTAGGACCCAAAGAGTGTGAGTTCAATGGAGAACTTGAAGAGAGGAATTAACAGGAGATAACTGATAACTGACATCCATTAAACATGGCATGTTGAACTAGAACAGTCTACCCCAGTGAGTGAAATCAAGGGTTCAGTTTGACATTCCAACCACCTGAAGAAGGCCGGTGCATACAATGGCCGAAATGCTGTAATAAATATGGCGACAAAGATGAGGACAATAGTCCGAATAATGTAAAAAGTATAATTCTCTCATCTTTGTTATTTTTTTAACAGCATTTCAGCTGTGTGTCATCCAGTTTCCTTCAGGTGTCTGTTTCAAAATTTTCTGTTTTCTTTGTGATAAGCTACTCTATTGACATTTGTTTTTAGATAAAGAATGTTTTAAATATGATGAGATTACACTGCAAAACCGAACTGGATGATGAGGACAGTTATAAAACAAAATGGACAAAAGAAGTTATTAAAATTAAGAATTTCTTGCCATTGTTAGATTTTTAATACTACAGAATCAAAATGTTACATAACCATGACAACAAACTATTGGAATTCTTGTACAGGTTTGTTTAAGTGTTTTTTAGTGTCTGGAAAAATGAAATTAAACATTTAATTTTGAAAACAGCCTCTAAAATTAAGACTCTTACCTCTGTTCTATTGTTTGGACAAATGGCTAATAAGATTCTGTTTAAAAATAATGTTATTAAAGACATTGATTTTCAGAGTTGATTTTGGTTCTTAGTTTTGTTTTGAGACTATTGGAATGTATTTAATAATAAAAAGATCATAGAAAAATAATAAAAATGGCAGTTATCTATATAATAAATGTGAATGTTAGTGTGCCACTGTGTCTTCCTTTTTCATTTAAAGGGACACACAACTCTAACTTTCAATAGCTCTTCTATGTGATAAATGCAAATTTCAGTGTGTCACACTTTTTCAACTTTACTCCTATGGCCAACATATTATAGCATTTTGGAATCAGGCTGACTCTGCGAGCAAATTAAAAACATTCCAGGCCAGATCTGGACCCGCAATCCTGAAATTTTGGATGTCCAAGTTTTCATCACTGCGATTGTTTTTTGTATGTGATTTCTTTGCAACATAATTTTTTGTATGATAACAATTTTTGTAAGTTGGAAATAAATTTGGGAATAATCAAAATTAATTGTGAAAATCACCCATGAAATAAAAATATTTGTTTCTATGGAAACTAAGAACCTACATACATCAAATTGTCTTTAAATTAAGCGGTGGCAGAAGAATTATCATTGAACTTTTAAAAGGTAAGCTTAAATATTAATGTAGTGATCAGTTTTGAGTTCTTCTGTAGTTTTTTTATTGCCTATCGCATATGTTCCTCTCTACATATTGTGATGAAGGCCCAGTCAAGAGCCTGCCACAGGAGCTAGCTTAAATGCCGCCTGATTGGGTGGCATTTAAGCTTGTATAATATAGAACTGATAATATTCAGATTTGCATTGCTGCCATAATGTTTATATCTGGAAAAGAAAAAAAATATATTTAAAAGCCTTCCTTAATATAGAAACTTCAGCTACTGAACAGAGACAAGTGTCTGCATTTCATCCTGAATCATACAGAATAAAATTAGTATGCCCTTTAATAAAAACAAAACTGATTCCCTCACCCACAAAAAAGTAATTTGACCTCCATATGTCATAACTGACAATGCATATAGTAACCTTTTTTGTTACTGTTGTCAGTAAGTATGATTTTAGAAAGTCTTTTCCTTTTCCTCTGTGTGGTGGTATGACTAAAATAAGCAATGACAGTGCAGAGGGAATTAAAGTTGTATTTTTTAACGTCATTAATTAAGGAGAGATGTCAGGGTGAAATACAGGAGATAAATTCCCACTTCATTTCCAAACTTTATGCCAACTTGGGCAAAACAGCAATTGTACACTGGATCAGCAAATTTAGGGTAACATATGGTGTCTCATCTATCATACATAAATATCTTCAGGATGGCAGCTGCTTGTATTCTGGAATCATGTCAAGAAATCCTTCTGGGAAGGTAGCTATGTACACATGAATATTTAAAAAATGGATTTTGTCTACTAGTATATTTTTTGTTCATTCTTCCTGGTAAAGAATTGAATAACCTGCAGTAATTTCAGTTGATCTTCATATGAATTTTGTTTGAGCAAGCATGATTTGTTTTATTAGTGAAAACAGACACTTAATTTTCAGGATTTCTAATTTGTTCTTTAATTCTCTAGTATCTATCTGGTCAACAAATCTAGGTTAGCTTTCTTACTTTTTAATTTTTTGAGGGTTATCTGATAACCTTCTGGTTTCTCTATTCATATTATTCAATTTCACTTACAAAAGTTACACCACATTAGACTAATTAGAGAGATTACAGACAGATAACAATGTATTAAATCAAATTAATTCATTATTTTACAAAATTAAAATACTATGAGATCTCAAGAATTCACAATTTGAATTTTTGTGGTGGTAAGAAAAATTATGAATGTCTAACAAAAAAAGGCATGTTTTAGTTGTAAAAAATCTTCAAATACTTATAAATTGTTGTTGTATGAAACTGGCAATAAAATAATGTTATTGTCGTAATTATAGCAATGATACATCTTACATTTTTCTTAATTATGTCCAAATTTTTCTGAAAGCTTTCTAAGGAGCAATTACAAGATAAAACATGAAAAAGCCTCAGTAATAAGGCTTACATTTTTTTTAATATGTATCTTGTATCACCCCATTCAAGGGAGTAAAGCCACTAAGACACAAGAGATTACAGGGTGTAGAAGAATTAGGAACAGAAACATTAATAATGAGTGGAAAGAATAATCAGGAAGACAGCAGATAGTGATTGACATTGCATTTAAATTTTTGCAGATTAAAGTTGGCTGGAAAGTATGAAACTGTAAAGGAGTTCCACAAGCAAGAAAAGAAACTGTTAGTATCTGTCTATATTTCTGAGATGAGTTATGTACACTATTTACATTATTCAGACTATTATCCTCATCTTTGTCACCATATTTATTACGATTCAGCCATTGTATGCTCTGGCCTTATTCAGGTGGTTGGAATGTCGAACTGAACCCTTTATTTCACTCACTGGGGTAGACTGTTCCAGTTCCATGTCTAATGGATGTCAGTTATCAGTTATCTCCTGTTAATTCCCCTCTCCAATTTCTCCACCGCCTTAACCACCCCAACCCCAGTGAGCGAAATAAAGTGTTCGGTTTGACATTCCAACCACCTGAAGAAGGCTGGAGTGTATAACAGCCGAAACATTGTAATAAATATGGTGACAAAGATGAGGACAATAGTCCGAATAATGTAAATAGTGTAAGAAACTGTTAGCATAGAATTTATGGTTATATCTAGTCAGCTCAATTGTAAATTGCTGAGACCTTGATGCTAGTCTAGTACTGCCCTTAAATTCAAAAATGTCTGTGTACCATATCCAAACAATTGCCATGAAAGTCACAGAGAGGCAACCTTACAGAAGTCAGGAAGTGACTGAAACCAAACCACCAGATCAGAACCAATAATGTTGCTGAGTCTTCTTAGGATTTTTTTCAAGGAGCTCAAGGTAAATAGCAGGAGCTCTATGTGGCAGCAATATTCTAAACATGGATGAATGGTAGATCTATAGATATGTAAGATAGATTCTGGAAGTTATTGAAAAGGTTTGCTTTCATGTAACTTTTCATCTATATTTTCAATTTCAGATCTGTTATCAATTTTTACATCATAAAGCTGTTATTAAAAGAAGTCCCATTATATCTAAAAAAAAATAAAGACCTTCAAATATGAACAAGCATTATCATTCATTTGAGGTTTATATTGAATTATCAAACAAATTTGAAATGATAGTTGATTTTATTAAACTTTATACAGTCACTCAGTAGAAAAAGAATTTAACTATTAGCAAAGGAAGTCTGTGCGTATAGAAGACATTAACTGATTTCTTTATTTGAATAGAAAAATTAGTGCTTTTGATTGAATCAGAATATTTCTTAGTTACTACATTAATCTGTAATTGATTAATATTCATTATAATAATCACTCCTAAACTGGCATGTATCACAAGCTGTTGATTGAGAAAACAGAATCAGCTGAAATTAGGACTTGCCAGTTTCATTTCTTCACTGATAAATGTTAAACTCCTTATACACATACACACACACACACACACACACACATATTCTTAATACAATAATTCTTAGTGATAACTGATATTTTCAATAAATAAATATAATGAATTGCTACTGTCAACTCCCTAATAGTGTATTAAATATTAGTAAATCTTCAATTCTTCCTCTTTTCACTCAATTTGAGGTGTTAACATCCTCTGCTGATAAAGCAGAATGTTTTGCTTGTAAGTTCTTGGTTCAATAAGGTCAAATTGGCAGGTGATTTAAAAAAGAAAAAATAAGTGACCTACAATCTGTTGTTAAATGGGGCAAGAAGTGGCTTTGGAAATTTTAACACCTCCAAAATAAAACTGCCCTCTTTTAGAACTGTAAGTTCCACACTAATAGTTTCTTCTAATACACTTCTTGCCTGTGGAAATCTTTTCCAGTTTCTTGTTTGATCTTCAAAAATTTAAAAGCAATGCCAATCCTTATCTTCAGTCTTCTTAATTCCTGTTCTTTTATTGTTCTCTCTCTTTAGTCATGTTTTCTTTTTCTTATATTCTCTCATACTCAGTAATCCCTCTCTTGTGAAATGCTTAAAAATAAATATATAGATAATTTCTAATAATTTTAAAGGATATAAAGAAGGGCATCAATTGAAAAAAAAAAAGGCATCCTTGTTAATTTATAAAGATTTTTAGCCAAGAACATTTAGCTAACAACAACAATATCATTTTTCAGTTTTCTCACAAGATATGAAAGCAGATATTCTGATCGACATCACTCTTGACAACTTTTCTTGTACTACAGTCAATGTTGGCTAATGGAGAATTACTGACTTGGCAAGAATAAATGTGTTGACAGGTTTACCAGTCAATTCAGAAGAAACAAGAAATATTAGAAAATATCACTGATTACAATTCTGTTTTCCCCTATCCCCACAAAAAATTAAAAAAACAAACAAACAAAACTCCAGATCAATAATCAACGGCTATTATGAAGAGAATTATTACAATCCTCAAATAATATAAATGCACAAGAGGAGCTTAGATTTTAATGTGCACTACAGTCATTTCTTTTATGTGTCTAATTCCTTCAGGACTCTGGAAATCATGGCCCTTCACAACTTCCTGTCTTCTTTTTTGTTCCCAATGATCTTTAGATGTTTATCATATATCCTAGACTTTTTTCTGCAATCTATTCACACAAACTTGTAAGGTGAGTTACTTTTCATTTCTCCTTGCTTTTCTTGCCATTGTTATATCCTGTGAGTGTTAAATTTTCCAGGTCCTCTTTTTTCAATTTATATTTGTATAGAATCACATCTGTTCCTTGAAATCTTTTCATATAGGAGGCTAGATATGGCATAGCAATTCAGCACTCCTGTCTATTGTAGGGTTTTAGATAGAACACACCACCTAGCAAGCAGGTGTGAGGTGAGGTAATGACCTTGGCACAGTAGGGACAACTGAGTTGAATTAGGGCCCTTGCCACAGTTAGATTCAGTCTGGTTTGGAGATGTTAGAGCAACATGTGCTACACACCTTGGGAAACAAAGGTATTCATAGGTGGTAGTTGGCCACCTCACCTCACCTGAGCTCAAAGGTAGAAATTGACTGTAGTATTTGTCATGTTATATTGTTATTTTACATTGTTGCATTTAATACAAATGGTAAATGGATTTTGGCACCCTTCTTTTCATTTCCCTTTTTAGTACCTCAATTTTCGTAGTTCCTAATACTTTGCTTAGTTTCTGGAAGTCTTGTTTTTTTCACTATTCTTATATCTTTGGCTTTCTGTATCACTACACTACCCAAATAGTTAAATTTCTGGATTTGTTTGATTTTTAACATCTCCATCCCACATCTTCTGTTCTCTCTTTTGCTGATAACCATGCCCTCCCTCTTAGAAATAATAGTAAGTCATTTTTTTCTTGCTTTCCTTTACTAAATTACCTCAAGAGTTTCTGATTCTGATATCAGTATAGTGTCGTCAATGTATCTTATATTAAGATTATGTTGTGGATTATCCCACAACAAAGAAAAAGGTGTTTAAATATAAAAATATAAAAAAAATTTTTTTCATATTTTTTTTTTTTTTTTTTAACAATTTTTCTTTCCATGTATGAGTGCTAAAGTTCTTACAGCCTTGTTTGTTGTTATTTGTTAAAATGAAAGAAATGTTATTTCTTTGTGTGTATGTGTGAGGAGGAAAGTGTAAGTGTGATGTAGCTTGGTGAGGAAAATGGGTGAATAAGTAAGGGAATTTCTTTTAAGACATCATCATGTCATGAAACTGTTGCTGTTCCTTACTCTTTACTGCCTTGTTACACCTTACTACCATATTTTTTTTTTATCGATGGTGGGAACATGAGCTGTTGGTTGAAAAATGTTAAATATCTATTTTCAAAGCATTAGTTTATTAACCAGAAAGATGCATGAATCCTCTCAGTAACCATTTTTCATTTGGTGTTTGACTGTCTTGCTGTTTATTTCCACAAATAATTCCAGGGTATTCATCGCATCTTCTCAGGATCATCTAGCTGTACAGGTTAAATAGACTTTGTAAGAACAACTTCAGCCTTGTCTTATTTCTCTTTCTGTTTTTCTGAACTCATTCCCTATCTGCCTGTTAGATGTTTATTCCCATTAATAGTTACAAATTATTCTAATGTCTTTCCCATATAAATCAAGCCTTGCTTGCATTTCAAATAGGTTTTTGAATTGTATTTTATCAAATGTCTTTCTGTAATTCATAAATCATGTTTTTTGCATTTATACTACTTTCTTCAATAACATTCTGGTCATAAAGATAGCATTTCTTGTTCCAGTATTTTATTTCTCTTTTTTATCCTCATTCTGGACTAATTCTGCTATAAGCTATAGTTATTAGAATTCTAATGATAGTTTATATATTTGGTTCAGTAAGCTCATTGTCCAGTAGAGTTTTCACTCATTTACACTTGGATTCTTTAGTATTACTATAGCTTCATATAAGTAATATAAGAATAATTTCAGTACTTATAATTAGTTGATAGCTTTAATTTTTTTTATTTAAATTATGGTTAAATGCAAAATACATGACAGAACTCTCCAACAAACAGAATTAAGAAAGTTTGAAATAAAAAGAAAAAGGAACAGGACAAAAATGAAATACTATCAAGCAGGCAAGCAAACAAAAAATTATATGCAAGGCAAATTAACATGTCAGAAGGCAGAAAATTCACAAACTAAGAATTGGCGTTGACATACAAAAGCAAGGTTGGACAAGTGAATGCAGTGGTCTGTTTTCTAGACAAGGCAGATCTGAACTGAGTCATGTCAAACTGCAAGCTGTCCTATTTTATTGGCTAAGAAAAATATCCCAGCATTCATTTGTGGATTTCTGCCTATAAAAGGGGAAATGTTTTGCAGTCATTCCCACTAAGACTGAAAATATCTATTAAAAGAATGAAAATATTTAATTAAAATAGATTTACCAAGTATTTATATATATATATATATATATATATATATATATATATATATATATAAAATTTGCTATATTTATGGCAAAACAAGAATCGAGCATTCATAGATAAAAACAGTGTGGACAGGAAAATCAATACCGTTTAGTGACTCCATTTCACATTAGAACTGATGATCACTTGAGGTGTGAAATGAAGAGTTAACATGTATTTCTGATTTTTCCATTGTTTATATCTGTATAAAATATATATATCCACACTCTCTCTATCTTTGATGTTGAGCAGTCTAAATACAGCAAATTTTATACATATATAGTATTCCTACAGCTGAAAAAAAAAAAGATTATTTTTTTAGACTTTTTGTGATTAAAAACAATATTTTGGGTATTAATACTTCTACTTGGTAAATTTGAATTATCTCATGATTTAACTTGTCTCTTATTTATAACAATAGTGGAATACATTTTTAAGCATGAATTTTAAACAAGATTCAAGTCCTGGTTTCTTAAATATTTGAATGCACTAATTGTTGTAAAGTGTACCTGATAATTGAATACATTTTGAAAAACTGATAAAAGATTTGAGTGAATAAATCATATATATTTTCTTTGGTCATTGAAGATTAGGAAGCTGATTTGTTAAAAGAAGTGAATATTTTTATCATTTGAACTTCACTAACATTTGATCTAAATTTTCTGGATATTGGAAATTTTTTGAAAATTTGCAAAAATGTGGATAATTTTTTTTTGCTTGTATTTATCATATTTTTGTTCAGATAAAATATTACATAAGATTTTTTTTTTTATCCATTCCTAACATCTTTGAATGTTAAGAAAATACTAACTCATGTTCACAAAAACATGTAGAAAATAGATTGCTGCTATTTTCAAAATATCAAAACAATAAAACTTGTGAAATAATTTTTTAAAACTTTTTAAGGTCCCTAATCAACAGAGAATAAAACAGTATTGATAAATATAACAAGTAAAATAAACCTGATTATTTGTAAAAAACAGTGTAAAATTGTCTTTTTCAATTTTTTGAAAGTCATCAAAACATAGCATCTGTTAACAGAACTAGAAAAATAAGGAAATTATTGTATTTTATTTCCTAAGAAAAATTAATTTAGGATTTGTTCAAGGTTTTCTTTCTAGATATTGAAAATCATGAATTTAGAAATTATAAGTTGAATTAAAAGTGCTATAAAACTGGTTATGAAAGCACAACTTCAGAATTTTTTAGTCTAAGATGAAAGATATAAAAAGCAAGTGAAATATCTGAATAGAAGTGATACATGAATGATTTTTTTAATAAGCAAACTGTACTCAAATTTGACTAAACCTTTAAGCAGATCCACTAATAATTTCGGTGTGGTTAAAGCAGGTAAAATAGATGTAACATTAAACAAGAACGGTTGCTAAATAAATTATTCAAAAACTCTGCTAGTTATGTTAAAATGAAATGACCTTTTCTGTTGATGAGACTGAAACAAAAAATTCAAGCAACCATTTAAGAAAGTTGAATAATAATTCTTGCGCCAAAAATTAAGCAAGTTGAATACTAATCAAAATCTTAAGAAAAAAAATTAAGTTAAAGAAATGAAAATAAAGCAGAAATAGAAGAATTTGCTGTAAGGGGAAAAGAATGAACAGAAGAAGAAATACTGAATAAAAAAAAAAGAAAAGGAATAAATAAAAGAAGGGTAGAGAAGAATGGATAATAAATATAGATAAAAAGAATCAGTGTATAAGGAAGAAAAAGTGGAAAATTAGATTGACAAGATTTAAGCAGAAGAGAAAAGAAATAATTTTAAAAGAAGAAAGCACTAAAAATGAAAGAAAAAAAAATAAGAAAGAAACAGTGAAAGAAAGGAAAAATGACAGAAATAATATAGTCCTCAAAAAAATGTTAATTTGAAAGCATGGCTCTGAGTAGAGATGCCAGGGTGAGAGAAATGAACAGAAAGAGTGACAGGCAGTCAGACAAATCTGACGCCATGGACTGCTGCACACCAAGATAATCATGCAGACAAAAAGAGAAGAATGGTAACTTCTTGTAGAACAAAGACAATCAATTTTGGCTCACAGCTAGATTCTTGCACGCACTCTTCTATACTTGGAGTTGTCAGAATGTGCAAAAGTCCTTGACTGGTCAGAAAGGTTCAGTTACTTTTCTGTTGGTGGTCCTCAAACGACATTATCATCTTGACTAACAGAGTTGAACAGAGAGATAATTAGTTTTAGGAAGTACCAGCAGTGTTAGGTTAGCTGCTGGGCCTTTTTGGTCAAAGGTTTGAGCCATGACAAGAATTTTGAGCCATGTTTGCAGGTAAATCAGAGGAAAATAATTCAGTGTCTGTTAGATCAATTGACAAAAGGAAATAGTGGGGGCCAAAAAAAAAAAAAAAAAAAAAAAAATAGCCAATGAAAAATAGTTCCTTGTATCTGAGAAAAGAGTTTGCTAATGATACTAAAGATAAAATGAAAAGCTCCTTAAATTCTAAATATGTCTGCAACTGCTAATTTTAGTTTTCCATTTCAAATTTTCTTATTTAATACACTGTGTTTCAAATTACTAATGAGGTGACAATTTTTTTCATTTTGTCCAAAAACTACCAGTCAGAATTTAATGAAATTTTCACAGTATAATGGGAATAGGTATATGTGCAGGCTTTATAAAAATGTATTGGTGGCCATTTCCAGACTATAAATGAATGTTATTATAATCGTGCAGTTATGTGTCACATATGTGACCTCTTGACCCCTTCTGAGAAAGATATTATAACATCTGAACTTTACAAAGGCAGATCTATATTAGAAATCACCAAACTGAAAACTCCTAGGAAGAGGGCTGATAAGGGTCACTTGAGGGTTGTTTCCTAATGTTCTTTGTCACAAATGAAATGTAAAGCTGTAAATAGCCCAGGCCTAACCAGTGGATCACTTTTCGGCAGTATTGGAGAAGCAACAGTGTCCAGGAGTACTTGCTATTGTCTTCTTAAAACGGTTGAGGCATCAGTGAGACTAGTGACAAAGCTTCAATTGACAAAAGTGCACATACAGATGCATTTGAAATGGACAAAGGAGAACATGAAGGTCGATTTCTCGAAAATTCTGTTCACAGATGAAAATTGGGCAACACTTGATGGCCCTGATGGTTGGAGCAAAGGTTGGTTTATAAGTGAATGAGATCCTCATCAACACTTGACATGCCAATGCCAACAAGGAGGATGAACTATTATGATTTTGGCTGGTATTATTGGAGGTATTATGGTTGGCCTGTGGAAAGTGTCTGATGGTATGAAAATAACTGCAGATGCTTATATGGCTTTCCTCAAAAAGCACCTGGAAACAAAACGAAAGAATCACCTTCAGGAGAACCATCATATTCATGTAAGATAATGCTCCTTCACATTCAGTGCATAACGCTCCAGAGTACCTGCAGAAATTAAGCTTCTATAGACCTCATAAGATGAACTGTCTGGTCAATTCTCCAGACTTAAACCCAACTGAAAACTTGTGGAGCATTCTGAAGTGACGTGTTTATGAGAATGGATGCCAATTTAGATGCAAGAATGACTTATGGCAGGAAATAGTCAATGTATCACATGAAATTACATCAGAGGAGATCCAGAAATTGACATTTTCGATGGACCAGCGCCTTTTCTAAATCATTTTAAAAAAGGATTACATATCTCATATTAACAAAATTTACTGTCCTTTTTGAACTCCATTAACTTTTTTATTTTGATTTAATTCCATCTAAGTTACTGTATATATCCATAAAAATCTGTAAATGAAGCAATTAAATTTTTTATTTTCTTTTTTTACCAGAGTTTTTATTACACTTCACTAATAATTTGGCACACTAATAATTTTTAAGTAAATTAGGTAAATTACCATAACTTCTGTTCCCTTTTCTAAAACCTTAATATTTTTACAGAGTAGGTGTATATACATGTTGTCAGCATTCTGTGATAATTTTGTTGAATTCCAACTAGTAGGATGGATAAGTGTCACCTCATTAACAATTTGATATGCTGTGTAAATATATTTTTTATATCTATTTATTCATTTAGGTTATTTTATACTAAATGTATTTGAATACTGATTACAAATTATTTTTATCAATTTATTTACATAATATATTTCATTCAGAGGAAGTTTGTTATTCATAGTTTTATTATATATGCTGTTTATATTTGGGCGGATGTCCATGTGTTGATTGCTGCTGCTGAAGACTTGCTGTCATTTGTCTTCTTTTCTTTATTAATGGATCCCATATTCCATTTATTTCTATGCTAGGCCTACTAAGGAGGTCCTCATAGCCTAGAATATGCACTGATTCTTTCAAATGTTTCTCTCCAGTGTCCTTCATTGTTTGGTATGCCAAAATAACTGTGATTACAACAATAAAGATGAGGACAATTTCTGTCTAAATTTCTGGGATGAGGTGTTATCATTATTTACATTATTTATATTTGGACTATTATCCTCATCTTTGTTATTATCACATGATTGCCTTCTGTCTAAATTTCTGGGATGATGAGTTATCATTATTTACATTATTTATATTTGGACTATTATCCTCATCTTTGTTATTATCACATGATTGCCTTTTGTCTAAATTTCTGGGATGATGAGTTATCATTATTTACATTATTTATATTTGGACTATTATCCTCATCTTTGTTATTATCACATGATTGCCTTCTGTCTAAATTTCTGGGATGATGAGTTATCATTATTTACATTATTTATATTTGGACTATTATCCTCATCTTTGTTATTGTCACATGATTGCCTTTTGTCTAAATTTCTGGGATGATGAGTTATCATTATTTACATTATTTATATTTGGACTATTATCCTCATCTTTGTTATTTTCACATGATTGCCTTTTGTCTAAATTTCTGGGATGAGGTTTTATCATTATTGACATTATTTATATTTGGACATATAAATAATGTAAATAATGATAACTCCTCATCCCAGAAATTCAAACAAAAATTATTCATAATTCTATTGAAAGTTTTTGACTTTCATAAGTATTTTTTCTACAATAATTTACTTTTTCTCATTACTTATGAACAAGGTAGGTATCTACAGTTTGTTTTTATGTCCAAGTGATTATGGTTCATAGCTTTAAATTTTGTAAGTAGGCAAGTGACTGTTTCTTGTTAGTCCCCTACTTAGTTACAGGGTTGTTTCCTCGGATTTGTTTCTTACACCAAATGATTGTATTTGTTACAGAAACTCTGATACTGAATGTGTATTCAGCGTCTGGTAACTTTTGCAGATACATAACATTTGTTTGTTGAGATAGACATTAGAATGATTTATCTATGGATAAAAATTTGTGAAATGGACTCACATGCAATGACATCTAAGATGTCATTGTCAAATACATTCTCCTGCTGTGGAGATATTGTAACTCTTTAAGAGTTTGTTTCATTAAGTTGTTCAACATGAAAGTATTAATTTTCTTATCACTTGGATTGTTTTACCATTTTTTTTTCAAGTGCCATGCCTTGTGCCATTCTGGACTACACTTGTCACTCTGAAATGAAAACAGAAATTAATAATGACATTGTATCACTTTAGGAGTCATAATATATTTTGTTTCATGCAAATGTGTTGATATTAACAAAATTAATTTTTAATAGGGAGTTTCTTTCTACCAACTCTGTAGGTAGATAACATTTGAGTATGGGATTAGTGATATCCAAACAAGAGATTTTACAAGTAAATGCCTGTAGATTTTATTGGCGTTATTCATGACATGTTGCTCCATCCAGATTGAAATGTTAACCTTCAGTCTCATTCATTAGTCATATTATTTTAACTCTTTTTTATCTGACTATATCATACAATGCCACACAGAGCTCTTATTTTATTTATCATGTCGACAAAGCAGAGATCTCTTGCTGTTTATGTTGTACACAGAGGAAAGGAAAAATCTATTTTCTGTTTCCAGTTGCTCGCCCTGTGGGGATATGGGCAAGTATGTATCAATTTATGCTCTTCACATCCCTGATATAAGTTTTATAATAAAGGGAATCAAGGTGACATACACATGAAAGTGATACTAAAATGGGAAGGACATTTTTTTTTTTTTTAACACAAAAGCTGAAAAAATAAAATTGGATAAAGAATCTTAATGCAAGTCAAAATAGATATACAATAATATCTAAATGCAGATATCTACTCAGTTTGGTTTATTTATCATGGCTTACAAGATAGCCTTGCTGAGTATCATAACAAAAGATACTGATTATTTCCTAAACTGAGCTTAGTCTGACACAAGGCCGCAACTAAGGACTGATCACAGTATATAAAGAATTTGGTTTGTAAAATTAACAATCTTGATGCCTAATATTTACATATTGAAAATAAATCATCATTATAAAAACATCTTTCTGTTAGGAAGAAAACATATCAAATCTAATTACAGCTTGGCTTTGTGGATAATGATTTAGGATTGTCTTTTACATATTTTGCAAGCTGTCAGAGAAGTGAATATGGGAAAAACAAGTTTTACTGCAGTTGAGGTTGCAGTAGCCAACAAAGACCCTGACCCTGTGAAGCTGGCCCTTTTATTCTGTCCTTTTTTAAGGCTTCATTATACAAGAGAGGTTGCTTTTGTTTCCAACTGATGGTGACTGAATCCACAGGAGATGAGGGTCCATTTGAAAGAGTTTTCTTGTATTTCTTCATTAGAAGCCCACTTTTCTATATGCCTGAAGTTTACTCCCAAAATTTCAATTTTAGTGATGAAGTAGCTCCAATGTACTTTTTGGACGGTCTTGAGAAATGCTAATGGAAGCACTTCAGTTGACATAAATGGGTCTGGTATTTGACCCAGGATTCTGCACCATTTAGAAGTATAGGCAGCTCTTGCTTCAGGCATGCTTATACACCTTATAAATGTTAACAGTAAGATTAGCTTAATTAGATTAAGATTTCCACACAATAAGCATTCAGAATTCATTGACCAAACAGCATTAGTGCTGGTTGAAGTTTGCTCAATTTAATCTCTTAAAATAGTTTTTCAGGAAAATAGACTTTTCAAGTTCAGTAACTGTTAGTGCTGTTTCTAGTCTTGATGGAAGTATCCTTCCTAACCTTTTAAGTTTCAGTTATATGTGCTATCCATTTTAGTTGTTACTGCTCTTGGAAGTCTTCAAGTGATGTAGATTTTGCTATTTGGTAATTTTTTTGTTTGTGATTTTGTAACACCAGTCTATCTGATGAAAGATTGTATTGTTTAAGACCTAAAGTAGTCATTCACTTGAAGCCACTTTTAATTGTTAATCTGAGAAAATAATTGTATATAAATGATAGTTTAGACATTTATGAATGTGTTGGATGCCATGCATGACATCCACATGATAGTCTACAACTGATGAGGCTTACGTATATTTGTGTTTCTTCAGTACTCACAAAACTCATCTGTACTTTAGACTGCAACTATGCTGAGCAGACCTTAGTTGATGTTTCTGAGAGGGAGTGCATAATCTGGGATGATAAACAGTTTGAACAAACCAGTATGCTCAAACCCTTGGTCGCAGTGACTTGTGACTTTATGTTAGCACAACTATTGATGACTTCAGAACAGTCCTGTCTACCTCCATTCACTCACAATGCTCGAGTCAACTCATGATATGGTTTTCAAGCACTTTCCAATGTTGCTGCACACTGGGATCACATCCACAGGCCAATAACATAAATATCTCTCTGAAAAATTGATCTTGGTCATGTTCTCAGAATGTAAACATTTTTAACCAACTGACCGCAGCTACCTTCCATATAAATATAATATATATATATATATATATATATATTATTTATATATATAATATATATAATATATATATATATATATATATATAGGTGTAGGCAGTAAGAATTCTTTTAAAGATGTTTTGTTGAACAATATCCACAAGTTCCATCTGTCCAATTTTTTTAAGTTTCTCCAACTTCTTAGTAAGTTGGTTTATACAATTGGTAAACTTTACAATGTTCATTTTTGTTTTTTTTTCAACTGTTTCCATAGTTGTTTTCAAGAATTTAGTCTTGTCTGTTCATAAAACTGTGTTTGGTGTTCCCTCATTTGCTGAAACCAGAATTTTAAGTCACTTAAATGTGATTTTATTTATGCAATGGTCAAACTGAACTTATGTGTGTGTGTATGTGGCAATAAATCTGCAGCATGACACAGCTAAATTTTAATCCAAAATTTTCACTGTACAATGTTTGGTATATGTTATTAGTATTCACCATTGAATTAAATACATTGACAAAGTAGATTGTATTGAAAATTAAAGATATTCATGTAAAATCTTTTTTCATGTCTCAGCTATGGACTGATTGATGTATCTATGTATTTCTATGCATTTCTATGCATAAACCACCAAGTGAAAGATAAAATAATAAAACT
This sequence comes from Acanthosepion lycidas, assembly GCA_963932145.1. NCBI lineage: Eukaryota > Metazoa > Mollusca > Cephalopoda > Sepiida > Sepiidae > Acanthosepion > Acanthosepion lycidas. The sequence continues at coordinate 33,996,789 of OZ010572.1, read as the reverse complement.
GTAAACAAGAAATAAATAGAGAGAAAATGAAAGGATAAGATTGTTTACTCTATTTTATGTAAAGTGCATGGCCTGTTTCCAGTTATCAGAGTTTAATACATTGGTGATGATAATAATATTTTGTGTTCAATGTTGCTTAACTTTTGTCTGTGGAAAGAATTTGTCTTTGTCAGCATAACACTAAACTTTGTTATATTGGTTGATTTTACATGTCAAACATTACTGGATTACTTAATGTTGAATTTTTTTTTTATTTGAGTCTCTAATCAGTTACATTCAGGAATAGCTAGATATTGATAATTTATATTTGAGTCTAAAAAAGGCGTCTTGCATTATACATGGTGCAACTAATGGCCAGAATTGAAACCCTATTTTAAAGCTCCTTGTTTCACTTGCAATAACATAGTTTCGATTTGGTTTGTGGCAATTTGCTGTTGTAGTCAACTGAAGAAATTCAGATAAATTTCTTATTTTACATTTGGAATAACTTTAGCTTATTTAATTGAAGTAAGTTGTGGTATAGACCAACAGGAGTTACATCTCATGATGTTTGTCTTCCTGGAAAGAACTCTTTCTCACTTAGATAATATAAATCAGCAGTCTAGCCTTGCTTCCCTCCAAATTCAATATTACATTCTTAGCTCTTATCATGCCTCCAAGTTGTTATTATGTAAGTATAAGATTTATTTATTTTATTAGGACTTTGTATGTTTTAAGTTTATTGCAAAAATTCTCTAAAAAATGTACGTAAGAATCTTGGTCTTGTCAGTTGGAAGTTTATTTAAAGTATTTCTTTTAAAATTAATTTAATATTATTTTTATGTAAATTTTCTATTCATAAAATTTATTTATTTTATTCATAAAAACAAATATACTACTAATGATAAACTTCTTTTTTTTTAATGCAGAATCTGTATTTCTTTTTCTAACAGGTAAAATCCACGTTGAATTTTTACCATAATCTGTATACCATTATGTAACTTCGAACTCTACAAAATTTTAAAAATATTTGAAAGACTAAACAAGACAATGGTATGAATTGGAATCAGATTAGCAGTAGAAAGAGTTGCCCATATTCCAATTCACAATCATTCTCAGTCTTTTGCTCAGAGGTAGAAGTTTATCCCTGGTTTCTCATTTAGGATTGTTTTTCCTGTTCCTTCTATAGTCTTTTTCATTCTCTTTCACTCTCAGTATCCCCTTGCATCTTAGTGACATTACCTTGGTTGGGGTGAATTGAATAAAAGAAAATCTGATAGAATAAGGAACAAATAAAAAATGTTTATAAATTTAATGTTTCAATGTTATTTAAGCTTCATCAGAAACTATTGGGAATATGTTGTGGAAAAGAATGCTCTGGTACATTTGAGTCCTGTGTTTGTTTTTCATTGGTCAAGTAAATCTCATGCGTTTATGTCTTGTCACATTAGTGTGTGTGTGTGTCTGTATGTATTTGTATTCTAGTGGGAATTTCTGTGTCTGTCTGGTTAATTCATGAAGATGGTCATGGGAAGGGATTCAAACTAAAAATGTGTAATTTTACTTGATTTCAATAAATCATTTATTAATCAGATATTTTTCCATTCTCTCTTATTACAAATGTTGCAAAAACTCTCAAGAAATTAAATTTTAATACTATTTTGTTACGTTTCATTTTTAACAGACTTTTCTTCTAAAGGCTTTTTCGCAATCTTATTTTTACACTTTCAAATAATTTTAAGATAGTATTATTTGTCAAAGTTAATTTGATATTTTTCTCTATAATTTTATCATTCATAATAACAAATATGGTGATGATAAAATTGGATTTTTTATGAGTAATTTCTGTTTTAATCTCTAAAGGGTATTTTTTTAAAATTGTTGAATTTTAGTTTAGCATATCATTAAAAACAAAATGAAAGAAAATAAAGTATTTTTATATAAATAAATAAAAAATAACTTAAGAATGATTTTTAACTTTTCTCCAAAAATTTCTGAAATATTCTTTATTCTGTCCATTAGTTGCACCATTAGTAGGCCTGTAATATAGAATACCATATTCTATAAGAATTTATTTAGTAGATATCCCTGTTTGATGGGATTATTGCAAATTATTATGGAACCAAAACATCAACTTGAAAACTCCATTAATGTTCTTTAAAAAGCCTCATCAGATCAAGATTTTCATCCCATTTGGGCATATCTAAACTGCCAGTTGTATACAACCACCTCTTAAGATCAATGGTATAAAAAAAAAGGCTTTGAGCAAGTAAACCCCGAGGTCTTGGCAAAGATCATCCTTCTTTGAATAATGTGGACTGGTGCTACAGAATCACAAACACAAAACTGTATCAAAGGATATCATTTGAGGACTACCTAACTTGAGAGGCCTGTTTTCTATAAAAAAATATTTTAAGAGAAACATTTTCTTAATTTCAGCTGAAAGCAATACTAGCTGCTCGTTCAATGAAAGCCAAATGTTTCCTTGTAGGGAAACAGCTAATATTAACAAAACCATTATCCCTCTACAAGGGATACAGAAAGTGTCATCTAATCCATACAGATAAGTTAGTAATCTTTGGATGTTCAGATTATGTTCCTCAGGATGGATTCAAACCAACCATTCATTCATTCATACAATTTGAAATAGAGCTATACAAAAGTTTTTGTTGTTTTAATCATTAATGAAACAGAACACATTTATAAAAATAAAATAATTTGTGTGAATGCACATATAAACAAACCTTAATTACAATGCTGCACAAAAATTCATTGCACATCACTGTGTATAATTTATCATTTGGGGAGCAATAAAATGACACCAGAAATAATTTTGGATTTGATGGTAGTAGTGTAAAAATAAATGAATGCATTCAAAAATATGAAAACAGTTTGGATCTTTCTCACCATAGCTTTACATCTGACATAATTCTTGACTAAAAAGACTGACATTATTGATAATAGGATTAGACAGGAAATTTCAAACTGAAAAGGTCATTATTTTGACAGTAGTCTATTGTAGATTTAACTCGGTATCTTTATAGTGATATAATCTACAAGTTTGGTAAAAACTTTGTTATTTTAAGTTTTAAACCTGAATACTGCACTCTTGTTCCTCTTCAACTGAATATAAATGGTGAGCAAGTGTACAAGCAATCAGACGTGCATAAAAAATGTTCACATATCTAAACACCATTTTGACAGTATTATGAAGATGGTTGGTTGGAAAGTTTAAAAAAAAAAAGAAAAACAAAATAGAGGACAAGGAAAAAGAGAAATAATGAATATGCAGTAGAAAGAAGTGGGGCAAAATATGGTTTAAATATTTCCTTGTTGTATGGTAAGAGATTTTACTTATGCAGTAAATGATGCAGAATGCTACCAAAAAAGAAGAAAGAAAAAGAGAAAAAGTTTGGCCTCTGCTTCTATGCCTGTAGGCAAATGATGAAGATGCAGGAGAAAAAGTTTGGACATGACTCAAATGTAGGCACTGTGGTGAAGAGAACTGAAGTTTCCAGCAGGAAATGCTTGAGGGGAAGACTGTCTTACAAAAGATGAAGAAAATGGAAGATGGATTCAGATGGTGATGATGAATAAGATGTGGATGATGATGATTATCATGAATTCAACGAAGAACAACAGTCACCTGATAAAGAAAGTGTAAAAGATAGAGTAAATTGCAAAAGTAAAAAAAAAGAAATGAAGTGAGACCGATAATGATTAATGAAGAAAAAAAATTAAAATGATATAGATTTGGAGGAAGAAATAGAAATGGTTGGGATGGAAGAGAAAGATGCAAGATGAATGAAAAGAAAGAATAAGATGAACAAAATTCTACTTAGAAGGAATTTAATCCTGAAGAAAGATTATGTTGTAATTATTGTGAAGATTTTTGCAAAGGGAATAAAATATTAAAAAATATTTTATAAAAATATAAAAGCAGAATGATAATTTTTGATTTTTAATATAATAATAATAATAATATGATAGAATTGTTTTTTTTGCTTTTTTTTTTAATGGACATGAAAAATAAATCATTTAGATGTTTGGTGAAAATATTGATTTAATTATCGTAAAAAGGATCGATAAGAATTCAAAGGAAATTTCAACAGTATTAAAGAAAAATAGGATAATATTGATGATAGAAGGTGAATAAAAATTAATTTCTAGAATTAGTTACATTATTAAATTAATTTCTACCATTATTTACATTCAGACTATTGTGAGAACTGTAAATGATAAAAAATTAATTAAAGAAGTTGTAAATGGTGGTATTTACCTTGAGCTCCTTGATAAGATCCAAAGAACAATCAGCAATATTATTGGTCCTGATCTGGCATCTTGGCTTCAGTCACTTTCCCACCACTGTAAGGTTGCTGCACTGTGCCTTTTCTATACTTTCATGGTAATTGTTTGGATGAGCTCTTTGCTATGGTACCTAGACTTTTTGAATTTGTGCATTACTAGACTGGCGTCAACATCTCATCAATTTACAGTTGATCTGGCTTGATGTAGCCATAAGTTATATGTTAAGTTTCTTTTCTCACACTTCTTGTTTGTGGAAGTTCCTTCTGGTTTTCTGCTTTCCAACCAACTTTAATCTGCAAAAATTTAAATTCAATACCAATGGCTACCTACTGTCCTCCTGGTTACTTTTTTCCCATCCTGTGCATTATTAATGTTTTTGTTCCTAATTCTTCCACACTCTGTAATCCCTTGTCTTAGTGGCATTTCTGCCTTGCATGGGGTGATTTTAAAAAAAAAATGAAAAAAGAAAGAAGTTTTAAAAACTGAAAACATGGCTGATATGGATTTTAATTTAATGTATTACACTTATATACATTTTCTGTATTTTTTTCAAACTGGTGTCTTCATCTTGGTAATAGTTAAATTTTTAGCATATTGTAACTCTCCAATCCATGCCTGTTGAAACATAGTAACTTCAAATAGAACCCTTTATTGAATCCTTTATGTGAAATTATTTATATTCATGTTAGATAAAATGGATAATGATGTTTAAATCTTTTGATGATCAAATAATTGTACTCAAGGGTGAGATCTATTGAGAAAAAGGAAAAAAGTGCTCTACAAGTGACTCCTGAATTCATCTGAGATGAAAAAAGATACAAGTAAAGAATAAGATCTTTGTAGAAATTTAAGGAAGGAAATTGAGTTAGGGGAAATGAGGCAAGTCAAGGAGAAAGATGAAAAGCAAGATGATGATGATGATTAAAAATAAAAGAATAAGGATGAAGAAAATTCCTTTTCAGAGAAAGAGTATACTGAATATAGACATGAAATGAAGGAAAAAGAGAAAATGATTATAAAGAAACAGGAAGAACAGAGTATCATGGGAATGAAAAAATAGATTAAAAAGAAAAATAGGCAACATAAATGAGATGGAAACAATATAGTTTATGAAGAGGAGAAAAAGAAAAGCAAAATGGGAGTGATGAAAGAAAGTAAAGAAAGAAGATTTTATATATATATATATATATATATATATATATATATATATATGTGTGTGCGCGCGCGTGCGTGAAAAGGGCTTATCACAGTTGGAATGAAGAAGAAAAACTGAAAGCTTTAATCATGGAAAATTCAAGACTGTATTTTCTTTTTAAATCCAGTTCACAATTATAAGATTTATAGCTTACAAATCATGTTTCAATGGAGGGGAAAGTGTTTAAGTATTATCTGATTTTATCAAAATTTGATAAGGCCTAATGATGATTTAATGCCTCTGATTTTTCTTTTTAATCATTTCACCTGACACAATGCAATAATGCCACTAAGATGCAAGAGTGTTGCTGAGTGTTAGATTTTCAATATATCTGTCATGAGAAAGTTTTGTTAAGACAAAGGCTAGAATAATTATCACTATCATCAATGGCAAGCAAACTGGTCAGAAGGTGGCTTAGACTAAAGCATAATGTGGCCTCAGGGCTTCTCCTGGAAATAAATGCAAGGAGGCCTACCGACGTGTGTCATAGCATTGGGTAGGAGTCCCTGCATGTATTTCCAGTGAGCAACGTAGTTAAATTAAAAATTTAAGTAATTACTCTGTGTACTTTGTGTGTATAAATAAATTGCAAATTAAATTACTTTAAAAGTCGGTATACATTATACAAGTACACAAGAAGTTGCAAGTCATTTTTTAAGCTTTGAATTGCTTACCCTAAATTGAAAATTCATAGAAAAGGTAAAGGGAATCCATATTAAAAAATGACTGAAGCTGAGATGTCAGGACTGATAATATTGCCAATTCTTCTTTGGATTCTTTGGCGAAAACTTGAATAAGAGTAATAAAAATTTAAATGAATCTATCTCCTTTGGCCTTTATTTATAAAATAGTTATTGTTGAAATTAAATTGAGTATGAGGGAGATATGATATTAAATTAAAATGGGATATTTTTATACTAAATTTCATCCAACACGAGGCTCGAGAGCCACTCAAGGTAGAGAAGTAAAATTATGATGATGAATGAAGTGTGAGATGAATGAAAGTGAAGGTAGTAGGAAGTGAAAATTATGAGAATAAAAATGAAAGATGTTAATTAACCCTTGACTTGAGGTCAAGATTGTTTTCAGAAAAAAAAAAATTTTTAATCATTTCATCCTATGTAATGCAATAAAAGCCACTAAGATGCAAGGGGTTATTGGGAGAATGAAACAGAGAAGACAATAAAAGAACAAGAATCAAGGAGACAGAAGATAACATGATGTTACATTTAAATTTTTGAAGATTATAGTTGACAAAAAGCAAGAAGCTGAGAGTGAGTTTGACAAGGTAGAAGTGCAAGGGAAGAAAATATTAGCATAAAAATTATGGTTTACAATAAGTGAAGTCATCATTGAAATTATGTGACCTAGGTACCAATCTAGTACTGTGCTTAAATTCATGAAGTCAAGGCACCAACAAAGAAAGCTCAACAGAACAATTAACATGGAAATATTCATAGAAAAGGTAAAGGGAATCCATATTGAAAAATGACTGAAGCTGAGATGTCAGGACTGATAATATTGCCAATTCTTCTTTGGATTTTGTCAAAAATCGCGAGACACATAGCACCAATTGAAAATTCTGGATAAAATATCTTTAGAGAAGATGAGCATGAAGCAGGTAGAAGTAATAGGTGGAGCTGAGAGAATAAATTTTAAGGGTGAACCAAAAGCAAAAATGGAAAATAGGATAAGAAAAGAAATAAAGACGTAGGTTGTCTTGTGGTTACAAATATCTGTTTTATACCAGTGTTAGAACTCTGTTACAAAATCTGTATTTTGAATTTTGATTTTCTAGGCAGGCATGTAATCACTTCAATCACAAGATAAGAATAACATAGTCTTCTTGCTCTCATTTGACCTTCAGCTGTACTTAGCTGAGTTCAAATTGAAAAAAGAAGAGTCTGATTACAGCAAAGATGAAAAAAATGAAATGACAGTCAGGCAATATTTACTCACCTCGTCTGGCATAAGGTTATACTAATGAAGCACCCACTGAGTAGGCAAACAAAAAAAATACTAATACTTTTCTTTTTTTTTTAATAAAGATTGATGTTCCACTCCTTCGACCTGTATATGCAACATGTAAAACCTGCTTCTTTGAATAGATATGGTTACTCAACAATTTGCCAGACACTGTTTCTTCAAAGGAGAATAATAACCCCTCCATTCTCTCTGAATGAAAAAAAAATAAGTAAATAAGATAGAATAAAGATTATTTTGGACTTGATTTCTTTTAAACTGAATCTTATAATTTGTCAGCAGATGAACTCAAGAAACCCCATAACCCCCATCTCCAAGAACAAAAACCAAAAAAAAAAAAAAATATGGCTGTATCATATCAAGTCGAAGGCAGTTAGAACTCAAATGCAATAGATGAAGCTGGTAATGGGATGCATCTTCAGTAAAATTTGCTGAATCACTTTCTTTTCTTTTTTTTATTAACCTTTTCTCTTTTATTTTTATTTTTATTTTTTTTGATCTTTCTCTCTCTTCAATGACACAATCTTTAAGGAACCCATAGCGATGAATGTTGTACAGTTTCCTGGATTCAAAGAATATAGATCTTTGGCGAAAAACACTTGAATTTAAGACTGTTTTGGGATGAGTTGACTATAGGGAGACATTTTTATGTCTGTTGCTTTCTCGAAAGAAAAGAAAACCACTTTTTTCATGCTTTGTACTGAGTTAACATACCGAAAAGCAAATCAGTTTGAATAATCCATGAGCTAATTTCACTGTTTTCACTATAGTAACAAATTATTAAGTATGTATTTCATGATAACCTGATTGGACATTTTTTTCACTGCTATTATTTTAATACTAATTTTGCTCCAACTAATTATTATTATTATTTTATCCCAGCAACATGAGTCAATTCATTCCTGAGTATTACTGTTATTTTATTACTGTTTTTATTACATTTGTTTATTTTTGCTTTTTCTCCCAACACTCTGGCTCAATCCACACATTATTATAACTATTATTGTTTATTAGAACATTATAGCTTATTAAAGTTATAAAAAATAAAAACAAGAGGCATAGACAAAAAAGACAAACAATCTATGCTCATAGATTAAAAAAAGGATTCACTTCAAAATTCTCTAAAGGTTATTTGAATCAACAAGTACTTGAAGGAAGCCAGAAGGCACAATGGTTGAAAGATTGTGATAATGGCAACAAGATTAGGGCAATAGTCTTGAAAGTAAATAAAAATTCATTTCTAACATAACATTATCATGCCTGCTATTTCTAAAAATCTCGTCTTTCTTAAAATATTAATTTGAATCAATTCAACCATGGAAGCTTCATTTATCAAATTGTGTCCAAATCTGGCAATTATCACATTGAAGCTTCCTTGGTTGAAGTGATAAAAATTTGTTTTTTATAGTTGAGATTTAAAAAAAAAAGTTTTGCTGCATCTTATATTACTTTTTGTTATAAAAAAGCAACAATTATATAATGGAATAAAATTCATGATAATAACAGTAGTGAAAATGCTTCATCTAAAAAAATTTAAATGGTCATTACTTAGCTTCATGGAAATTTTATCATGCTTACTAGAAATACATCCAAAAGTAATTTCTATATTTCATTTTTTGCTTCTTCCCATTCTAATTGCCAAGGGTCAGGGACCATGGTCAGTTGTTAGGATTTTGAATTCAGAGTTGTCTTTCTCCTAGAGTGGTTGTCCAATCATGCTTAGTTAGCCCAGTCTACCCTGCTGTTTAACCCATAACTAGGAAGAGAAGAGATGATTCATACCTTTCTCAATAGTATTTGCATGTAAGTGAATGTAATGAACTTGATTGGACTTTGAACTCAGCTCTCCAATTATTCATTCTGAACCACTATTTTTACACCATCTACACATCCATATGTCCATGATTCTCTTTGCGAGATTGGGGGGTATAAAGGGATGTCAGTGGGACCTGAATCATTTTATAAGTTTTATTTTAGTATTTTTAAAAAAAGTAAAAATAAATTATTTATCTTTATAAAGCAAGGTAGTTTTTTAAATAAAATATTATCAAAATTTAAGCAGTTTATTTTCTTAGTAAAACAGATATTGAGATTATATATCCTGTTCTACATCAGTCATAAAATTGAAGATGTTTTGCTTGACTAGAAAGTTAGGATTCGGATTTCAGATGTTTATATATTTCAGGTATGAGGCAAACCACCATTTCTTACTTTCTTTTTATTTGTTAGTTTCTTTCACTATTTTTCTTGGTATTCACTAAGTTCTGCTTTAATTCAGCTTAAACTAGATGAATAGAAATTAAGTAAAAAGATTGTTTCTGTCAGTCTTCAAAGTGGGAATGACCTGCCTTGAAAATCAGCACTTGGACCTTTGGTTTTTCATAGAATCTGACACTCATGGGAAACATGCCACTATATTAGCCATGAGGCAAAATTATCATTACAAAATGAAGCTATGTATAGTGTCTGGGTACATGGCCAAAAATCTATGGGATGATCATATAAAGTCTTTATTGAAAATGCTTTGTTAAATTATGGTAAAACTCATGAGGATACATCATGATTTCGGTTTTGATAATTTCTCTGTAACATCCTCAATACCAGGTGGCCAGAAGTCGTCTCCAACAACCAACTGTGGGACAGGACCAGACAAACCCCAATTGAAATTGACATCAGTAAACAAAAATGGGGATGGATTGGCCACACCCTCCACAAGCCTGTTTCTAGTGTCACCAGGCAGGCCCTTGACTGGAATCAACAAGGGAAGCAAAAAATGGGTTGAGCAAAACAGACATGGTGCAGAAGTGTTGACACAGAGGTGAAGGCAGCCGGCATGACATGGGCCGAGCTAAAGAGGATCACCCAGAACCATGTCTGTTGGAGAGGTGTTGTTGTGGCTCTATATTCCCCAAGGGATCAAGAGGCATAGAAGAAGACATGCCTTTAACTCCAGATAAAATGTATTGTTGGTCATTTTGCTATAAATATTTTTTTTTATACTTTCATAGTATTTATAGCTCAGAAACCTGGTGGGTAACCAAGGCCAATGCCCACAAACTTCAGACATTTACTAACCAATGTCCATTGGAGAGATGTTGCTGTGGCCCTATGTTACCCAAGGAATCATGAGGCATAATATATATATATATATATATATATATATATATTATATACACACACACATATATATAGATATGTCACAAGTCTTAGGTACCAAATATCATGTACAAACTCCTTTAGCACAGTGCAATAAACTCAGTGAAGTATAACATGATGTGGAATTGATTCCCCAAGTGTTCAGAAGACAATATTAATCCATGCTGTACTGACATCTTCCTTATATTGGTGGGGGTTGGGTGGAGCAGAGGGCAAGATCTTTCATCTGAATGGGTCTGTCCACAACATCCTATAAATGGTCAAATGGACTCATGTTAGCCAAATATCATTGACTTATAATTCATTATGAGTCTTCCAAATGTTCCCTCAAACAATTATGGGCAACTTGGGCTCAAGTTACATTATCCTGCTAGAATAACCTTTTGTTGCTCGTGTACATAGAATCCAGGAATGGATGTATTCATGGATTTGAGGCGGGGCAATATAGTTGTCACCAGTAGTACAAGCTGCTTGGTCAATGAATACTGAATGTTTCCTTATAAGGAAGCAGCTATCATTACCATGATCATGGCACGAATTTATGATATTTTTCAACTACAGAGTTCAATAAATATGGGGTAATAAAAACATTATATAAATCTTTTTACTGATTTCTGTGACTCATTGTATCATGTGACATTGATCCTACACTGTCTGGGTCCAGTTTGTAATGTATAGTAATCTATGAAATAGACACTAAACATGGAATATTCTTTATCTGTTATATTGCTACATATATTGGGTTTTTTTTTTCTGATCTTATTATAAAACGCAGATTGTGTGTGTGTCTGTACATTTATATATTGGATCGGATTTCTTACATTTTTCAACCGATTTCAACAAAACTTCACAGGACTACGTAAAATTACCTTGCGATGGTTCTAACAGTGCCAAAAATTGGAAAAACACAATTGTTTTTGCACAAAATCAATTGGAAAATCACGATTAAGAGGCATTAATGAAAGGGGGACAACTCACTTCGAGTTATACTTATTATAAAACCCAGGTTGGTTGTTTGTGTGTTTGTGTTCGTTTATATATGGGATTGGATTTCCTACATTTTTCAACTGATTTCAACAAAACTTCACTTTTTTTTAGTAGGTAGTGTTTCTTATTGTCTTGCACACTTTCTTCTTTATTTTTACATTCAGGATGCTTTGAAAATTCCATTTACAAGACAATTGTTTATGATAAAATTCTATTCAATCGGTAGACTCATAACAATTGAAAACAATGTTTTTGTTTGAGTTTGGGTTTGACCACTTCGTAAAAAAAAAAAAAAAACTAATTAAGACATGCGTGTTCGTCAACCTTAAACAAATAATCTTTGTCAATTTTATTTTTCAGTCTTTATGATGGTCGATACTTGATCAATCTCTTACTGTTACATCGCCGGGCTCTACTGCTAGTGTTCTATAAATCATCTCTTTTGTAGCTTTTTTTTTTGTTTCTTAACTCTGGTCATCCTGTGATACTCCTTTGAGATGGAATACTGAGTAGACAAGAATGAGCATGTTCAACATCATCTCTTTTAATCAAGGTTACAAAGCTGACAAACCTTCTCCAGACATTTGTGCTGTGTACAAGATGACTTCATTACCAATAGAATAGCACAGAAATGCTTTTACCATTTCAAGGAGAGTAAGTTTGAACTCACAGACTTTCTACATTCTGGTCAACCTTTTCAGTTTGATGAGAACCAATTAAACATGCTGATTAAAGAAGAACCGCACTAGACCACTAGAGTATTGGACCAGAAGATGGCAAGCTCTCATGCTACTGTCATTTATCGTCTTCACTCAATGGGTAAAGTCCAGACCACATGGTGCATGGGTGATACATGCATTGACTGAGAGAAACAAACTCCAGCAATCCTCCATTGCCACCAGTTTACTCACTAGACACCAAGCTACTTGTGGCTACAAAGAAAGTGCTTGGTTGGGAAGTTCTGCCACACCCACCATATTCTCCTGATTTAACTCCATCAGGCCGCCCTTTTTTCATTGACTTTGTAACAATTTGAGGGCTGTTTCTTTCAACAATAATGTGGAGCTTAAAATGTGTATTGATAAATTTTTCATGTCAAAACCTAGTGATTTCTTTTGTCAAGGCACTGAAAAGTTAGTGTATTATTTGAAGGAGGTCATAAACAATAAAGTGAATATATTGTTGAATGATTCATTAGAACTATTAATAAGTATTTTTTTTTTAAATATAAAAGCAAACAAATTTATGTAACAACCTAATATATAGATACTTCAATAGTTTAGTGATTGAACATGCATTTATTTTCCACAGTAAATTATTTTTTTCAATATAATCTCCTTTTTCTGAGATCAAATCATTCAAACATTATACAATGAAAATTACAGCTCCGAATTTAGCGTATAGTTACCTGTTGGTCTTCAGACTTATTGATTCAGTCTTGTATTTGGTGTCCTTTTAATTAAAACTCTATCTCAAATGTATTTCCTGTTTCTTCCAAATATTGTTAGTATATTCTGCTAACAAAATTTGCAGTTGAACATAATTGCTAGAGACTTACATTTTCACAGCTTCTAATTGCATGACATGAGTTTTGAAATTCAATAGCTAAACACTGCTATCTCTGAAATAACTTAATGAATATTGGCTGTGTTTAGCATCACAAGTGTTTGCCAACAAATGTGGAAGATTCAGAGAATTCCATGTTGAATACAACTGCCTTTGTAACAAAAATGTGTAAATCCATGTAGGGTGAAACAAGTTTAAATAACAAATTACTGCTAATTTGGAAAAATCTTCTTTATGCCGATTATCCAGTTCTGAAACAAAATTGCAGTTAACTCTTTTGGTTCCAGAAGATTTTCTTAAAAGAATATTGAGAAGTTGATATATTAAGAATCTTTCAATATTTTTTATATCATTTCTGTTTTTTTTTTTTTTTTTAAACTGTTCATAATATTGGCAGTATTTTAAATATCTCTTATAACATATATGCACATACATACAAATACATTGTGTGTGTATATATATATGTATGTATACATATATATAAAAACACACACACATAAATATGCACACACACACACACACACACACATATATATATATATATATATATATATATATAAGGTTTCTTACATAAATCTAACATATAAGAAATAAATATGCAGGATAAATACTTCAATTCTGTGAGATTTTTTTATGATACAAAAGTTTCTAAAAAAAAATTTTTTTTTTTCCTACTTTGTAATATTTTTTTTCTTTGAGAAATAAGGAATTCTGGAAAGATCCATTCCTTCAAAAAGAATAAGAAAGAAGAGAGAAATATAAAAAAAAAAAAAAAAACCCAACAATACTAGAAATTAAATTTCATGAGAAGAAAAAACATTTTTTCAGATGAATAAAATTGAATCCGGGATTTATTTATAGCAATATATATATATATATATAAATGTTATTTTCTGTTTCCTTATATTTTATGAAAGTGAGAAAATCATTAAATTTCTCTATAAAATCTGACAAAGTATAAGACCATTGTAATTTTATATTCAATATTTTTAAGGCTTTTAAGTTGAAATATCAAAAAAAAAAATGTTTAACCTTTAATTTATATTTTCTCAGTAAGAGCAAAATTCCTTTTGAAACAAAATATGGTATTTGTCCCATTATTAATTTTTTTTTTAATAATATTCCTTTCATCTTAATTATGGTAGCATTTCATCATCTCAGCTACTCAAACTATCATTCTATGGCTGTAAGTAAGCAACACATCAGAAATAAAGATTAAATTCTTGGTGAGACTCACTTAAATTTATTTTATTTTAAGAAGCCTATCTTACCATGACAGCAGCTCTCCTGAGTGAACTAAAAGAACCAAGACTACAGAAGATCAATGTTAACCAAAAAAAAAGGGAAAAGGTGGAAAAATTTACATGTGTGTTAATGTATCAGGTTCAGCAATATCTGAACATTTCTTTCACACCTGGCAGCGTACTATATTTTACAGCCTAGACATGTCTTTGGTGTTGACTTGGGCAAATTCTAATTATCACATGAATGTTTAGGAATCTGAGTCCTACCAGCCATCCCTCTCTTAGCAGGAGTAGTTAATGGGCTTAATTAACTTTTAATGTTTATTTTATTTTGCATATATATTTTTTACCCATTTTTTTGTCACAAATTGTTTATGAATATGATAATATACTCCCCTTTTATTGCTCTAATAACCATATAAACATATATTTTTATTTTCTCTTGGATATTTGATGCTACCATATTTGACATATTTTCATACACTAGTAGCATAGAATCAGAAAATAACTTTCGAAATTTCTGGAACACATAATGAGGAAAGAGGAATAAGAAAATTTGACACTTAAAGTTTGTATTGAAGGCAAGTGGAGCAGAAGTTAACATCAAATAACCTACCAAATGAGCTTGTGTAAATGGATGGCAGAATAGGGCTGGCAAGGATAGTAAAAAGGTGAACATTGTTAAGAGCTACTGTTCTTTTCAATCCATAATGGGAATGACTGTAGAACACTTCCCCCCTCCTCTTTTTTAGGCAGAAGTCCACAGATGCATGCCCGGGTATGTTTCTTAGCCAATAAAATAGGCTAGTTTGCAGTTTGACATGATTCAGTCCAAATCTGCCTTGTCTAGAAGACAGAATGCTACATTCACTTGTCCAAACTTGCTCTTGTGTGTCAATGCCAATTCTTAGTTTGTGGACTTTTTCCTTCTTATCTGTTAATTTGCATTTTATATATTGTTTGCTTGCTTGCTTGATATTATTTCATTTTTGTCCTGTTTCTTTTTCTTTTTATTGCAAATGTTGTTAAATCTGTTTGTTGGATAGTTCTGTTATTTGATCATAGCTACTCACTCCACAGCTACAAATGACAGGAAATTGTAGAAAGCCATGGATTGCCCACAGCACATAAAGCAGTATTATTAGTATTAATATTTTGACTTTTTTTTACTTGATTAAATGAAACATTGTCAACTAGAATTAATTTTTGACTATTTCATTTGATTTTCATTGCACCTACTCGAAATATCATTCTTCATAAATATAAAGAATATATTTTGGATGTGAGATCAAGTCAGTGTATTTGAATGGACATTTGATATATATAATGGACTTTCCCGTCAGTTTCAACATATGAAGATCTGACAACTTAATTGATTCAGTTATGAAATTTTGTGTGATAATATTAAGTGGCACTTGAGACCCACTAGTGATTTACAAAGGAGGCTGCATATGGAGCAAGTGTAAGGATTGTGGGATGAGATCACTGTTAGATTGGCTGACCTTTTAGATCTTGCACTCGCTTCTTGAAGAAGATTCAGACAAGCTGATTGAAAACTGCTGAGTCTACTAAAACATGTTGATATATATATATATATATCAAGAAGAGACAAAACAGATACTACACTAATTTTTAATTTCTGCTTAGAAAAATACAGTATAAAAATGTGTTTTACTACAGTACAAGGTTTAATTACTCCAGCTTTTGACATTTCTCTCTCTTTCTCCATACCATGCCCATTTATGATGTAGCTGATTATGGCTCTCCAAATCTTCCTATTTTTGTTACATTCTTCTTTATGACTATTCTTTCTCTTTTTGCTGTTTGCTCTTCCAACTATTTTCCCAAAATTGTCAGGTATATCTAACTGTTTTCCTTTGTGCCCTGTGAGTGTTAAATTCTCCACGTCTTCTTTCCTCATTATCTCTCTCAAAATTTTCAGCTGTCTCTTTCTGATTGTTTTGAGTAGTTCTTGTTCTTAGAATGTCCTTGTTTCTCATATGTTCTCTCCCTTGTATTCTTAGCATTCACCAGTAACCCACATTTCTGTTGCTTGCTTGCTTGTACATTTTGCCTGAAATTGTCCAGCTTTCATCACCATATAGATTAGATATGTCAGAACAGTCTAGCATGTTTTTTTCTTCATTTCTAATGTTACTTGTCAATTGCTTCATACTTTACTCAGTTTCAGTAAAAGCATCTTTCCCCTATTGTTCTGTACATTTGAATTTATGTCAGACTTTACATTGTCCAGATGGTTGAATTTCTGCATTTGTTTAATTTTGATATTTTGCTCATATCTTGGGCTGTCATTTTAACTCTGAGGTATATTTTTTTTTAAAATGTATAAGCAACTGAAATGTTCAGTGTCTATGAGTCAAAATAAAGTACAAAAAGATTTCCCAAACTATATTAACACAGAAAAATCCTCATGACTCTTTTCCAATATTCCAAGACTTATTGGAAATATTTTACATTGCAGACTTTCCATAAACAAGTTTAAAATGAAAGCCTCTTTTTTTCAATTCTTCTTCTTCTATCTCTCATTTTATTCATCTCACCTGTATTTCTTGATCTTTGTGGTTATTCTCTTTTTTTTCTTTCTATCCTATAACTGTTTTTTGTTTTCCTTTTCTCTGTTATCTCTTTTGTGACCTTTTGACCCTCAGTTATTTTGAATATCTAAAGAAAAAAGAAACTCTCAGAAATTTTTAATACATTTGTAATGATGGCTTTATCATTAGTGAGAAAAAAAGTGGAAGTAACAAAACAAAAAATGAAGATAAGACATGACTGAGAAAAAAAGAAAAAAGAGTTTTTATTCTCCATGATTTAAAAGGTTTTATTGTTCTGGAATATCATATATCAGTTGTGGATGGATGAATGGGAGTTTGTTCAGGTTATTTAAAGCCAGAAAATACTTTTAGATTGTAAGAATGTTTTGTAGATAATGATTTATTGATACAACTCTTATTAATTAACCCACAGCTGGAGGGAGAAGTGGCGGATTCGTACCTTTTTCAAAGATATTTGTGTGTAAATGAATGTAACTTTTGTGATGTCATTGAACACTCATTGTCACTTTTGTAATGTGAACAAATACTTGTTGTTACTTTCATAATGCTCATTGTAGTAGAGACTTTGTAATTGCAGATACAACTACAGTAACACTGTTGAACAACAACAGTGTCAGATTCCGTTGAATAACACTCACACTAATCATACTTGCTTGATAATACTCGCTCAAATAATAATTCGAATAGTAATCCATATAATGATCAATATAGAGAAATAGTATAGAGAATAGTGATCTGTATAGTAATAGAGGATTGTGTAGAAATAGAGATCAGTTAGATGCCATGCTAATTCCCATATATACATTTCATTTGCTATCACATGATCTACTTATTCAAAATGGTATCACCTGTGTTTGCTCTCAGGTGATCTGTGTTCAAATTCCCCTATCAGCAGCAACACTTTATTCCTATATAACAATAACAAACCAAACTGGAATTGGAACTCCAATTTCCAATTCTGAACCATTATCCATTACATCAATCTAACATACAAGCTTACATAACCTGGTATTCTCAAATGGCCAGATACTTTTAACTTTGGTGCTCATATGTGAACTGGTATTTCAACACTATGTCGCTGTAAGGTTCCAAGGTAGTAGTCGTGAGAGACATGTGGAGAAAATAAACATGCTGAGTTGAGTGAAATAGAAGAGTGAGAGAAATATTCTGCAAATTATTTCATTGTAGGAATCAAATTTAGCTTCTGCTATTGGTGGCTTGGTTACTGGCCAAAGGCATTGCTGTTTTTGCTGCTGATGGCCTGGATTGTCATGTAGTCAGCCATGTTCAGTTATGCTAGACTGCCATGGGGCTGTCACTAATGCCAATCTGCCTTTGTAGGTGAAACCAGTTTTAGCTTTATAGTGAGTCAGTGGCTCAGAAATGGCTGCCATGAAAACCATGTTGATTTTTTTGATTGGTCAGACAAGATTTTTTATGATCCTGGTTTTATTGAAATATTTATACAGATCTGGATGAAATTAAGATCTGTTTTTGTCATATGTGCTGTGGATTGTATTCCATTTGAGTTAAAGAATTCAAACATAGTACACTACATTTGATAATCAGAAAAGATTTACTGGCTTGTTGATCACTTTCAAGTTAGAGACCTTTCTTCCTCTTTGATGTATCCATATATAAGAATATTTACATTGATTGTATTTTTAGGAATTTAATAAATTCATTTAACAATAATTTACGAGCAATTTGAATTATATTTATGAGACTAAAAATTAATATTTCATACAGATCTTGTACAATGTTTGAACAGAAAACTTCAGTAAAATTGTGGCTGATGAAAGCAGCTCACAGAATTGAAAACAGTGATGGAAGTGAATGTTAGACAACTTCATTACTGATGAAGAGGAGACTTGAGACAAAAGAGATGTAGTTTTAAAGAAAAATGCTGAGAATATCATGGACAAATATGAGGAAATTTTAAGAAAAATGTAGACAAAATGGGCACTTGTACTCAGAGAGCATTGAAATATCCAGGAAATACAATTAGGAAAGAGGGCTTAGAAAATGTGAAACTCACAATACATTGAAGGTAAGTGTGACAGAGGAAAGCATAAAGTAGTCTATCTAATAGGATTTTGTAAATGAATGGCAATACAGTGACTGGAGGGGACAAACATTGCTAAGAGCTAAAAATGATATATGGGTGATTACGGCTTTCTATGAAGCCATAATCACCCATGTCATAAAGGAAAAATTGCACTTAATGGGAAAATAAATTTAAATCAAAATTTTATGTTTTCTTGCTCTGTTATTATTCTTTTTAATTGTCACATTCCAATTAATTATCTTACAGTGAGTGGGAACAATTTTTAATTTTGCATATATTTCTTCTTCTTTTTTTTTTTTTCTCCAGTACAAATATTTTTCCAGAAAAATGTACTAACAGTATTAATATGATACATTGGTCTGATAGGGAGTTATGAAGAAATTATTTCTGATTTAAAAAAAAAATAACAAGTCTCTTACTATGAAAATAGTATGGAATTGTAAATACTGAAATATGCAATCCATCAGGTCTACATTACTTTTCTTTATTTCATGCTAGTGCTGGAAAATTATTTGTTGTCTTCAAGAAACTTTAAACTTTCCAATTTACCACTCTGTTAAGTTTTTGCCAATATCATAGCACATTCTTTGCTTCTGATCTTGGGTTCATCTTTAATTGAATCAAACCAGATAAATGCTTTCAAGTAGATCAAGCTTTAAGATGGCATTTTATTCAAGATGTCTGCCTCAAGACATTCATTTTTGCACTGGCAAGAAGATCCTGAAACTACTTAGGGTAAAAGTGAGCTCAGTCATGGCTGATTTTTAACTGCTTAATCCTTGACAAGTGGACATGGTGGGATGAAAATTGCACAATACCCTGTCTGTTTCACCTACTCCAGGCATCCCACTATCATTTTGTTTTCATTCTAAACTAAAACCACAATTGCTTCCGTTTAGTCAGCTGTTTTTAAATTCTTTTACATTTTGTATTCACTTTGAAAAGAAAAAAAAAAATTTTTTTTTTTTTTTAACTTTTGTTCATGCATTAACAGATTACAGCACTTCTTAGATATCTGTCTTAGTTTCCTAGACTATGTTTGGATACATTTTTTTCCTCAACTTAAGATACACCTGTTTGTTCTGAACAACTTGAAACTGAAAACTTTTTTTCCAGTACTATAATGCATAATGCTTTCACTGCATTTACTCTCTTTTATCTTTCTCAACACAACTTTTCTTCTGACCATATTTTATCTTGATGATATATTAGCACACGTCATCCCTTTTTGAATTTTTTATCTGCCATAACCATTCAGGAAGTTGGCAGTAATGTTTCTCTACAACTGCCTATCCTCTGTAGTTCTAAATGATACCTGTCTCCTTACTATCTCCCCCAATACCTGTTCTGACATCCATTTGCACAATTTTGTTAGGTAGTTAACTGTTTCCCTCTGATCCTCTTCAATGTGTCCTGTGAGTGTCAAATTCTCCAAGCTCTCTTTTTATGTACCCTAAAAATTTAAATTGTCTCTTCCTGATTCTAACTGTCATTTTTGTTCCCATTTTCCTTAAAACATCATCATTGTTCACATGTTCAGTCCATGTTATTCTCAGCATCATACTGTAGAATGACATCTTTGGTGCCTCAAATCTCCTCTTCATCTGTAAAGAAACTGTACAGTATTCACTGCAATATAGGAGGATTTAGATTGCATAGCAGTTCAACACTCTTTTATTTGTTCCAATGAAACTTTCTTGCTTCTTAATACTTTGTTTAGCTTTTGGAAGACATCCTTTGCTATTCCAATGCACCTTCATATTATATTATATGTAATACATTATATTTGTGTTACATAAACTGACTTTAAGTATACATGATGTCAGATTATATTATTCATGGAAACTTCTTCATATTAAAATTATTAAGCAACAAATTTACATGATATATTTATATGAGCAAAATATTGCATGAGTTTCATCTTATGGCATCTACATATATAAAAATAGTCATCTACAAAAATAAAAATATTGATATGGTGAATTTAATGCAATATTAATTTTAATTTAATAAAATAATTCCAAAAGATATGAGCCATAAAAAAGACAAGATCCCACATACCTGAATAAATTATTATTTTATTTACATTTGGACTATTGACCTCATCTTTGTATCGCAACATTTTGGCTGCTGTGCCCTCCATTAAGAGTATATCGATCCAGGTAACCTATAGGCAATTCAATAACTGAGGAGTACTTAAAATAAAAACTAGAAAGATATCCTTAGACATGGGCAGTTGAACAAGAACAATCTACCCTCATAGATTATATAATGGGTTCAGTTCAGAATTCCATGTAGCTTACCTGGATTGATAATCATCTGATGAACACAAGAGGCTGCAACAACAGAAATGTTGTGATAACAATTACAAAGATGCAGACAATAATCTGAATGTAAATAGCATAACTCCTCATCACAGAAATTCAGACAGAAATTATTTTTTTATCATTTTACATTTTAAAATGGGCTCCTTGACATTCATTCATGAATTTTATTAATGTTTCTATTCTTTCAACTTTTAACATGACTTTCAGCTGTATTTATTGCTTCTCAGGGATCTTTACTTGAATATTGTTTTCCATTCTTATACACAGCTTTTAATGATGCCCATCAAGTTTTCTGCTTGATTAATATCTGGAGAGTCTGGTGGGAGAGCCATTCCAATAAGTTTTCAAAACCTTTTAAATATTGTCTTGAATGAGTATAATCTTTAGCTGAAAGTGTTTTAGTTGCAACCTTTACCACTCAAAAAATGTTTTACTCAGAAAATTCCAATAATTACCTGCATTTATGTTGAGTTTTTTTTTTAAATCATTTAACCCTATGCAAGGCAATAATTCCACTAAGATGTATGGTGATAACATGAGAGAATATGAAAAAAAGAAAACATTATTAAGGTGAACAAACAATAAAAGAATATGAATTAAGATCAGAGAAGATAATGACTGATATTTTGAAAGATTGAAATTCTTGAAGATCTATATATATATATTTATATGTAGAATACATAAAAGGTTAATTGTCAGAGTTGAATCAGACCAGAAGACAGTAGTATTAAAAAGTGCTCAATACATCTGTGAGAAAATAAAATAAAAGTTAAAATAATGTGTAGAGCTTTTAACTTTAAAAATCAGGAAGTCAGTTGAATCCACTACCTTCATTTCACATTTACAGTATCCTCCAGTGATTTTATCAAATGTCCTCTGAATGCTTTATCTTTTTACAAAAAACTAATGAATGCTATATTATTATTAAATAAACAAATGCACAACGTTGGATGTAATAGAAAGGGTGGAGGACGTGAAGAATGAAGGAGAAGAAGATGGACAAGAAGAAAAGCAAGGGTAATATAAATGTATTGGTAGGGGGTTAATTAATCCCCCAACGATACATTTATAATGCCCTTGCGATGAGGATAATGTAAAATTGAAACCAGGGTAGCAGATTTAACTGACCTCCTGAATTTAAAGTATATATATATATATATATATATATATATATATACACACACACACACACACACATACATGCATACACACACACTGAAAAGTTCTTGGACAAATATCAGAATTTGTTTTGAATCTCTTCTTGGTTAGGGTAAGAGCTTTTAAGCAACTATTCATATATACTGTATGTGTGTTACAATAAAAAATAGAATGATTTTAATTTGATGCACATGTTAATGAAAAGAATTGCGGTAAATATTCTTAGAAAGTTTTACACAATGGTAAATTCCCTTAAAATATAACCATAGGTAAATATTTTTAGGAAAAGGGTAATATCCAACTTGGGAGAAAAAATATTAAATATACATATTGATTAACTACATTATTGACTTTATATTGATATGGAATATTAATAAAATGTAAACAGGACATGTCTTTTGTTTCTGCACATGGGACTTTGTTAATTTGTGATATTTGCTCAGTCATGTCTTTGCTTCATTTGCTTTACCAGAAATCAAGTCAATCTCATTGGTTTCAAAATCTTAAACATTATTACTGTTTATCTTTAAGAATTTTTGCTGTGTATCAAAAGACATGATCTTGCATAAAGATAAGCTCAAAGACAAATGATACTCTCATAGATGTATCAAAATGTTGCTCAATAATATTCATATACACTTGGTACCTGACTTAAGTTAAATTTAAGCATACTACTACAATATTGGCTGGTAGGTTTCACTATTTTACAGTCGAACTAAGTAAATTCAATTGTCTGTTCTATTCTAATAGTTTCTTTTTTCATACTTGTCACCTGTGGAACTCTCTACCAATTTCTTGATTCCTTTTACCAACAATATTCAAAAATTTAAATGGTACATCAATCACCATCTTTTGTCTTGCTGAATTCTGTTTCTTTTATTGTCCTTTCTCCTCACAATAGTTTTATCATTCCCTTCCACTCCCAGTAACACATTGTCTTAGTGGCATTATCACCTTGCTTGGAGTGGAATAATTAAAAAAACAAAAAAAAACAGAAAAAACATTGCAGCATTGACTTTGCCACATAAGCAAATGAGTGGGTCAATAGTAGCACCAGAGAATGGTATCCATGTCAATACCTTACCACCTCCAAATTTAACTGATTTTTCCACACATTTAGAAAGCAATCTCTCACCTATATACTGCCTGACACACTGCTTGTCATCAGAGCAAACCAAATTAAACTTAGTTTGCCAAACTATATTCTTATACAGTTTTTAACGGTGAAGACAACATGCTACTCTTGTCCTTTGGCTCTTCTTGTGGATAATGGATTTTACAGCATGTATCCTTGTTCCAAATAAAGGATGCCACAGTGACTGCTGAGAAACTTTCATGCTAAATTTTTTGGTTACCTGATGCATTATACATAGGGTGGTAGTAAAACTTTTTATTCAACTACCATGATATTTTAGATGACTTTAGAGTCTTTGGCATAGTAGAAATCAACATCTCATGAGTTTTTAGTTAGACAGCTCAATGTCTTAGTAATTCATCAAATTAGGAAAAATGCTGTAGATTGAAGAAGGAATATAGTGCAACCTCAATTCTTAAATGTTTCACATGTCAAACAAATTGGTTTTTAAACAGAAAATTCAAGATGAAAATACCTTGGTTATCAAAAAAAATTTTTGGTTTTTTGAACAACATTGCTGAACCAAGTTAACTCGAATGGAATAATTTCTGAGACGACCGCAGTATTGTATACATTCGTGTGTTGTGGTGTGCTTTTCTTTTCCAATTTTATTGTACTGTGACTTTGTTACTCTACATTGATTCCTATTGAAAAAATAGTTTTGGGTTACGGACGTCCTTCAGGAACAAATTAAATTCGTGAACCGAGGTTCTACTGTATTTATTGAGATTGCAATGCTACCATATTTCATTGGGAAGTGTGACTCTTTTCTTTTCTTTTTTTTTTTTTTTTTAGAAATCACCCATAAATATAGATGACATTGTTTGTTCTAATTCTGGATGCTATGCTTTTTGTGATAAACAGTTTTTGTTCTATAATTTCCTTTATACTTGGATCTCTCTTATAGAAATTTAGTCTAGCATAGAACAAGTTCTTCAGAATATTTACTATAATATTTGTATTGATCAAATGTGTAGAATCATAAAGTTGTTTTTAGTTTTGAATTTTCATTCTCTAATATTGGAACTACTATATATATATATATATATATATATATATATAAAAGGTTAATTAATGGTCAGAGTTAAATCAGACCAGGAAACAGTTGTATTAAAAAGTGGTTAGTACACATATGAAAAGATAAAATAAAAGTAAAAAATAATATGTAGAGCTTTTAACTTTAAAAATCAGGAGATCAGTTGAATCCACTACCTTGGCTTTGGAATCACCTGCGAATACCGTAAGGTTAAAACCAAGGTAGCAGATTCAACTGACCTCCTGATTTTTAAAGTGTGTGTGCATATATATATATATATATATATATATATATATATATATATATATATATATATATATATTGAGAGAGAAAGAGGTATATTTAAAAATTAATTTTAAACAACTTTTAAAAATTAATTTTAAACAACTTTTTAAAACAGAAACAGTTGTGCATAAACTGCCCAAAGTTCATGTTTTGTTTAAAATTAATTTTTAAATATACCTCTTTCTCTCTCAATATATATATATATATATATATATATATATTGAGAGAGAAAGAGGTATATTTAAAAATTAATTTTAAACAACTTTTATAAAATTAAACTAAGGTCTTTCTGTTGATTTTTTTTTTTATTGCATTTTACAGTTTTCAAATAAGATGTAAATTCCAATGATAATCAGAAACAGTTGTGCATAAACTGCCCAAAGTTCATGTTTTGTTTATATTTCCCTCAGCTGTACTAGGGGACATCGAAAACCAGTAAATACAGAAATTTAACTATTTGGTTAGTGTAAGAACAATGAAAGATAGAAATCGAAAGTCACAAAAAAATAGCAAGAAGTGCCCAACAGAAGCTAAGCAATTACTAAGAGATAAAAAAAAAAATTTCCTTAAAACAGAAACATTTACTGAACAGATATATAATAACTAATCTACTGTATGGCAGTGAATGCTGGATGATATCCTTAGAAATGAAAAAGATGCAACAGTTATGGTTCTATTGACAGAGTATGTTATGGACACAACATATGAGTAATGAAGAAGTTTTGAGGTGAATAGGAACTACAAGAAAAATGAAGCTATCAATTAGAAAAAGAATTATTTATTTTCAATAACATTGAGTTGGAAATAATTTTGTAAAGATAATTGTTTTTTGTCTTATTATTTTGGGTTTCTTACAGTGGATTACTTGTTCAACAGATTCTTAAGCAATCAAGTGCCATTACTGACAAGGTACTCTTCTGTATAAGAACCATTCTTAAGGATTTTTCTCAAGCTTACTCTATTCCATATAAACTTATCTACAGATAAGGTTTTCAACTGTAGAATACACACCAACCATTGTATCTGAGTCACATTTTAAGAACTTGTTGATAAGAATAATGATTTGCTCGAGTTCCCAAAGCAACTTTTTCAGACAGTAGATTTTTACACAGACACACTTACAATACTGAAATAAATATTTATAAAATATTTTCTTTCCTATCAAAAATTAGTAGAAATAGCAAGACACAATAATTGGTGCAAAATTACAAAACAAGACTGTCACCATGTAAAATTTTACAAAGAAAAAAACTTTTTCTTTTGTGCATCTATTAGGTTGGTGCAAAAATAATGACGTAATAATGTCGTTTTTTGACGTTAAAAAACGACATTATTACGTCATTATTTTTGCACCAACCTAATATTACAACAGAATAACAATTTTTTGAGGTCACAAAAGAGGATAACAATCAGATATAAGGAAAAAGTGTTAGAAATTTTAGAAAAAAATACTGATTCAAAGATAAAAGATGGCACCCTACAAAAATAAAAAAAAATAGAGAAAGCAAAAAATTCATACAAGGCAGAAAGTACAAAATGCATCTAACTCCATTCTTAACTGAATACTCAATAATAGAAAATTTCAGCATAAAGATGTTTTTGTGTTTTTACAGGATTTTTCTCAAGGGCTTTTTGAAGTATTTCGCTGGAAAGTGAACTTGAATGTTCATTCAATTTAAATTCTTCTCAGGAAGGTGCAGAAAGGAATGTTCTGTTCTGGGGGTAGAATCTGCCTTGAATCTTTTGGCTCTTTCTTTCCATGTGTTGATTTATGACCCCACTCAGCTGGACTGCTCCTTGTCTTTCTGGTATGGGCACTAATGCTTCTTCTCCAACTGTCGATTTCTTTCTTGTCAATGGTTCATTCTTTCTGTTGATCTGTTAAATAGCAATCCTTTTATTGAACAAAGGAGCATCATACTGGCTCATTTCCAGTTTTCACAAGGGCTTGAAGAGATCATCTCTCATTGGCCAATATAGACAAAACATTTCTCCAAAAATTCCAAAAATGAATCT
This sequence comes from Acanthosepion lycidas, assembly GCA_963932145.1. Classification (NCBI taxonomy): domain Eukaryota; kingdom Metazoa; phylum Mollusca; class Cephalopoda; order Sepiida; family Sepiidae; genus Acanthosepion; species Acanthosepion lycidas. The sequence goes on along the minus strand of OZ010572.1, from coordinate 33,969,770 downwards.
GCAACAACTCAAATGATTTTGGCAGTATCAAGCACTTGAGCCAAAAGGGCCATAAAAAAATGTAACAATTTTTACACAAACCATCTGGTCTTCAGAAAAATACATTTCTCTCAAAAAAATGTCTTAAAAAAAAAACCTAGGCAGTTATACATTTACAATTCTAACATATTTAAAATAATAAAAATAAAATTTTTATATATTGTTCAGTACAATTCTTACCTACTAAAAACAGTAAAAAATTATTTTAATTCAGTATGAACAGAACATTGTACAGAGATCATGACCTGAACAGTGACATTCTGGAGAACATGTTCTATTTGTTAAGTCTCGATTTTATAATATATATATATATATATATATATATATATATATATATATATATATATATATATATTATAAGGGTGAGTTTATATTATTATTATTATAGAGTGATTTTTGTTTGGAAAGTAGATTCATGAATTCTATTTTTCTTTACAAAACATGAACACACACACACACACATACATACATATATATATATATATATATATATATATATATATATATATAAATAGTTAAGTTATAAGGAACTTGGTAAACTGAATTGGTAAATCCAAAGAGGATGAAATCCTAAGAGCTCAATATATATATATATATATATCCTATAAATGAGTACATCTCTATTAATTTTTAATAGTAAGTTAATTTTCTTTTTGACCAAACTCACTAATTATGATTTTCAAAACAAATTCACTATCATTCAATAGCAAATGTCTAAGTATACTGATATGTTCTCTTGTAAATATGTTAATTAATTGGATGTGTATTTGGAAAAATCTTTGTAATTATAAAAAAAAAAATTAAATGCAATGTTCACTTGCAAAAAAAAAATAAAGAATTATCCATACAATTCAAAAATATGTTCTAGGTTTAAAAAATCAGCAAACAGTTGATAAGCTGCAATAGCAAATCAATCAACCCCTTGTATGTACAAAAATCAGTATATTTTAATGAGAGTAAATTGTTAAATTATGATTAAGTAACAAATAAGAGTTTCTATTAACAACATCATGACAAATGTGAAAGCCTCTCTTCAAGTAACTATAGAACAGTATTGTCAACATAGCTGTTATAGTACATGCATATCTATCAGAGCGGGAATTAGCAAGCCAAATTCAAATACCTACCTTGTTTGTTATGTTCAGTTTCATCTCTGCAGAAAAGGGTTTTAGAGTTGAAAATAATTACATAAAGATACATTCAGTTGTTTTTTGTTTCATTATTTTGGTTCTTTTATGGAGGATTGCTTTTTCTACAGATTCTTTAGCAATCAAGTGGCATAATAACCATTCTTAAGGGTTATTTTCAAGCTCACTCAATGTTGAAGATTTATCTACAGATAAGGTTTTCAACTTTAGAATGTACAACAAGCATTGTCTCTTTCTCTTTGTGTGTCAGCTTCCTTCAGGACATAGGCTATAATGGCTCTCCACAATTTCCTATCCCTTGCAGCTTTAAATAAATTTTGTCCTTTTGTTATTTCTAAACCCTACCCTGCCCTGCCATCCATTTTCTCAAGCTCATCAAGTATTTTATATATTGTTTTCCTCTGTCTTTCTTGCCCTCAATGAGTCCTGTAACAGATTTTCCAGGCCCTCTTTCCTCATTATATGCCTAAGAAATTTTAACTGCCTCTTCCTGATATTAAGTATAAATTATAAATTTTGTTTCTATTTTCTCGTTGCTGCTCACATGTTTCATCCATGGTATCCTCAGCATCTTTCTGTAGAACCACATTTCTGTTGCTTCAAGTCTCTTCTTCATTTTGGAGGAAATTGTCCACTATTCACTGCCATACAGTAGAACAGATATTACATAACAGTTCAGTAGTTTTTGTTTCTACAAAGTTTTTTTCTGTCTCTTAATACTCTGCTTAGCTTTTGGAATGCATCTTTCGCCATCCCAATGTGTCATCAGATTTCAGTGTCACACTTTCCATCCTCTGTTAGAACACTTCCCAGATTCTACTTAAAATTTTAACTCAAGCTTTGTTCAAACAATCTAAATTGATTGTTTTAAAATTTGACAATTTTTTTTTTTTTTTTTCAAACCAAATTTGAATTATTGAAGTGTATGATTTGCTTAATAACTTCTGACAGGGTGTATATACACATATAAACACACACACCTTTTTATTTGAACCAGTATGCTCGTCTTGCTTGTTATACTCAAAAAATTTTAACTGTTAAACTGTCCATCAGTTTTTTGTTGAACTTGGTAACCTTCTTGGAATTTTGAAACAAAGCTTTTATTCAATCTGTAGAGGTAGATTGTTCTCATCTGATTTCAGTGTTTAAGGGATATCTTTTATCAGTTAATTTTCTCTTGTCTATTCTCCTTTGTGTTGCTTGTCTGTTTCCTCCACTGAGCCAATGTATATGACTTCTCTGCACTACCTGACCGAGAGATAGAACTTATGGCTGTCAGGAAGTTATTTGCTTCAGTTCACTGGAGGAAATAGACAAGCAACACAAAGATGATAGATAATTAACTGATATGAAATATTACGTAAGCATGGAAAGCAGAATAGAATAATCTCTGCCTATGAATTGAATAAAGTGTTCAGTTGAAAATTCAGAGAAGGCTAACCAGTATGATAGACATCTGAAGAAGGCTGCAGGGTTTACTGGCAAAAACATTTTGAGCCTAACAATCAAGATAAGCATGCTGGCCCAAAAAGAAGGATATATAATAATTATAATTCCTCATCTCAAAAGTACTGGCATAAATATATATATCTAGATATTTACTAAGATTAGTTGTGTCTCGCATCAGGCTAGACTTAGTAATTCTTTATTAATGACTGATCAGTATCATTCAAATGGGCGTAATAAAAATGCGTAATTTTAATTGGTTTATTTAGTAAACAGATTTTGCTGTCAGGCCCGTTGTTTTAATTAAGATGTAGATAGAATAGATCTTGAACTTCTAATAGATCTTAGAAGAATCCTTGCTAATTTTTGTAAAACTTATTCTGAGAGAATATGATATATAAATTCTATATTTCGGACTAAATGTGGGTAATTGAAGGACAAAAATGGAAAAAGTCTGGCAAAGTTTACCAAAAGCATCTGCAAAACAACTGTGTGTCAAAACACATTTTTTTTCTCTTGTGACATATTCTATATATTCTCATGGAAATTTTTATTTTGAAAAGCTATTTTTAGAATTTTAATAAAACCCAGACATGAAACTGAATTTATGCATAAAATGCACTATTTATTATTTACTGTATTATAAAACAATAATTAGAAAAATAAGTTATAAATTTATCATAATATTTGAACAAGGGAACATGTTAACTGAAATAAATATAAAATAACTGTAAATTTTGAAGAAATGCATGTTTCAAAAGCAAATGGCGATGGGGAAATTAGCTGTTTCTATATGAATAACGTACCCAACAAACTTGTGCCATTTGTTGGCAGAAAAGGGAATAGGAGAGATAGTAAAGGGACAAACCTTACTCAGTGGCACACAATGACAGAAAGTTGTGGAAAGCCATGATCACTAACCTCTTGAAGAGACAGAAACAGTAGTATCTTATGATGTTGGACAAAAGTATGCCTAGCATATCTTCTGTCTTCAATTTCTTTATCTCCTATATTAAATTTGTTATAAGTGATCCATACAGTGGAGTATTTTAAGTATTTAGAATTTATCAATTCTAAATTCTGAATTTTATGATGGATTCAGGGTAGATTCCGTCACTACTGCCATTCCAATTCCAGGTGATTGATTCTGTTTTTGAAATCTTTATTTGAAGACTTACTTCTTGAAATAATTGGTATTGAATTTTTTTGTTTTTTTTGTTCAAAAGAATCAACTTTTAAAATTTACTTACTGAATTAACTTACATATGAATGAATAATCACAAACCTTAATACATAATTAGAGCAAAAATTGATCTAAAATACATATTTTGGTTTTGGATTATTCTTATTATACACTGATTTATACAAACAGTTGTCAACAGTTCTTTTCAAGATTCCAATGATATTACTGAATTCAACAATATGATGAAAGCTGAAAGAACAAAAATAGTTAAAACAATCAAGATGAGAACTAAAGTTTGAATAAATAAGTGTATAAAACTGATAATATTAGGTTGGTGCAAAAATAATGACGTAATAATGTCGTTTTTTCACGTTAAAAAATACGTCAAAAAACGACATTATTACGTCATTATTTTTGCACCAACCTAATACCTTATTTCAGAAAATAGAAGGAAAGGAACATTTTGGTATTTTTAATAGGGCAAAAGTCAGGAAGCTAAGTAAGCATTTTAGCTTGAAATTGTTAAATCTTAATTTTTAAATTTTATCTTTCTAAAGAATTAAAACATTTGTTTATTTTTATTTATTTATTCATGGGTGACCATAAAAATATTAAGAGATTAATTTTTAGAAAAATTAATTTCTCATAAGATTTAATTATATAAGTATTTTAAGACAAATATTATTAAAAATAACAAATATTTTATGTTGATTAATTTTAATGATCAACTTTACCAAATTACAAATAAAACTTCTCATATAAGGAGGAAATTACATTAGAAATAGTCTGAAGTTCATTTTGGAAGAATTTTGGCCAGTTTCTGATGGAATTTCCTCTTTGTCTGAGAAGGGTTATTCATAATTTGGAAAGATTAACACAAATTCCATTGTCTTTAATAATATTTAGCTTAAACAATATTTGTTACTTAAACACAATGAATACATACACATTTTATATATATATATATATATATATATATATATAATTATTTATTTAAAAATATGATTCTACTCATATTTTTAAATAAATAATTATATTTATGCTCTACTTTTGTATCGAGCAATATTTTTTAAAAATAATTACAAAAATACTAAGGGACTTTGGATCATTTACCAAACCAGTTTCTTTCCTATTTTCTACAATATTTTCACACACACACACACATATATATATATATATATATATATATACACACATATACATACATATGGTGAAATGTGGAAAAGTTTTCTCCACTTTTATTCAGATTTTAAATGCTACTGACTTGCATATATATGTGTGTGTGTAACTAAAAAGGTAAAGTCTCTCTACATAGATATATGCATATTTGTATCAAAATGTTTACAAAAATGTTTAAGCATGTGGATATACAAGTTGGTGTTGAATTTTTTATGGCTAGCCCAAAAAAACTTCCAAGAAAAAATTTAACATTTGTTGGTCAACTTTGGGGAAGTGAGTTGAGCCAAATAAACAAACATCAGAATTAGATTTCTTTCTTGATGAGGCTGAGAAATTTTCACCAAACCCTCGTATAACATGTACATAAATTTTTTTTCCATATTAGGTTAAAGAAAATGTAGCCAGTTCCCTCTTTTTCTCAATGTGATAGAATCTTTTTTGTTTGAAAATTACTTCTGCAATAATTCAACTGTTATAAATTATTTACAAGTTTTTATTAAAATAAATCCATGTTCTCAGAAAGCAAATTATATATATATATATATATATATATATATATATATATATATATATATATATATATATATATATGTGCTAAAGGTTTAAGGCCACCCTTTGGCTTTAATAATTTGTAAATTTCATATCTATTTTGGTTTAATTAACTACTACTGAGGTAGGATACTGAAACTATTTAACCTATTAGTGCATGGTGTCCTATCTTTTTAGAGAATAGGTTAACTAAAATTTAAAATCCACCAGTCCTAAGATTACCATTAGTCTGCAAGGTAGATTAGGTAAAAAAAGTTAAAATTTTAAGTAAACTTTGAGTAATGGTTTTATTACATTTTTATTATATGTACTCAATAATAAAAATGTCCCTCAGGTATTAAGTGAAACCAGTAAATTAGTTTTGAAAAAACAAACAAAAAAAAACAAAAAACATGCAACCTTCAATTTGAGACAATTTGTTGAAATCCAGTGGGTGGCTTAAACTTTTGGACTGTAGTGCATATAAACACAAAAATTTGCTCGTACATGAATAAAATAATTCTAGAAAACATATATAGAGATAATTATTTGATTAATACGTTATAATTTTATTGTACACTTTGTCAATTAAACTTTTACAGGTATGTTTTTCAGAATTCTTTTCATTTTCAATATTTCGCTATTAATATTTGTTCTTTTTTGTCTTTGATTCTTAACTTTTCAAAAATTAATTTTGTTAAATAAATGGAAATTTTTAAAGCTCTGCCTTGAAGTCAAGTACAGATTTAAATTAACCTATCCCTCTTCATTGCAAAGCAACTCTCTTTTGTTCTTGCATATAGAACAGAACTTGTGATTATATTAATCATGTCAGTCTCTTATCTCCAAGTTCGGAGGAAAGGATTTTAACAGTTTCTAATGTCTGTAGTTGATAGCAATATGCCACTAGGAATTTTGAAAATTTCTAATATTTTTATATCTTCTTGAGTTAGTAGCAAGCTAAACAAAATTCATGCCTAAAGTTATCTTTCACAGGATTTCTTTTTTAAAGATCACTTTAAAAGCCATTTCTCTTGATATAATTCAAAGAACTTCCATTCCACTTGAGACTGATCAGTTTGCCTATTCCAATAAAAGGCAAGATTGTTACTAACCTACTGAGTACAGAAATATGGAATAAATATATATATATATATATATATATATATATATATATATATAATTGAGGCATTTGTTATTGAAGACCAGGGAACTTTTTTGTTCAATAATTTTCCTTTAAATTTTTTCTTGTTTCCTGCAAGTTTCTTTGTATATGGGTGTATGTTGTTGAAAAAAGATTGCAGTCTTTGGTGTGTTACTGAGTGCTTTCAGTTATTGTCAACCCTCAACATGGCTGTATGTTTTGGGTTTTAAATAGGTTGCTTTTTCTTCTTACAGGTAATATTTTTGGGCATTCAGGCCATGTTGTTGGATTAGTTCATTAACGATTTAGGAGGAGGAAGGTATTTATTATTTGGAGGATTAGTTATTAAATATATTTAAGATGTTTCTGCAAGTATTAAATCCTATTTTATTTATGTTGGGTTTTTGGTTTTTAATTGTGATCGCTTCAAGAATTTGTAAATGTTTTTTGCATTTGTGTTTGTAAAGGATCTTGGTATTGTTGATTAGGATTTTTCTTATTTTGGAGGATTTGAAGTTTTTTTTAGTGGTACAATGCATTGTTATAAGGTGATTTTTATGGTGCTGGTGTCATTAAAATGGTATGTGAAACAATATGAGAGAATTGCAGTTGTGTGCCCGATGTATATGCTAGGGTTATTATGCAAGAAGCCCTCTCAAAATGGACATGTAAACCTGTACATTTCATTGGTTTTATTGAGGAACAGTTTGGGAGGAATAGTATTATTTCTAACAGTTAGAATGAAGGTTTTAAATTTGTTGTAGTATATTATTAGTTTAATTTTTTAATGAAGATTGCTTCAAGGATCTGTAGTTTTAATTTGTTATTTTCTTGGTGGAGGATAGTTGTGTTGTCAATCAGTATTTTTCTATACTGTGAATGTGGACAGGAATGTTGCTGTAAATATCTCACAATGGACAATGTCATATATCCAACATATTTATTTGTTTTTCTGTCAGAGTTGCATTCTCCCAAGGGACATTTGAATTGATATATAATGTTGGTTTTACATAATACATCAGTTGGTGAGGAGGAGTTATTGTGAATAATTAGAGTGGTTGTATTGTATTTTGTATAATATATGATTATTTTTATTTTTTTTATTGGGATCCATGGGAGATATATTGATACAAATGAAGTGTTTTATGTTAAAAAATTGAAGTCGACACTGAATACAATAAGCTGCGAATCTGTAATAATGTTTTAAAATGCCTATAAAAAGAACAGTCTTTGTGCTTTAATGTCTGCTCGACCATGACATTCCAACATAAAAATTTCCATAATGGATAACTTTTCACATTCTAATGTATGCTAAAGTATAACTGTCAGCCATAACATTTAAACACAAAAGAAAAAAAATTCAGTAATTGATAGCTACACATATTTTTTGCCTTACCAATTGCACTCCTGATGATGATCTCAGAAAGGGATGGAAAGTACTTGAGAAATAAGTGATTCTCACTGTTACAGTGCATTTCTTGCCTTATTTAATCGTGATTTATGAAAAAATATTTGTGAATATGAAAGGATTATGATAAAAATAAGCAGACATAATGTATGTAATACATTCAGTCAGACATGCCTAAAAGAGAATTTCCTGTCTAAATACACAAAATTCAATGCAATGAAGACATAACAAAAAAAAAAAAAAAAAGTGTCTTCTTTTTTTTTGGACTTAATGTAAAAATTATCCAAATGTTTGTTGCTTCCAAGTCCTTTCCTCTAAAATATTAACCATTTTCAAGGATTATTTTGCTACACTTTTATCATGTATCCAGTATAAAGTTGCTGAAAGTATACGTATTAATTTATAGATACAGGTAGTACATTGTGGCTATGTTCATAATTAATGTTATTATGGGTTGGTTTCTTGTGTTTTATATTAAATATTTCCATCACATTAAAAGAAGACACTTTTACGTATACAAGAAAAATAATAAAAGGTAAACATAAGTACCTTATCAGTTTTGTTCAATGAAACCTATATATACATAGATATATACTAACTTTATATATAGTAGCTTAAAAGCGACCCTATAAAGTGGAATTTAAGCTTGAGGGTTCTTGAATGGGCCTTCGGCTTGTTCAGTAGTCCCTAAGTCTTCATATTCTCAGCATTGGAAGCTCTCCTGGCTGCCATTTGACCTGGGTTTTCATTTGCAATGGACTTCTTTTCCTTGCTGCAGCCTTAACTCTTTTGATTGCAATCTGGTCTTCTGTTGGCAGAGATTTATCTTTGCAAGGCAACTTGTTGCCATATGCAATAGACAATAAGAAACTGCAGAAGAAATTGATTCCTGCATTGCATTAATATTTAAGCTTACCTTTTAAAAGCTCAACAATAATTCTTCTGCCACCATTTTAATTTGATGTATGTAGGTCCTTACTTTACATACAAACAATTACTTTTATTTCATGGGTGACTTTCACTGGATTTCATAATTAATTTTGATTGTTCCCAAATTTATTTCCAAGTTACAAACTCTGTTATCATGCAAAAAAATCACTGAAAACAATTGCAGTAACGTAAAGTTGGAAATCCAGAATTTTGGGGTTACAGTTTCAGATAAAGTCCATTATGTTTTTAATTTACTCATGGAGACAGCCTGATTCCAAAATGGTATGATATGCTGGGCTATAGCCTCTAGAAGTTGAAAAAGTGTGACTCACTGATATTTGCATTTATTTATATAGAAGAAGATGAGATATTGAAAAGTTAGAGAGTTGTGTCCCTTTAAATGAAAAAGTGTGGCAGAGATTTCTGCATTATTATATATATATATATATATATATATATATATATATATATATATAATGACTGGCTACTCATTTTCAAGCATGCCGATCTGATAGGGCAGCTCACCAATTCCTGTTACAGATACCTGCTCAGACTCCTTTGTGTTTATTGAACATCCACAGAGCCAACCTGTGGTTTATACTGCAGCTATGCTAAATGGACTTCCTTCTTCTATGTATCCCTTCATGACATTGGTGATCATGGCTCACCACAATTTCCTTAATAAATTTTCTCAATTTTTTGTCTCTCCTAAACCTTGTTCTGCCATCCACTTACTCAATCTCACAAGGTAAGTTATGTGTTGTTTTTCTCTGTCCCTCTTGCCTTCAATCTGTCCTGTGAGTATAAAATGTTTTAAGCCCTCTTTCCTTATAATATACATTGAGCAAAAATATGAACAAGGCCAGTATGCTTAAACCTTTGGTCATGATTACTTCTTATATCTACATGTATATAAATGGATGTGTAGTGACTTACATGGCTGTGCTAATCGTTTACTGATGAAATTGGGAATGAGAAGCTAAATTTAAATTCTGACCAAGGCCATTACATCCACATTTACATCAGTATGCTTGTAAAAGGTATGAATCCATCTCTTCTCTTGGCCATTGGTTAAATAGCAAGACAGCTTGGGTTCTCTAGTCTTGGTTGGCAAGCAGTCTTGGAGGACAACACTGAATTCAAATCCACTTGATCATAAGGCTAATAATTTCACCCCATAAAATCTTGTTACTGAAACCGCAGCAGCACCTTGTGTGAGCCCAGTTCTCAATTTAACCAAGTAAAATCAGATCAAATATGGAATTGATCTCAATTGGAACCATTCAAAGATTTTAGATATTTAGTAAACAACGAAAGGTCATAAGTCCAAGTGAAAGCAAATTTGGGTGGGAAGATTGATTGATGTTTATAAACAACTGAAAAATAGTTTTAATGAGATCCTCTTGAAAGAAATAAGACTTGCACATATCAATTTCTTTCTAACTCACTGGTTGTTGTTCAGTATATTTAATATGATTTACTTTGGGGGGAAAAAAATTGAAATAAATTTTTATTATTCTTGATTTCTAATTTTCTTTTTCATTGATTCAACTATTTACAGATTCAAAACTAATAACGTGTTTGTATATTTTTGCTTAAAAAGATACATCACTGTCAAATTACTGCTGTGAAAATAATTATAATAATTTTTTTGAAATAACCTGACTGAAGTTATACAGTTTATATAATGAAGAAAATTTTATTTGAATTACATTATAAAATAATTTATGAATACATGGGACATGCACATTGTGCAATGTTTATCAACACAGACGAATCTGTGATCTGAGTTCAAATTTTGACTGAGCTTGTTGCATTCATTTTTTTCACTAATGCCTCTAGGAAAGTCATGAATCCATCTCTTCTACTTGTAGCTTTGGGTTGAAAAACAGGGTAGACTGGGCTCTCTAGCTTTGCATGGAAACCAGTCTAAGAGAATGAAAACTGAATTGCAAACTCTAGAGTAGACAACAAGCAACCACTTCATTATCTGCTCCAAAAATACATGGTAATTCATATGAAGCTTTTATTTTACTTTTAATTTCAAGCTAATAGATGAAATTTAATATTTCCAATAATCAAAATACTTTGCTATATTTCAAAATAGATTTGAAATTGCTAAAAATGGCTGGTTTTAGTTATATTTACAATTCTCTCAGCACAACTTAATTCTCTTTATTAAAAATCTTTCAAAAATAAAAAATATACTTTTAAAGTTTAATTAATCTGATTTTAAACAAATATTACTTTTAGTTTAATATATCACAGAAAAGCATTTTTTAACGCAAAGGTGAGTGTTTTTATGAGGTATTAGCAACTATCTTAATAGATTTATATTTAGAAGCTTTTTCTGCGAAAGAGACATCTGTAATAATTACTTGATGTATGTAACATGAGTGCCATCTTTTATATAAATTTTTTAACTACCCAGTAATCTTAGAAATTTAAGAAAATATTCCCTATAATGTAATGTTTTATTGAATTTTAGATACTTTGGCTTTATATTTATTATAGTTATTGCTTTTATTTTCTGATAATGTGTATTGACATCCCTATTTACAAAAATCGACATGTTTATACACACAAATTCAGTATTCTTTTTAAAATACTGGGAGTTGCTATGATTTTCCAGTTATGATTAGTAAATATAATTTTTACTTGATAACAAAAAATGGTACAGATTAATACAGAATTTTAAAAGATTTAAAACTTTACGATTTATTCTAATTAAAATTTAAAAAAAAATAAAAACATTTGTAAAAATTCATTATTCATCAAAAAAATTTTTTTGATAAGGCAATAGTATCTATAATAAATCTTATTCCTAAAATCAATTAAAAGTTTTCTAATTTTTATTTTATGATTCAAAGTAGATTTTCAGTAACTCAGGGTACTGTTTTTGAAAAAAAATTATGATTTAAATTCTTCAAAGACTTCTACTTAATAATAATATAATGATTAAGCCATGCAAAAATGAATTTTTCAGTTTCATTTAATTAAATGGGATATATATAAATAAAAAAAAAAGATTTTTTACCAAGATTTTCTAAAAAGGAACTGTCTCTGTGTTAGTTTCATTCATTTTTAAATAAGTCCTGAAAGTTTCATGAAAATCTGACAATTTGATTTTTGCAAGAATTTCCAAATCCGTGTCTTTACCACAAAAAAAAAAAAAAAAAATTCAAATTTCCTATACTAATTTATGGTCACCTGCTGATGTAAGAAAAAAAATTTAACCAAAATTTTGTTAGGTTCTGACAAGTATTAGAAAAGATAATTTAATAATCAAAAAATATTTGGTCTTATCTCTTAATAATAACAAAGATTTTTATGATAAAACTTCGTTTTAATTCGCTCATTTTTAGGCAAATCGTTGTTTGATAGATATATATTAGGTTGGTGCAAAAATAATGACGTAATAATGTCGTTTTTTGACGTCACGTCAAAAAACGACATTATTACGTCATTATTTTTGCACCAACCTAATATAGAGAGAGAGAGAGAGATGGGGGGAGGAAAGAGTGTATGCATGTGATTCTTGATAAAATACAAAGAATCTGCAGTGCCATCACTTGGCTTCTCAACTTCAATCACTTTCCCACTGTCGCAATGTAGTGTTTCTGTGTTTTTCCTATGAATATTTTCATGGTAATTGTTCCTCTTTGGTTCCTTGACTTTATGAATTTAGCTGTAGTACTAGATTAGTAGATAAGTCTCATCATTTTGCTGTTGAAATGGATAAATGGAACCATAAATTCTATGCTAACAGTTTCTTCTCTTACATTTCTCACTTGTGGAACTCTCTTCTCTTTCCAGTCAATTGTTGTTGTCTGAATTCCTGTTCTTTTATTGATCTCTCTCCTTAATAATGCCGTCCTGGGTAAGACGATAAACTCCGTCCAGCAGCAAGGCCTTTGATCAGGAGATTTTGAGGAGCATGGAACCACCTCTTAATTGCTGGTGTTCCCAGGTCCACCCTGACCCAGGGTGATAGCACCTGTTAGGGTCCCAGCTATGGGCAAATAGTTAACCCTGAAACTGGGGTAAAAACACGATGAAAGTGTAAAAATAAGTTTTAATACCAGAAATACTTTGTAAAAAATTATCATCATCAATAAATTTTTGAAGAAAAATAACTATTACAAGCAATGCATTTAATAAAAAAAAAAAAATTATTACTGGCAATACATTTTTGAAGGAAAGAATTTTTACCAGAAATAGATTTTTGATAAAACAAAATATTACCAGCAATAAAAATTTTGTCAGTATTAAATAACACATTGAGGTTGATATGCTGTAAAACAAAACAAACCAAGTGAGTAATTTAAAAAACATTTTATGAAAATAAAACCATCCAAGATTGTAAATTTCCTAAAAGAAGTTGGATTGTACTCAAAAATATAAGTAATTGAAAAATGGTTCAAATATGTATACATACATACACACCCTTTTTTTTTACCAAACTATCGCTATGAATCTATTTAAAAAATTTTGTTGGCGTTAAATGACCCACTGAGGTTGATATACCATAAAACAAAGCAACCAATCAAGAAACATTACCAACAATAAATTTTAGAAGAAAAAAATTTATTACCAGCAATATGCTTATGAAAAAATAATACCAGAAATAGATTTTTTTGAAGGAAACAAAAAAGTACCAGCAATAAAAATTGTTGGCATTTAATAACCGATTGAGGTTTACATGCCGTAAAACAAACCAAACCTTAATAATATTTTTCTTTTTCTCATATTCTTTGCCTTAGTAACCTCTTGTGTCTCAGTGGCTTTATTGCCTTGCTTGACTAAATGATTTCTGTCTCTCTTCATTAAAGAGAACACAAACTATTATGTTATCTGGTTTTCTCAGAATGTAAACAATACTATAGAGGACAAAATTGGTAAATTTCAAATTCTGTTCAATATTAAGTCATACCAGGCGAATTCAGGTTTTAAATTATTTAAAATATTTTAATGTATTGTTACTCAAAGCAATAAAAGTACAAGTTCATTTAATTTTGATTGTATAAACTTATTCACAAGGCAAAAACTAGTGCAATTGATTTTCTTCTCTTAACATTGCTTTTATGTTTGATTTTAATTTTGGATCGAGCCAATGATACATAACAGCATCACAAAGATGACAAAAAGCTCCTCTGAAATCAAATAAGATAAACTATTATGATGAGGATTAATAACAGCAAGCAAATATCTCTGATACAGAGAGCAGAGGCCATTCCTGCACAAAGAGGCCCTTTTACAATAACAGAGTATAAATGAACCCTAAAATGGGCCCTAAGGATAGAAAGAAAGAATGAAAAAGGGAAACGAAAAGGACAGAAATTGCCTGTTTCATATCCAACATGGCTGATGAATGAACCCCAAGCCATAAAATGGTCTTTACCCATAATGCAAGCTGATATTCATGACTGCACGAGCAAATGCCTTTTGATTTTCATCACTGTCTGTCTCTTGCTTTTTCCACTTAAGATGAAATGCTTTCCTCTGATGTGGGCAGAAGTAAGTGCCTGATTAAACTTAATATATATCTTGAATGGGTTAATTGCATAACTCAGCACCTCTTTATCATGCCATGCTTTTTGTCAGCACTGTGGGAGGATTATGGTGTCTAGGGCTCAGAGAGGCTTATAACCTGCCACATCACTTACCTTAATGAGTGAAAGTACCCAATGATGCAGGGTGGGTGTGAAATGAGAGCTGAAAAAGCTATCAGGAAGATCAACCTTAAGTCAGAAAGCTTGGAAAATTGTTTGAATAGAAATAAATCTCTTTTGGCATGTCGAGACATTTATGAAGTGCTAGGGGGCGTGGAGATGTAAAAAGAAAAGGATGATTGGATAATGAAGTTTTTGGCAGTTTTATTACTTGCTAAAGAGACATTAAAATATTTATGAGTTTACCAATACCTTCAAAAAGTCACTGCATTGATTATGTTTTCTGCATGACTAATCTTGAATTTTCATTTATAGAATTAACTCTATTGGAGCATATAAGTTTTAAATAAAATTATCCAAACAGAAGAAATAAAAAAGTAATTTATAAACAAGTTGGTTTCGATTATTTACTAATGAAATATTCCGTTGTTATGGTAACGTGAGTGAAGTTGATATATTGGTACCCTTTGCCAATATAAAAATGGATTATCTTTCTTAAGTAGAGGAAATAAAGATGAGTGATTGAAAGACATGTAAATTCTGTATTTATGTTGAAATTGCATTGGTTATATTTTTTGCATAAGTAATATTTGGAAACTTATCTATTCAATTCTATTGTTGTATTTTTCTTTTTAAATCATAAGTTTATATATATATATATATATATATATATATATATATGTTATTATTTATATATTATATGTGCGGTACTTATTAGAAAGCGCTCAATAATTGATGTGAGTTTGTGACCCTGGGTTTCATCAGACGATCGCAAAAACGTGAAACCCAGGCTCACAAACTCACATCAATCCAACCAAATATATATATATATATATATATATATATATATATTATTTATCTTAGTTACTCACTTATATATATATTATTTATCTTAGTTACTCACTTGTTTTTTTTAAGGCACTGGATGATTTTTTGCCCTGTTCATTTTCTTGTTCTTTGTTTTTTATTTAAAATTTTTTCCTCGGATACCAATTTGTTTTGATATACTTGCAAATTGTGTCATCTGAGTTTTTTACCAAATATAATTATAAGTATAATAAATGCACTAATAAAAATAATCTGAAAATAATTTATATAACCATATTTATCTCAGAAGATTGTGTATATATATATATATATACAAGCACACAACGCACTGTATGTCTATATACACAAAAGAATGCAAAACTTTTCAGACTTATCAACTCTATAAAATTTTACCAAACATTGAGATTTATTCTGGAATCCCTTCCTGATATATATTTATAGAGAGAGAGAGAGAATTTAATAAATGTTACAGTTGGATAATTAATGATGACCTACATGTTTTGCACACTATTTGTCTAAACATCTTTATAAATATACATACATACATACATATACATATATATATATATATATATATATAGTGTGAGTATTAGGACATCTTGTGGAACAGAGAAAGAAACACACAAAAAGTAGAAGAAAGTTTGATACTTTCTTTTCCAACAAACTTCGACTGCACCCAAAATTCAGACATGGATGATGGTGGAGTGGTGAGGTTCAACAAACCCTCAAATTCAGTCACTCCTTGCATGAAGCAAATGCAACACAACAGAATCTATGATGGCAGTAAGTATCCATCTCTTGACGCTCTAATACTTGACCTTTACTGGATCTGACCAAGCCACACTGTGTCAAAAGACCATCCTTAATGCTAACCAACCACAAAAATAGCAAAGTCAGTCCTAAAGACTGGGATTTCCAACATGGGATTAAAAATACTTTGTCCGAATTGCATGACTCATTTTTATGTAGATGTAAATTAAGCCTACTTCACCATTAATTTTACAGTGGATTATCTCTCTCTCTCTCTCTCATATATATATATATATAGAGAGAGAGAGAAAGATAAAGACAGACTGTCTCACTGATTACGATATATAAAGTTCAGTTTAGAAATAAACTGAGAGTATCCACCACAATTCTTTGATTATTGTGATGAAGTCTTGTGTAATACCAGACACACTTTTCTGAAGAACTGTTATCAGAGAAATGATGTACAGTGTGCTACAAAATCTCTGAACATCTCTCCTCATGTTTTATTCTCAATAAATCTAATGTCTCTAGAATAATGTTAAAGCTAACGAAGAGTATTAAACATAACTCTTATCAAGAAGGCATGCTTTGAATTCAGTTTTCCCTCTAGACTTGCTTCAACTCTAGGCAAGAGAATTCTTTAACACATAGCTGAAGGAAGATGTATTAATGTCTTTCCTGCTGGTATTATAATGAAATGTACAAAATAGAATTTACTGGAATTTAAATTCAACTTGTAGATTCCACTGCAACTGTTACTATATACATGTATCAAAAGATAAAGATGAAATCAGGTATGTAATAATGCAAAGTTTCTTTCACCAGAATAACACCAGCTACAAAATGTGGTATGAAGTCTATGATGTGCTGGAGTCACTGCCTGTATATATCTCTCCAAAAACATCTCAGGGCTGTCCATAATTGAGTTGTCTTTATTGGTTGTAGCTCTAAGGAATTTCATGAGTTTTGCAGTGTGTCCTATGTAGGCTCAGTGGGGGTTTAAACCTGGTGAGCATGAGAAACAAAAAAAAAATACCTGGAACCAGTTTTGTATCAATCATGCTCAATGGGTCACTGTATTATTTTACTTAAACAAATCATCATCCCAAGAAAACATAGTGTCCATAAAGGGATGCAAGTGGTGTGTGTAATCTCCTGTGTAATCTCCACCTGTCTAAAGAAACTATAGTTTCATTAATGATCCTTGCAAAATCCAGCAAAAGACATCTCACACTTTTATAAGGCCACCATCAACTTGCATCACTGAATCCATAACCTTGTGGTATTCTTCACATGTAGATTTGTCCATGTTGTATTTCCATGTGAAAACTTGTTCATGTAGTATTCTTTGTATTAGAAAAGTTGTCCGTCTATCTGTTAGAGCTTTAAATATGTTTTGTCTCACCAGGTAACACAATACCAGTTTTCCTTTGTTAAACAGTAATGTTTTCTTATCTAGATGAGGTGCCTTAACAACTGCCATGATGTCAAGAATGGTACCATTGCTGTATAACAAATATGAAATTCCTTTCTACATGGTATGGCAGAAATACTTCCTACATAACAGTATGATATTAGCTAGATGAAGAAATTATTGCATCTAATTATCTGCTGCACCTTGTACAATGAAAAGAATTAAGGAATTAAGTGGCACCACAGTTGAATTGAGATAAGATTTGTCTTTCTTTCTGAGATAAAGTATTGGAACTATTTACACTATATACATTGTTCAGACTGTTGTATATTTCAGCCTTTTTCAAGTGATATTTGTTTGAACCTATCCCATAGTAGTTAATTTCTATGTTGACGTTTCTGAAGATTGGTTCAATGATGTCTGTGTAGACGTTTTTCTATGTTTATTTCCTGAAATGGGATGACATATAACATTCATGTTCCTGGATTGCTCAGTAAAGTCACTGAGAATCTGTTCCATTTCCTTCACCCACCATTTGCAAATATAGTGACAGGGATTAGTAAAGAGATAAGATTTGATATCCTGTTTTTCTTTGTTGGATGATTACATTCCTTAATAACTGTGGATCCTATTTTTGTATCACCTGTGGGTGCCTATAGTTTTTACATACCAGTGATATTTGTCTGAAATTGATATATGCTTGATAATATTATGAGATCACCTTGGAGATAGAGTACAGCTTCCTTCCCATTCCAACAATTTACAAGGGCCATATCAGGCCAAAAGTGTAGCACTCTGCCATATAGGGTTTTACGGCCTTGTAGGGGCCAGAAATAAAGACACAAAGAGGAATTGACTTAAACAAATATATTAAAAGAAAAAAGTAATACAAGCATATACAAACGAGAGTGTTACAGCAAGAATGTTCAGTCCAACTGTCAGAGCTGACTGCTGAAAACTTCCCTCTCTAAAAGGCAGTACCTGCTCTTATTTGTAGCTGCGAGAGTCCATGAATGCATGGGTAAATTACCATAACATATGGTCTTCATTGTCCAGTCTCAAGAGAGTCCAGAACTGTGTCTGTGGATTTGTGTGTGATTTCCCACCCTCCAACCACTTTCTCACAGACAAAAGTTGCAAGCCTCTTTCTACTCTCTTTTTATTTCAGTGGAAAGTATTCAGATAAATTACATTTCTTTAATTTCACCAATTCTGACCTTCAGAGCTAAAACCTATTGTAGCAAACCACCATCATTTCCCTCATATTCCATAGGAGAAATGTAAGTTCCACTTGAACAGCCTCTTCCTACAAACCTCTACTTTGTGGAATTGACTCTCAAGAGGATGCTTCCTCAATCACTATAATCTTAATCAGTTTATGTCTAGAGTTAACCATTATATTCCTCATGTATCTTCATAATCTGTGTCTCATACTTTTTACTCTGTAACTGTCAAGTGACTCTTAAGTCTTTTATAGGGTGAATATTATTGTAAAAAGAAACTCCACAAAAACAATCATTATTGTGTTAATTCATGTCAGCATCCCATGGTTGCCTGCACAGAATTGTCACAGCTACATTATCTCTTTACTTCTTATATCCCATACACATTATCTAGCTGAATCCATTTCTGCAAGGGGATCATCTAATGTACTGTGTTAAAAGCATTCATTATCAGAGACATTATGTTTGTAGATGTAAACAGTGAAGACATAGGAATCATCATTTCATGGTGACTGTCAGTTTCATGCATCAATATGATTTTCCTACCATTTTTAATTGGAAATTGTTTGTGTGTATGTTCCATGAAGACAGTTTTCTTACATAGGTTTGAAACATGTTTTTCATATAATTAACTGTACACAGATGCATAATAAATAAATATGCATAGAAAACAGAAAAATCTTGCCTTTATAGAAATAAATCTTATTTATCCATTTTAATGGGTGAAAAAAAAGTATTTGTATAATGAAAGTGTCGGATTTTTTAAATCACTTTAATTCTCTAAATTATTCAAGTGGAATATTCTAGAATGTTTTAATAATGTTGTAAGTAGTAATTTTTAGTCTAAAAAATACAAACAGAATATTCTGTAACTGATATTAGTGCAAGGTTTTTATTATGGCAAGAGGTAAAGAATTAACAAATTTGCAAAAAGAACTGATTTAACAATCTGGAAAGAAGGTAAAAGTTACAGGAAAATCTTGGGCAAACTGAGTATTCCATTTACTACCATGAGTTCATTCATTGCAACATATAAAAAAACTCAAAACTGTTGAAAATCAAAGAAGAACAGGTGCTCTACAGAAGATTTCTGCAAAATCTTTGAAGAAATTAATGTGTCAAATTAAACAAAACCTAATTGTTACTCATCAAGAGTTTCAGGATGATTTGCTTTCATCAGGAATTTGTGTCACTAAATGGACAATAAGCAATGAAATTCATAGGAACAATGAAAGTCACTCTCCACTAGGAAAACTCTATTACTATTGAAAAGACACAGAGATGCCAGGTTGAATTTCATTCATAAACATAAGGATAAAGAAAAGTCGTCTTGGGAAAGAGTATTATGGACAGAATAAACCAAAATTGAGTTGTTTGGATGTAATTCTAGAAACCATGCATGGAGGAAAGATGACAGTGCCTTCAAACAAAAGAACAGTTCCAACAGTGAAATTTGGTGGTGGCAGCAGCATGATTTGGGGATATTTTTCTGCAAATGGTACTGGCAACATATCAGTAATAGAGGGTAGAATGAATGACACAGCATATCAAAATATTTTGGAAACAAATTTAATGATTTTGGTTGAAAATCTTGAGCTTTCACCTCCAGCAAGATAATGATCCTAAGCACATTGAAAAATCTACAAAGAAATAGGTTGCTAAAAATAATGTAAATATCCTGAAATGGCCAAGTCAGTCCCCAGATTTAAGCCCAATCGTGAAGTAGTGGAGTTATTTGAAAATTCAAATCCAATCAAGAGCTCCAACAAACATCTCAGATCTGAAGAACATATGCAAAGAAGAATGGAACAAAATAGCAACTAAAATTTGCAGATCCTTAATTGAGAACTACAAGAGGAGATTGGTTGCTGTAGAAGTGAATAATGGCTATTCTACAAAGTATTAAATGAAGATTATGTATTCTTTTTTGTATTGTACAAATACTTTTTTTCATCTATTTAAACGGATAAGTGGGATTTATTTCTATTGAATCAATTTTTTTTCTGTTTTCTATGCATATTTAATTATTATGCATCTGTGTACAGTTGAAAAATATGTTTATTCATCAGTTGGAAATACAATAAATTAAAAATTTGTCTGTGTACGAATATTTATTTCCCCCTTTAGATAAATTTATATACATTTTCTATTTACATGTTATTTTAATAGATATAGTTATTTAAATGGTCTATTTATAAACAAAGCATTTACTCCCATAATTGTATCTATAAAAAAAACATGAACAGAAAATATATTAAAATAATTGTCGGACTTAGTTCATTTCATTATATATATATATATATATATATATATATTAGGTTGGTGCAAAAATAATTTCGTTTTCTCACATAGTAACATATGTTAAAAAACGAAATTATTTTTGCACCAACCTAATATATATATATATATATATATATATATATGTATGTATGTATGTATGTATAAATAAAACGTCTGCTGGCAGCCTGAGGAAAAGGGTGATGCATATGGCTGAATTTAGTCAGAGTTGGATCAAAGGAGAAACCACATATGATATAAATTATATTCATGATACAATATCACTTCAGATCCATTTTAATATTTCTTGTTATTTTATATTATTTTTTCATAACAGTCATAGTATATTTTTGTAAATGCAGTACTGCACCTCACTTGAAATAGAACGACTTGAATTAAATTAGGCATAGATCAATTGGGAATATGAATTTATACATGAGATATTCAAAGATATGATGCCTTTATTTATTTTTGTGTGTTCACTGAATGAATCTGTCATGAATGAACGTGACTATAAGATGGAATATAGGGACTGTGAATTAAAGGAACTCACTACAGAAGTCATGATTAGTTTGATTTTCATGGATAAATTCAACTACCACACAAGAGAAGAAGCATATTTGTTGTAACCAAGAGAAGGTTACTGAATAGAATAATCACACGAGGGTTGGTAATGAACGATAATACTTAGGACAAGAACAACACATATAAGATTCACCAGTGGCATGTAGAAGAAGTAGTCAACTGCTAGACATGAGTCAAGTGAATTCCACAATGAATTTCCAACTGTAGACCAACATAGAATATTTACTGCTGTATTTATGTGAATGGAGACATACCCATTATCATCCGTAGGTATGCTACAACAATATTCATGCTGATGGGGGAGAATATCATTTGGGGTTTCACAGCTTCATGTAAATGGGTCATATATATATAAAACACATTTTGTTCTTAACTATTTAGCATGAAAAGAGTTGTGTTAAACAATGAGGAACAAATTTACATTTATTAGTAGTATAAATTTTAGCTCTGTTATACATTGAGCACTGTTTTATTACAACTAGGACTGACTACTCACTGTTCAAAATAAATATCTATATCTATAATTAGCAAAATGTGTATGTGTGATCAGATGTCGTTTATGCATTTCCACAGTTTTCATCTGATTTTGATGATTTTTTTTTGTTTGATAGATAGTTCTTCAGTGTTGGTTTTGAGTCCAAATTGCTGGCAACAATGGCTCTGCACTAGTTCCTATCCATTATAACTCAGCAATGTTTTACTGTTTACTATCTGTTCTTCGATATATATCTTTCATAAAAATTTTAATAAAAATAGATACTTTAAATTATTATAATAATATTATCGATATCTATAATTCTAAAAATGTGTGTGTGTGATTGGATGTTGTTTATGTGTTTCCACAGTTTTCATCCAATTTCGATGAAATTTATTTTTGTTTGATAGATAAGTCTTCAGTGCCAGTTTTGAGTCCAAATTACAGATTCCCCTTCTCTTGGCCAAGCATTCAATCTTTCTAAAGTGAGGTTACCTTTTCTGATGCATAAAGACTACTGCCTGCAGTTTTAAGGCATTGCTTTCATTATCATTTTTAGCCATTCCCAATTTAAATTTTTTTTTATTGTCCTGTCAGTTTTTGCATTGCATTCAACGTAGTAATAACTAAACTCACTTTTTTATTACTCAACATTTATTTTTCCAACCTTTTCTAAAGTTATTTGAGCTTAGTGATTCCTGTAGCTTTTCAGCATTCTCTGTTGGTATTTGCCCACATATTTCATTTGACAATTCATACTTGCCTAAGACATGCCACCAAAGAAAAGAACTTGCCTAGGTCGCAAAACCACTGTTGCCAGGTCTGCCATGCAAATAAGAGGTAACAAATTGTCCTTAGAACATTCAGTTTGTCTGTCTCAAAATGCCTCTTGGAATGATTCAATCAGAGCCACTGAGTCTGAAGATCAATGTAGCCATCGGCTTTCCAGAAGAGCATACCTGAACACTTCTGCACACAGGGCTGAAAATGATGATCAAAGGACTCAACAGCTGAGGAGAAACACCTCTTCAATTGCTGCTGTGCATGAGGCTGAAACAAGATTGAGAATGCAAAAACCACCCTTTTCAAGCATTCCCCATTCAAATTGTTAACCCCCACATTTGGGTATGTGTCTCAGTTGCACCCAGTTGTTGTTGTTAATATTGATTTTCAGGTGGGCTGACTTTAAACTTACACTGCTCCAAATGAATGGTAAAAATTCCCAGTAATGAAAGGCTCAGTCAATATATGTACTAGCAGTATAACCCGTCTTTGACCGGGCCTTTCACTGTAAATTATATAGATAGTTAGGTTCATTCTGTACAAGGCCTGGGGCCACTTGAAGTAGAGGGTTACATTAAAGGTTATTTTATATGGATAGGAGGGGAAGATTATTGTTAACTCTGGACTTGAACGGGTTAAGATTGTAGTGATCAGAGAAACATCCTCTTGGAAGTCTGTTTCATAGGGCAGTAGTTTGCGGGAAGAAGCTGTTTGAGTTGAACCCGTATATATATATTTCGAATATGGATAGGAATCTGACAAAATTGTCACCATTTTTCTACAAAATTCATGAATCTAACTTAACTCTTAATAAAAGCATATTCTTTTATTTAGTGGTTTTGTGTGAATATAGTTTTACTTATGTGCATATCTATATTTTTATTTATATATTTGGGAATATTATAATGTTTGACCAATAAGCTTCACTTTTACTGATGTGTATTTTTTATTTTTTTGATGTTAAGACAGGCAATAATTCTTGGCTCGTATGATGAATTGGGAAATTTCATTCAGTTACCTATTCAAGTAGTTTTATCAGAAAGAGAAAGACAAAATCTAAAATATAATCTGTAACTATAACTTTCGGATCTTATTCTTTGTTACACAGAACATTGGTATCTTTTGTCAATGATTCGTGTGTTTTTCTTTCGTTTTTTTGCTGTTTTTAATATTTCCAGATTGATGCTTATTTCATTTATTTTCCAAAATAACATTGTTTTATATTGTTATTGTTTCTCTTTTTCCTCATCAATGGTTTCGTTTAGTTTCTTGACCTTTTTTTTTTTTTCCGATCAACTTCTTTCACATTTCCAGTTTTTTTTCTTTCTTGTCTTCATAGTCATTTTTTTCTTTTTAATTCTCATTCTTCCAGATTATTGTTTCTTTTATCTTCTTCCACTTTTTCTTTCCCTTTTGCTTATTTGTCAACCATTCTTTCTATTTCATTCTCACTTTCTTTTCATTCTTTTTTTCGTTTTGTTTCATTTCCTTCCTCTGCTTCACCTTCATTTTTATGTTCACAGATTCCTCAAAGTCAGACTATTAATTTCACTGAAATCCTTTGTCGAAATACATTACCCATAATTACAGATTATTAATATGCCTAGTTTGAGGCAAATCAGGCAGTGTGAGGTGGTGTCAATGGTGGAGGGTGTGATGGCAAAAGAAATGCCACTATGTCTCATTGTCAACACATTCTTCACTTTTGAATATTCTAAAATCACCATCAACCTTCCTGGAACAAGATCCTCTCTTTTCTTCTCTCTTGTTGGTTGTCTTGTGTTAATCCTCTGCTTGCCACCACCCCTACAGCTTCAACATTTCCTCCGACCATTGTGTTATTTTGTGAATTGACACGCTTCACAAAAATGATATTATAAACTATTCTAGTTATTTCCAGTTTTGAAATAAAAGAAACAGTTTTTCTTTTTTGCTTTTTAATTAAAAACTTCCCCATTTTTTTTTTTTTTTTTTTCACTTTTTTTGGTTTGAAATTTCTTTTAGTCTTTGAATTTCTGATGAAAACATTTTTTTTTCCAGATATCCCACCCCAACAATTGTTTAGCATTTATTATTCCATTTGAAGATTTCCTTTGACAAACAAGCAAGAACAAATGAAATGCCTTTTCTTAAGAAAAGTTACTAAAATCAAAACTGAAGCAGTTTTTGGTTTTCTTACTGTAACATAATCACGAATATAAATTAATACTTGTTCTTGTTTTTACATAATTACAACGATGTTGTATAAGTGTTAAAGTCCCCATTTTAAAATACTTACAATTTATATATTAACTATAATTTTTACAAGAAATAGATATGAGAGGAAAGAGTTTAGCATGAGGTTTTATCTAAAATTCTATATAGGCACCAGATTTTGCTACCAGCTTCTCAAGCCAGCCAGAAATTGTGGCAACTGATTTCACCAGGAACTCTAGTGGTATGGAAGACATAATTTCTTGTGTTCTCCCTTCAAGTTCTTCTTTTAGTTTGGTATAGCAGACTTGCTTCTTTAACCAACCCAAAAGAAAATAAGTCACAGGATATTTATTCAGGACTCCTCCTGACAAGCCATTCATACATAAAATATGGAGTTACATTTCAATCATCCTATATAATATATATCTTAAGAGATATTAACAGTACTTATCTAGCACCTTCATGCAAACAAAAGTTTCATATATGCCATTATTGGATATGGCAGCACAATCATCAGGCAATTCTGAGAGAGCAATATATATATATAATTTACCTAGCTTATTTTTATATTAGAAATACGTGCTATGTTGCTTCAGGACATTGATAATCATGGCTCCTATCAAATTCCTATACTTTGTGGCATTTATTAAGGTCTATCTTTTCTTATTCCTTGTTCAGAAATCCATTTAGACAAGCTTGTTAGGTATTTTATTTATTGTTTCCCTCTGTCTCTTTTGCTTTCAATATCTCTTTTGAGTGTCAAATTTTCCAAACTCCCTTTTCTCATTTTTTTGTCCTAGAAATTTCAACTCACTCTTTCTGATTCTAAGTATAAGCATCCTTTTTATTTCCATTATCCTTAAAACTTCTTTGTTACTCCCATGTTCCCTCCACAGTATTCTCAGTATCCTTCTGTAGACCTACATCTGTGTTGCATGTGTGGTGATTATACAGCATCAACTGCTATATAGTAGAATTGATATTACATAGCAGTTCAGAACTGTTTTCTTTGTAATGAAATTTTTTTGTTCTTACATTTTTGCTTAGCTTTTGGAAGACATCTTTTAATATTCCAGTGCACCTTTGGATTTTTAGTTTACATTTCAAGCCATTCCACTTGCTAACACCATACATTGTATCTTCTTACAATTGATTTTTAATGCTTTCTTCTCACTTTTCTTTTACTACATTCTTTATATGTTCCTGCACTTTCTTTTTGTGTCTGCTATCAATACCATGTCATCTGCATATCTATTGTTAAGATTGTGGCTGCCAATAATCAATCCCGATAGGACTTCTAGTTCTCTTAGGATCACCTCACTGTAAAGGCTGAATAAGTCTAGTAAGAATACCCATTCTTATATTATGCCTATTTCCGTTTTTGTGCATTTACTGAATTCATTTTCTATTTGTATGCAGCCAGTTTGCTCCCGATATAAGTCATGGATAATTCTAATATGTTCTGAGAAGCTGAGCTAACAGTTTTTTGTGTCGTACCTTATCAAATGCTTTCGCATAACCCATAAAACATTGGTATACATAATTTCGCATTTATACTACTCTTTCTTATATAAATCTGAACATGAATATGGCATTCCTTGTTTCAAGGTTGTTAACAAAACCACACTGTTCTTGTCTATTTGTGATTTAATTCTTCTATGTGCTGTATTCCCTAGAATTTGGATGATAAGATTTTTTACATGGCTCAGTAAACTGATTGTCCAATGCAGCTCAGATTCATTTGCATTGGTCTTCTTAGGGAGAGCTATGAAAATGGATCTACTAAGGTCTTATGGTATGTCATCATTGCTGTATGTTTCATTTATTATTTCTGTAAGCTTGCCAATGTGAAAATAATTTAAGAAAAATAGCATCTCTATTAGAATCCTTTTTGGTCCTGCTGCTTTGTTTCTGTTTATCTTGTCTAGTGCTGATCTCATTTCAGACGTAAATGTTTCAAGTCCTTTCATATTTTTGTTAATTGCAGATTCCCCACTTTTGTCATGGAAGAGTTCTCCAATATATTTATATCTTTGATGTATTTTTACCTTTTTTTCTATTTACCAATGTTCCCTCTTTTGATTTTATGGATCCTATTGAAGAGCATAACATTTGTCCAGTTATTTTTTTCTAATATTCATAGGCATACCTATCTTATATATGCTTATTCTTTCTATCGCTACACATTTTTCATTGAGCCATTCCTCTTTTACATGCCTGTGTTTGTGTTGAATTTATTTATGTAATGTACTGTATACTATTCCATACTTTGGTGTTATTTGTTTCCTTTTCATCATGTTGAGAATTTTCTCTAAAATCCACCCTTATTTTCCTTCTTGAATTTTCCTTTGGATTATCATATTTGCTGATGTCACAATAGTTTCTATAAATGTGGTCCACTTAGATTTTTCATTCTAATTTAATTATATTTTTTAATGCTGTCAATATTCAACTTATTGCAGTTTGGGTCATTCACAAGTATGTCATATTGTAATTTGAGTGCTACTTCAGCTTTCTTTAATTTCTATCGTTTTATTCTGAGATTAGATAGTCACTCCTGCAGTTGGCACTTGGATATGTTTTATAGTATAAAACTGCATTCCTGAATCTCTTATTGAGTGTTATGTAGTTGATTTGTTTTTTTTACCTTTATCATCCTAGGTTTTTTTTTATGTCCATAAGCATCTTGTGTATTGACTACTGTCTGGTTATTTCCTGTGCACTATTCGATCAATTTTTCTTCACATTCATTACAGGTTCCTAGTCTGAATTTACCAACTATTTCACCATCTTGTTCCTTTCATACTTTGGCATTCAGATCACCCATGATGATGGTAATTTTCTGTAATTTGCTTTGAGATTTGGTATTGTCGAGTGTGCAGTAAAATTTATCAACTCCTACTGTGTTTTGTACTGTACAATGAATATATTAAATAGCTTCTCTTTCAGCTTAACTAGAAGGATTCAATCATGTAATTGGGATCATTTCTTTATGTCTTAGTCTTGTATTAGTCCTATTTCCCCTTCATTTTTATCTTGGCCTATGTATATGTCCCTGTGTCTGTTACTGACAAAATCTTCATTTCACATGCTCCAAGAATATTAATATTTTCCCTATTTCTTTCTTTATATTTTCTAACTGGGCATATTGATTTAGTATTCTTACAGTCTGTGTCCCCATAACTATTCTTTGATA
Source organism: Acanthosepion lycidas (assembly GCA_963932145.1). Classification (NCBI taxonomy): domain Eukaryota; kingdom Metazoa; phylum Mollusca; class Cephalopoda; order Sepiida; family Sepiidae; genus Acanthosepion; species Acanthosepion lycidas. Next base: position 33,941,366 of record OZ010572.1, on the reverse strand, counting down.
TAAACAATTACTAGATGATGATGATGCAGAGACACCTAACACTCATATTTTTTTCTTAACTGGTGAAGACCCAGTCTCAGGGAAATTGACCAACTTTGCATTGTTATTCTTTATGCTAATTTTGCAAACAGTTGTTGGATAACAGGTAATGCATATCACTCCTTACCAGGTGAGGAGCTAAGCTCAATGGACTTGACCTACTTCATGCTATTACCTCATATATTACATTGTGGGTTAGAATGATTGTTCTTTGGATAAATAGTGGAGTGGCTTCTAGTTACCTTTTCCATGGTGATTTTATTGAGGCGCCAATTTTAGTTACCTGGCTATTGACTCATTATGATTTCTTTTTTCCTTTGATAGATCTTATTTTTACTCATATAGGATTGCTAACTACTCTCCTTGTTCCCATTAAATTTGAACAGGGGAACCAGTTTAGTTGACCATCCAATAAGATATAACTTTGTTTAACTTAACAATTCTTAACTTGGATAAAAAAAAATTAAACAAATAAATTCTTATATCTTGACTGATTTCAAGTTAATAGTGATAATAAACAAAAAAATATAAACATATCCTTTAGATTTAATATTAGTCAAGATGTTCAGTTGAATTGAGAGAAACTTCTTTTTCCATTGTGAAGGAGTGAGGTGGGAATGAAAAACACAGTACAGTTTAATAACAAACAAAATACTTTTTATTAAGAGTGTTTTAAAAAATCTTGTTTAAATCTTCTCACTTTTCAGTCACCTTGCTCTTCAAAATTTAAATCTGTCTCCATGTATCCTGTTTATTTTCCTTTCTCATTAATAACGATTTTTGTCAGATTGTTTCACTCTCAGTAACCCCTTGCATTTTATTGGCATCATTGCTTTGCTTGTGGTGAAATGGTTAAAAAAAAAAAAAAAAAAAAAAAACCCACAAAGATGTATTCCATTTCATATTTTTACCATTCTTGGTTTAATAGACACTTAAAATAATAATAAATAACAAAATAATTTTATAAAAAAAAAAAAAAAGGAAAATTCTGTGATGGTATTACTTTTCAGGAGAACAAATATTGGGTTGGTGCATAATTATCAAGCGTTTTTTAAACAATATTTGTTTATGAAAAAAGAAACATAACAATTCAACAATAACATTTTTAAATGTGTATGATTATCGACATGCATTTTTATAACCTGAAAATAAAATAATATTTTTCTTTGAAATAGTAAACAAAACAGCAATTTTTCTTAAATACTTTGCCTACAAAAAACGCCTGATAATTATGCACCAACCCAAGAGTTAGCGTTTTAGCTTAGTAATGTTTGTCTCTCTGCCATTCCTCCCCTTCTCTGTTTTGCCAACATTTACATAAGCTCATTAGCTAGGATACTCACTGTTTATCTCTGTCCCTCTTGCCTTCAATATATCCTGTGAGTGTCAAATTCTCCAAGCCCTTGTTCCTCATTATGTGCTCTAGACATTTCAACTGACTCTTTTTGATTCTATATATGTGTCATATTTGTTTCTCCTTTTCCTTAAAACTTCCTCATTGTTCTAATGTTTCTTCTATGGTATTCTCAGCATTTTTCTATTAAACCATATATTTGTCATTTCAAGTCTCTTTATTGTCTATCAAGGAATTGTCCAGTATTCCATGTCGTATAGGAGGATTGGTATAATATAGCAATTCATAACTCCATTTTTTGTTTCTCATGATATGTTATATTATAAAAAAAGTTGCTTTTGCATAGTAAGAAAAATTAACAAGTTCATCATGCAAAACATTACATCTGTATTGAGTTTCATACTTACAAATTGGGTCTTTCTAAGCATGGGAAACTAAATTGAATTTCATTTTCCATTGTTACTTTTATTTTATAGTCTGCCAATATTTTAGTTATGCTGTACACACGTTCTGTTTATGAAAAATTCCAGTGTACTTTGCAAACTGATGCAACTTAACTGAAAAATAGTTTTGCAAGAATATAAATCCAATTATCTGAATTTATGATACCATTTTAAATAACCATAGCTTACCATTCTAGGTCAGACAGGTAATGGGATTCTGCAGTATGTTTCCTGACTAGAATTGTCCAGGTCTAAATTAAGGCTTTCCACTTGTCATAACTAATGATTGCCTATGAGGTTCAACTAGCCATTCAGATGAAATAAGAATCTAGAAGGAACCATTTTGTACTTTTTTAAGCTCAATATTTATTTCACATTTTTTTTAGTACAAGAAAAAGAGAAGGAAAGAATGGTGTGAAGATTGTACTGCACCAAACTTTAAATTGGTAAATGCCTACCTACAACATCTATCTATATTTCAGTGATGAGGTATTGTAAATATTTATACTATTTACAGTATTCTGACTATTGTCTACATCTTCATTGTCATGTTCACAACATTTCAGCGATTGTACACTCTGGCCTTTTTGAAGTAACATATGTTGGAATTTCAAACCAAACTATTTATTTAGTCCACTGGGGTAGATTGTTCTAGTTCCATGTGCCATACATTTTCTGGATATCTCAATAATAGTTACTAAGACATTAGGTTTGCAAGTCCCCAAAATTACAGAGGTCTCTAAGGAAATGTGGCCCAGCAGATAAAAACATTGGTTGAAGTAATGCAGTGACTTGACCCAAAGAGTTGTGAGTTAATTAACTTGGAGAGTTAAGTTACTAAAGGGAGGTAACTGAGAATTGAGATATCCATAAAAGGCATGACATGTGGAACTAGAACAATATATTAAATAAAGGGTTTGGTTCAAAATTTCCAACATATATCAGCTGAAGAAGGCCAGAGCATACATATTGTGAATGTGACAATAAAGATGAGGACAACAGTTCTAACAGTGTAAATGGTCTGCCTATCTTGAAAATAAACATTAGAATCTTAACCCTGTTAAGTGTCTTGACAATTATTATCTGTCCTCCATATTTTCATAGTCTTTACTTCCTCTTCCACGATTCATATCACAAACCTCATTCAGAAGCCCTCTATCTTGAGTGACATTTGAGCATTGTTTTGGGTGAAATTTAGTAAAAAGAAAAAAGGTCAATGAATGTAAGATTGTGTTGTGTCAATTTTACCTCGACTTGAACTAGCATCATTAGAAATAAGTAACTATCTTCATCCTGAGGCAGGCCATGTAGCATTTTTAGCCTACTCTTTTTTAATATCTGCAACATTTAAAGCTTTTGTTCATATTAACATCTACATACTCAACCTGTTTGATATGTTAATGTCTCCAAAATGCAATTGTTCTCTTTTTATTGTCTGAGAGAATCCATTTTGCTTTCCATCAATATGGCTGATGCTATCCTTCTGGAGAGTGATTCATAGTGCCTTCTCAGACTAATGTTTTCCACTGACATGAAGTGGAAAGATTATATTGAATCAATTGCTATGTCTACTGCAAGGAAAAGTTGGTTCACTATGTCAGTTTCTCTTGCCAGAATCTTTTATATATATATATATATATATATATATATATATATATATATATTAAGTTGACCATTCATTCATGCTTTAAATATTGCTGCCCCATCTGGTCTGGTGCTCCTGATGTATCTTTAGAGATTTTAGATAAAATCCAAAGAAGAATCTTCAATGTTATTAGATACACAACATTTCAGCCAACTACTCTCTAGCCAGCATCAGGTGAGCATTGTTTAGTGACTATTAGTCATCTGTTTACTGTTTTATTATTTTGTCCTGTGATGCCAATTATTGTTCATCCTTGCTGAATCTGTGTTTGAAGTCACAACCACTAAATGAGATTAGCAGGCTTATCCAACTCTGTATCACTAGACCACCATGCATAGCTTTGTATTTTTTTGTTGTCCATTTATATTGCAACTAGAAGCATAAAACACCTGAACAGTTACCTACTAAAAAAAAAAAAAATGGACTATGTTTAAATTCTTGTTGTTTGATTGAAATTGCTTCTATTATTTCAGTCACTTTAAAAATGCATGAATTCATCTGCTCCTCTATTCTATATGACTGACAGTCATCTTGACCATGTCCTTGTCACTTTCATGCTATGATAGCAGACAGCAAATATTGGCTAAGTGAAGACATGGGTAGCACACTCTCCATTAATTACCTACCCAAGCGGTGGAAGTAAAAGAACTTCTCTGTCCCTTTTCATCCTTGACAAATTGTAACTAGTGCAAGTATATAATGCTAACATCATATCTGGCTTATTGATGATTATAAATAAAATTCTATTTACCAAAAATCAGCTGTTATTGACATTGTTCTTTTCAATCAAGATAAATAAAACTGGCAACATAAATCAGACTTCTTTTCACTCGTATTCAGAAACATATCCTAAAACTAATAGAAATCATAATTGGCTACACCACTCACTCTTACCTTCATCTTAGCTATATGATCTATATTTAAACAGCACAAAGCAAGCAAAATGATAAATCTATGGAAATATATAGAAAAAAATCACAACAATATTATGTTCATCTTATTAAACAGTTCCTTTTTGTCATCAATAAAAACTCATGGTAGATATTGGTAATTAGGTTAGGCACTCAAACCTAGATTTTTATCTTAAATCTCTTTCTATCTATAACCCATTTTGTACTGATATGTCTTGCAGACTATCACTACTATAGTGAGTTAAAATCCTTATAGATTGCTCAAAAATATCGCCTTGTGCCAGACTAAGTAGAACCTACTTAATACTGATACCTCTCATAATATGACATGTCAAAACCTTTTTGATTTTTAATCTCTACATATGATACTTTTCTCTGAACTTAGTTTTGAATGCTGTTAGTCGGGTTCTACCCTAACTTGCATGGCTTATGGCCATATATTGTTGAAACATTAGTTCCTGTATGATGATCAAAGTTAAGCAACGTCTAACCTGATCATTTCTTAGATGGGGACTGCTTGGGAATACCAGGTTTTGTAAGCTTGGATGTGCTGGTTGTGTAAAGAATAATGACTCAGTTTTGTTAATCAGAGAAATTCTTGGAATCTAAAAATATTTTCTAGCTTTAAATAACCTGCAGCATGTTGATAAGCTGCAGGAAATGAATCAATCTTTCTTGCATTTTAAAGCATCATAATTGATAACTTTTGAATTTTGGGGTATATATTATTTCATTTCTTCCCATTTCTCATATTCTGCGAGAAGTTTTATTGGTTTTGACGACAAATTTAACATTTAAAAAATTTCCCAAATTTCAATGCTAACATATCTTAAAAAGTATCAGTGTGTGTATATATATATGTATATATTCTTCAACTTTATTAGTACAGTGGATACTTTGTATTTACCAATCAATCTTAAAGATCAGTTATGACTGAGTGGTGAGCTCAATTTTCACTGAGTGCCCCTTAATCTCGGCCTTATATCAAAATTAAGCTACATCTATTTGCCTGGTGAGGCTGTAACACATTAGATGAACAGTTAAGGACTGTAAAAAAAAAAATTTAAATAATTTTGATACACCCTAATATTTCTTTTTTTTTAATCATATTAAAGTGCCTGTTTTTTGTTTTTAAAGTATTTTCTGGAGCTGATATAAAAATGCTGTGTGGGAATATATAACACAGACCTAGTTTAAGGTGTATGAAACATACGACAACATAAATATATGAAAATTTCAAACAAAACAAAAGTCTTCATATAAAAACAAAAACACATGTGCGTGTGTGTGTGTGTATATATATATATATATATATAATTTGCAATTCTTAATACAAGGTTTGCATATATCTAGTTGCAAAAGACTGGGTACCAAAAACAATATAAAGTTTGTACTTATCTGTCTAGTTGTTATGAGACTGAAATTGTTCGTTTTGTTAGTATAACTTCCAGGAGCAAGAAGAGCCAGATTGACTTTCCCACCTAATGATGTCTCATCACATCACATGACTGTTTCTATTCTCATGAATATTTATAATTAATTTTTATTGCTATTTTTTTGTTTTGGTCAAGGTGGAGGTAGCATTCGTCTCTTGCTACAAAAGGACATTGTATTCTTAAAGATGAAACATTTTTTATTAAATTATATCCATATAGATTGTACAAATCAGAACTTGATTCATTTTATAGATGAAGTTAGATTTTTTTTTTTTTTTAGGATTTCTTCAACAATATAAAGGAAAATACTGAAAAACAATAATTTTGAACTCTGAGGAATAATTTCTAAAATAATTTCAGGAAGACATTATGAATGATTTAACCTTTTCTATTATTATATTTTGGTAGATTTTGTTAGAAATAGTTCATGTTATTTTCATTAAAACATTCCTGAGTTTTAAATTCATTTTTGCTTTTATTAAAGAATGAGAAAACAAAGAAAATTGGCTTTAATATTATATTGCAACAAGTAACTACTGAAAAAAATTTTTTAGAATTCCTGTAACAAACAAGGAAAAAAAAGAAAGCAAAATATATAACATATTTTGTCTTGTTAGAATGTAATAATTGCCACAAGGAATAAATAGGAAAAACAATTAAGAAATTTAAATAAAAGATTATATGAACACAAAAGGGATCTTTTACAAAACAATGCATTCAGTGTATTATTTGCTCACCAAGTCTGACCATAATTTGGATTTAAAAATACTACTCCAATTAAAATGAAAGCAATTTATAAAGGCAAAAACGTATACAAAGCACTGTAATCACTAGATCAGCCACAGTATCAAAGTTCTTACTGAATTTCATCTTTCTTGGCAAGTTTTATGTTATCAAAATGTTGGATACTTAATAACAAATGTGATAAAAACCAAAAGAAACTAAATGAAATCAGTTATCAGTTATCCAAAATATATTTTAAAGAAAATGTTGAAATTCAAAATTTTTAGCATCCTTTCAAGGCACATTTAATCACATCTGTATAAACATTACTTTAGTTTGATGCAAATGTAACAAATCCCACAGAAACTTTTATCCTTTATTATAAAGTTCCCTAAAATATATATATATATATATATATATATATATATATATATATATAAATATATTCAATTGTATGGATATGAGTTTATATCCCTGGGTTTCATGCTTTTGCGTGTGTGTATACATACATACACACACACATATATATATATATATATATATATATATAGTGGATGTGTGGGTAGCATCATGAATTGTGGTTTTGAATTAGAAATCAAAGAACTGAGTTTGAATTCCAGTCAAATTCTTTACATTCACTTATGCACAAAATACTCTTGGGAAAGATATGAATCCAACTCTTCTCTCATCTATGGGTTAAATAGACCAACTGGGTTATTTATCATTGATTGGACACCAGTTTAGGAGAAGGTCAAATGTGAATTCACAACTTGAGGAAGGAAGTTCTCTTTGTTCAGTCCATCACAAAAATGTGGATATTCCTACACAAGATTTAATAATATAATAAAATATGTATGTATAGATAGTCTGACTGTTTAGTTCTAGGGTTTCAATTGTTCAACCCTCATACAATGGGAGAGTCTATCTCTTCATACAATAGGAGAGTCTATCCCTTCATACAATGGGAGAGTCTATCAGATGATATATTATCGCAGCTACAATAAGTTTGTTTTTGTAATTTTCCCCTGAAGATGATATTAGAAAATATTGAAAGTACTTGAGTTAAAAAACAAACTAGTAGTGTACTTTAAGATTATTGATATGTAACTTGATATTCTTTGACCATCTTCAGGGAATAAAGTTGTTTTTGATTGGGTTAGGTTTTTGCTTTCTCTGGCATCTCATTTGGAATGTTATATTTTGAATTAGATATTGGGATATCATATTTTGAGTTTTAATTTTTATAATCAGATATTCAAATGGTTTCAAAGTGTAATGAGACTTGTTGTCTACAAAATAGTTCTCCCCACTGATGAGGCACCATTTGCACTATTTTTTTCGTTGTTTTTTTTCAGTTCTGAAATGCATTCTAATGGATGCTGTGAGGGTCTGAAAGTGCATTTTCTTTGATCCCTTTTGTTATCTGAATTTGATGACATAACAGGGTGTTTTTCTGCAGAAGCCAAACATGGAATATAGGGCAGATGGAAGATGAGTTGTTTGGTGTTTGACCAAAAAAAACGCAGATGAGAAGGTGTCTTCTAAGGAAGCATCCAGATTGTTTGTTATCTATACCTCAGACCTCTTCTTTTGACACTGCTTTACATAAATGTCTTAGGATCTTTAAAACTCTTGACCATATTGTCAAAAATGCAACTTTACTTTCATAATTGAGATTTTATTGCATGCTATTTTTTTGTTCAGATTATCCTCCCTGTTGCAATATTAGAAAAGTCACTGTAAAAGCTTTTCCTAATTTGAAATGGAAGTTCATGCAAATATATTACTCTTCATGATCTTTTATTGTTTGAGTTGGAATAGAAAAAAAAATGACAAATGCAATAGACACCAGTTCATGCTAGTAGGTGTAACTGAATTATCAACCAATAGAGCATGATTCAGTCTTTTTTTTTATACTAAAGTTCAAGGTCATGACAACAAAACATTTCAGTAATCAGAACATAAAAATGTTTCATTGGTGCACTGTTTTAAAAATTTATTTTCTTTTTGAGAATATCATGTTCAGTGATAATGATAATGTGACCTTAACCCCAGCCAAGATATTATGATAAATCCATAAAAATGAGAATATTAATCATAAAATATCTTATACTTGGTTGGAATTAATATCCAGTCATTTTATTGTTGAGACATATATTTTACTTATATTTAATAATCAATTACAACTTCAATCAAAGTAAGGGTTACCTTACTTTTTTATGACATCCTATTGATCAGGTAGATTATTAATGCCTCAGGTGCAAAATTGTGTTTCAAGCCCCTATCCCTATATATATATATATATAGATACATATACACACACACACACATACCTACACACACATATATAACTACAAGTGGGATGAATTTTCCCTTAGGAACATTAGGAAGAAATACACAACCCCTGTTGACCAGAACAAGAAAATTAAATTATCTACGATAAAAAATTAAAACAGCTAACCTTATCTTCAATAACAACAACAAGTCACTTGCAAGATCCAAATTAGAGAGAACTAATATTATTTATGTGGTCATAGTTTACTTAAAGAACCGTTCTATCATTCAAACCAAATTCATAATTATATTGGACATACCACTACATGCCTATCTAGGAGATTCACATTACATCTCTCTGACCATTGCACAATTAGGACTCGTTTAAACACAATTGGAAACCTAACAAATTTGATTCACAACATATTCATAGAAAATACAAATATAATAGTCTCATCAATATGTAAAAAAGAAGCTAAAAATAATGGAGGCATTGATAATGAAAAAAGAAAACACCAACATTCAATAACATCACCTATGAACATGGTCACAATGTACTGATTGCATTTGTTAAATTAAAAAAACAAAACATTCCCATAAATCTACATACATACATAAAAATCTAATCATTCATTTGAAAAAAAACAAAACAAAAACAACCTTGATAATGGAATAAAGCTGAAAGCACTTGAATATACAGAATATTCAAACAATTTTTACAGATTTTATATCCAGAAAAGAAAACATTTATACAAATATGACAAAAATGAAATAAAAAAAGCTTAACCACAGTATCTTGTCAGTTGTCTTTTAATGAAACATATATATATATATATTGCATTGAGAAATGATGGATTAGGGTTCAGTAGATTGTCAGTTTTTACTGAACAACCTGCACAAGGGAATTGTTTAAATCGGTCAATTGCCTGTACCCTGCAATGCACACTTTCTCCATCAATAGCAACATGCTCTGTACTGGTGCACTGTACTGTGCCTAATATCTGATGATGCTATAATCATACGCTTTGTGAATAGGAGTTTTCCATCTCACTGCATGTTTGCTGTTGGTTTATATAAGAAGTACATCTGCCATTTGCCAACCCTCACCAGGCTTGTTTGAGTTTTCCTTCTCCTAGATTTGTTGCAACAAAGGCTATAGGGCCCAGATTCTCTTGCTATTTACCCAGAGCTGGAGAAAAAAGAGATGGTTTCTTACCTTTCCCAAGGATATTTGCACATAAGTGAATATATAACAAACTCTACTGGAATCTGAGCTTGGCCCTCCAATCCCTTACTCCAAGCCATTATTCATTTTACCACCCAGAAATCCAAGTTTACAGCACATTGCCAAGTGTTTGGAGGTTTTGAGGAGCATGGGACCACCTCTTAATTACTGTTTTTCCCAGTTCCACTCTGACCTGAGGTGGTAGTACCTGTTAGGGTCCCAATTATGAGCCAATAGTGAACTCCCAAACAGAAATAAAACACTATAAAAGTATGAAATACCAGTGATACATTTTTCTATAAAAATCACCAACAGTACATATTTATAGTAAAATGATCAACAATACAGTTTGTGTAATTGTATTCAAAATATATTGAGTAAAAAAGCCATAAAATTGTGTTAAAAATATTTAGATTTTGACATTAAATAAGCCATAGAGGTTGATACACCATGAAACAAAATCAACCAACCAAGATGAAAGAACTCTTTCATGACATTAATCCATATAATATACTACAATTTCAGAAAGAAATCAAACTGTATTCCAAAATATAATAAAACTACAACATAAAATACCACCTCCAGTAATTATATCCACAAAAATATGCACAAAAGCTGAGTATCATCTACCATGTGTTCAATTGTGAAAGCAGAATAACATATCATATTTTTATTACTTCAAAGCTCTCAAGAAAACTTTGGTATTAAATGATCCATAAGAAGCTGATATTCTGTTAAACAAAACAAATTTCACTTCAGTGATCAGAGGAGAGCTGATGTTTCAATATGATATGCTTATAAGCTTTATATATATATAAATAAATTAAGCTCTTCATAACTGGAATACCATTTCTCATTCAGAAAATGCTGTAAAAATCTGAAAAGTTACTAATTCAATTGTTCATATTTAGAAAAGTATTACTGAATAATGTGAAATATTCAGAGCAAAATTTTTTCTTGTATACATTTTGCAACATGTGGTCTTTATTTGTCATGCATTAGTTGTACACTTTCTTGAATGATCAATAAAGTTAACTTTCAAAATAAAAACTGATGGAGTGCTTCTAGTTAATAACAATATCTCTCGGAATTGAAATTTTCATTAGACTTCAACACTTGATGAGAAAAAAAGATACTCTTCATAAAACACAAAATATTGCTTTCTCAGGATATAATCCTGGTTTTGATACAGATATAGGCTTTTTCCTTAGTCTTATTCTAAACAAATATGATTATAAGTAACCATTTTTTAATCACTTATAACAATCTATTACAGAGAAACTTCAGACACATTCTTAATGATGAACAGATATTGATTCTCTGATTGAGTTAAGATCAGGTCAAATCATATAGAACTTATTGCCCAAGTTTTGACTCTATGCAATTTCTTGGAGGTAGGTTATGATTTTTTGTACTGAACTGTTGTGCCCCTTTTTCCTGCTGTCAGCTTAGGATTATTCAGTTAGGAAAGTTTGATTATTGATTGAAATCACTCAACCAGAATAAAGGAAAACTTTAAGGATAAGATTCTCTAACTGAAACTGAGTAAATTGTCTCTGGCATTTCTTGACACTTAAGACCTTATTTTCATAGACAGTGTGAACATTCCTCACTGATTCTGAAATTTGTAAGGCAGGTCTCAAAAGAGTTTCATCAACATTTATTTTTATGGGTCACATCAGTTAAAAGATTATTCAGCTTGACGTTAAATGTTCCTGAAAGCAAAGAGGAAAGATCAGATAATTCTGCTTTATATAATCAAACAGTATTCTTAAAGTTAACATAGCAAAACAAGAAATGGAACTTTGTTTTCAATGTAATACAGATGTGAATCAATAAATCAGTAGTTTTGAAAATGTTATTAGCTGAGTATCGATATGAAATTTCACTATTTACATTATTCAGACTATTGTCCTCATCTTTGTTGCCATATTTATTACAATGTTTCAGCCGTTGTATGCTCCAGCCTTCTTCAGGTGGTTGGTATGTCAAACTGAACCATTTATTTCACTCACTGGGGTAGACTCTTCTAGTTCCACGTGGCATGTTTAATGGATGTCAGTTATCAGTTATCTCCTGTTAACTTCCTTCTCAAAGTTCTACATTGCCTTAACCAGGTATTGGACTCATGCTCTTTATCCACTGTGCCATATGTCCTTGAGGACATCTGTGTATGAATTTCTGGGTATTATAAACCTAATGTTTTCAGCAACCATTTTTACCTGTGCTCATATTGCAATTTTTGCTGTTATTACCGCTTTTCTTTGGCACTCCTTATTACTGGTTTCCATATTGTATTCGTTTCTATGGTTGGTCAATTCAGGAGATGTTTGTGGCCTAGCATATGTGCTGATTCCTTAAGTTTACAAATTTTCCAATGGTGTTGTTTGTCCATGATCTCAACCTGATCCCACAGAGGGCAGTGATCTCCCTTTTCTCTCCATATGTGGTCAGCCATGCCTGGTTTTTCCACTTCCCCCTCATGTTACAGTTTTCTGGTGTTCTTGAAGCCTTAGTGTACACACAGTCTTTAGTCATGTTCTCCTCTGTGGGAGGTCTTACTCAGGAGAGATATCTGCAATGTGTTGTCCAACTTTTGAAGGTTGTCCTGATGTTGTATGGACTGCAGATCCTTTGTATTTTATCTGATAACCTCTTCACATAAGGCAGGCAAACTGTTTTCTGAGTGTTGTTGTCCTCTTGTACCCGCCTATCACAGTTTTTGGGGGTTGCTGCCATGTACCCAGGGTAGTTGTTAAGTTGTAGGGTACTACTTATACTGACCAATTCTTTATCTAATATCTCTGGTCGCCACATGGCTTGGTGTTGTAAACAGCGGACGATCCCTTTCTTTACACTGTATGGATGGTAGGAGTTGAAATTGAGGTACTGTTCTGTGAATGTTGGTTTACGGTATATGGATGTCTTGAACCCAAGCTCTGTTCGAGATATTAGAACATTCAGGAATGGGAGTGTGTTGTCACTCTCTTTCTCCATTGTGAACTGTATCAAAGGTCTTATTGAGTTCACATGGTCGAACATCTTCATGGTGTGGCCAGAGTATGAAGGTGTCATCTACGTACTTTAACCATAGTTGGCTGAAAGGTTGTAATAAATATGGCCACAAAGATGAGGACAATAGTCTGAATAATGTAAATAATGTACATAATACCTCATCTCAGAAATATAGACAGATAATGAAATTTCACTGTTTAATGTTCAGTTTATGGATCAATATTCATATTTTATATTATTATTCAAAGCCATTCAGAGTAGAACATTACTGAATATGATTGTTGTAAGGGTGTAAAGAGAAAATAGAGTCCATGTTATGAGGATATGTTGGATAGATATCAGTTGACTCTAGACTTGAATCAGTTAAAATTTTAGTGCTCATAAAATCATCCTCTCAGGAGTCTATTCCAAAAAGTCAGAGTTCTGGGAAAGAAGCTGTCTGACTGAAACTTCCTCCTTACTAAAGGTTATAAAGGGAATAAGTTTGAGTTGACACCATGTATATATGTGGTAAGGCTCATCTTAGCTGTGAATGTTTTGAACTAAGGAAGAAGATAATGTTGTAAATATCTGTATTGTAAAATAATCATTTTTGCACCATTAAACTTAGTGATATACCTGTGACTATATTTCAGATAAATTTTAATTGTTCATATGTCTGTCTGTGCTAATGTCTTTATGTGTGATGGTATTCCTTGAAGATTTTTTTCAGCAAAATCTTCTTTTTTTTTTCTTCTGTTTAAATAACTTCCAGTGGTTTTTATGCAATCAGTTTCCTTATGAAACAACATAGCCTAAAAAGTGGAATTTTTCCATCAGAAAATGAAAGAGGTTCTGATTTTAACATCAGTCACCATTATAACTAGCACATTGAGCATGAAATGATGAAACACACAGGGATGCCAACAATGAGAGAGAAACAATATAAATAAAATAAAAATTGGAGAAAGAAGAGTGGGTTTTATTTGTACAGATGTTATAGTAAACTTCTTGAAATACAAACCATGAGAGGAAAAACAGTAACATGGGAATGATTGTTATTATTCCACTTCTTTCTAAGAATAATATTGAAATGGTTTATACATCCTATTACAAAAAAAAAAGTGACTGTAATAAAAAAAATAAAAAAATCTTGTTTACCATTAGCAATAAGAAAGTATATTCTGGTATTCTGTCATGTCAATTTTTAACATTTTTAAAAAATATTCATAATGCAGTCAATAGTAAGAAAAAAATGGTCCTTTTTCAAAATTTTACATCTTTTCCTTTAAAATATATTAGAAGTTTTCACCATATCAAATTCATTGCCATTTGATTCACCATTTAATCTAAAAAAAGTACACCTATCAAAAAAATATAGATTCATCGCACTTGATGGAAATGCAGCAGGCTTTTTCTTTTATTTTACAGTAAATAAACAAATCAAAGATATTGCTCAAAAAATAGATGTATAATTTACCTTCATGAAATATCACAAATTACATTATTTAAATTAATTAATGTGCCAGTAATTCTTTTTTGTCTGAAAAAAAATATGCTATTAACATTTTAACTGATACTTTGTTTTTGCATTGTTGCCTGGCTGTGCTGACCTATTTAGGATAAAATATTGCCATTTATTGGAAATAAATTTGCTATAAATACATTAATGGAAATTTCTTATGAACACTACCATTTTAATTTCAATTGGATAAACAATATCGCCAATATACAGGGTGAGGCAAAAGTTGCACACCATAAGTGTTAATTAATTAATCATGTTTTAAATGTTTGATTTATTTTGTTAAGTTCTGTTGAGTGGACACCCTTGAATTTTTTCTGGGGTGGTGGGGCATTTGAAATCAGGTGTTTATTAGACACATCCAAGAAATATTGAAGAACTAAAAGTATTAAATATGTATGCAATAAACTCATGAAGATAAAGGATTGAAATATTTTGACAAACACATATAAAAATTAAATAACTTGTAAATAAAATTTTCATGTATAATTATACTTTTAATAAATTATCCCACTGGTGCACAATTTTTGCCTCATCCTGCACAGTCAAGTAGAAATGCACCAGAATGTAGCTTGTATTGTGTTAGAATATATCTACCATGGTTTGGAAATAACACAAAGTGTTAGTTTATGATACAAATGCTCAGGACCAATATTTAACAGTATCTCAGTAACAGATAATGTAAATTTTGTAAAGACATCAGTATATCAACAATAGCAGAAGTGTTAATTTAAATAAATTAATCTCATCTGTTTGAGATATATTTAATAACTCCAGAAGATTCAGTTACTTGACCAAATTTGTTTTGTCTAATACCCATGATTTGTTTACTTTGGGAACTAAAAACCTGAATGAATCTTCAATAAATGTGTTAGTTCCATAATTTCTGTAAGGGTGGGTGAATTCTTATATGCTTTCTTTCTATATGTTTTATTTCATAGAGAATTTTTTTATCATTTTAAAATAATCTGGACTGTGCTCAACAAAAAAAAGAAATTTGTTTTCTCATCTAAAATATCTTCAAGGTTTTCAACTACTCAAGTACATTACAACTCAGTTTATTTAAAACATTTAATGAAAACTGAAATTTATTTCGGTATTTTTTCATAGTTTGTTCAGGTAAAAGGTTGATGCAAAACTTTCCCAGAATCATGTCCACTTTTAGAGAAATTTACTTGCTCTTTGTGTGTTTAATTATTCAGCTGAAAAACAGAGTAAAAGGGAATGTGAATGACTTTTCCATGGTTATAAGCAATCTGAAATAAAATATGACTTATGACTATATCATGTTGAAATACCAGTTATCATATAATCACTGAAATTAAGCAATGTCAAGCCTGGTCAGTATATAAATGGGTAACCACTTGGGAATACCAGCTATAAAACTAATTCATGTTTACCTGTAAGTCTCTGAGAAAGCTGTTGTATGCAATGGACAGTTTTCATATTTCTGAATGTATGATATCCATAAGAAAGTTTTGATTTGACAGCACTATTTAATAACATGAATTAAGTTTTTAAATTAATGTTTTGGTTTTGTAGGATCTTGTGATCTTGGGCAAAACTACCCCTAGCACAGCATTTTCTATGTTCAGTTTCCTTTTCTCATATACTAAGTTTGTTAAAACTGATTTATACATTTTCAAGTGTTTACTATTTACGAATTTCACATTGTAAATTTTTATTAAGCATTCAGAGTACATGACATCATTAATTTCATTCCAGTTCCAGATCATTTGTGTTTTGGAAATGTTCATCTTGAATTCAACTTCTTGAATTAATTAGTAGAAGATGCTGATTTTTTTGTTCAAGAACATTTTTGTTCCTACTATTAATGTCTATGTTATCAGCATAGCTACCCTTATCCTCTGTACATTGGTGTCCAAAAATTAATATAGCAGCTCAATTCCAAAATGAAATAAACAAAGTGCAAGTCCAAACTTGAAGATCCAGGGATGGAAAGAAATGTCAAAATGACGAGTGACATGTCAAATGTCAGAAATCCTAATACATGTAAATGGTCAGAAATCAAACACACAATGCAACAGTCATTTGCAAGCTGATATATGTAGATAGAAAAATAAACTACCCCCAGTTTGTGAACACCAAGCGCTTCTATCGACAGAACAATTGGAAGACAATTGAAGAGGACAAATAATATTAACATATCTGAGATGCATTTATAGCAATAGTTGTGACTGACTTATTTCTATTTTGCTTATTTCATCTTTGGCATATCATACAAAACATGCGTTGCCCTTCTCCTCAGTAAGTGACTTTCTCTTTCACAACAATTCACCTCAGAAAGCAATTTGTAGATTCATTTGGGATGCCGTATGATCATTTAAATGATCAGTGCCCATCTCTTTGTATCTGTGCTTATGTAGGCACAGATCATAATCTAGGAAGATTAAGTAGATTGGGACTCATTTCTTCCTTGTCATAATCCAGATCATATTTTGAATATTTCCTTATTGGGATCCTCACTCAACATGTATGACTTTGTGAATCAATATACTTTGTTTATTAGATCTATACATCCAGTGGATTCACAGCTGGGAAAGTGGTTTCTAGTAGATGAGAAAATGAAATCTCTATTGATGTGGTTGTATACCTCTGTGAGCTCTATATAGCAGGTATATATCAGGTCATCCTATAAGTTCTGTCCAAATTTTAACTTTTTGTTAAAATGAACGAAATTTAAAGAGTATTTTATAATGTCTAATGGGGCTGAACATTATTTTTATGTTAAGATGCATTTAAACTGATCAAATTTTGTTTCAGAGAAGAATAAAATTACATTTTGTTTGATTAAAACCCTGCTAACATGGAAGAACCCAAGAATCATTTGAGGCACATAATGCTTTATGAGTTCAAGAAAGGAAACTCAGCAGCTGAAGCGGCTAGAAACATTCACTCAGTTTATGGAGAGGAATGTGTGAATGAAAGAACTTGCAGAAAATGGTTTGCAAAATTTAGAGGTGATTTCACCCTTGAAGATGAAGATCGAACTAGATGTCCAGTTGAGTTTGATGAAAAGCTTCTTGAAGCATCCCTTGAAGAAATTCCTGCTTTATCAGTTGAGAAATTAGCAGTGGTTCTCACTTCAAACCATACAACTGTTCATCATCATCTTCAACAACTTGGAAAAGTTCCTAAACTTGGAAAATGGGTGCCTCATGAATTGTCTGAAAACAACCTCAAATCCCAAGTTGACATCTGCTCTTCTCTCCATTCTCGCCAACTGGTTTTACCTTTTTTGGATAGACTAGTGACTGGTGACAAAAAATAGATCTTTTATCAAAATGTTAAGCATCATAGACAGCGGCTTGGTAAAGGGGAAGGACCCCAGCCACAGACGAGAAGGGAACTTCATGGGCAAAAGGTTCTTCTTTCAATCTGGTGGGATTGCCAAGGAATAATCCACTTTGAATTCTTACCACCTAATGCAACAATTAATGCTCAAATATACTGTCAGCAATTAGAGTGTTTGAACCAAGCTTTGAGGAAAAAAAGACCTACTCTAGTGAAATGAAAAGGGGTGATGTTTCATCAGGACAATGCATGACCCCACACAGCAAGAATGACATCACAAAAGATCAAAGAACTTGGTTGGGAGAAAATTCCTCATCCACCTTATTCTCCCGATCTCACTCCTTCAGACTACCATTTGTTTTATAGTTTACAGAATCATTTGGAAGAAACAGCTTTTGTAACACAGAAAGAGGTTAAAACTGACATTTGTAAGTTCTTCAAATCAAAGCCAAAACAGTAATGGAATTAGTAAGCTTGTTAATAGATGGAAGGAAGTCATAGATAATCAGGGAAAATACATTGTTGATTGAATCTGTAATTAAATGTAACATTTGGTCACTTGTTTTCTTTATTCAAAATTCGGACAGAACTTATGGGATGACCTGATAATTTTCTACTGAAAGTATACAATTTAAGAAACCTATTTTCCCGAAAGATTTTATAAATTCCAATCAGAAGTAACACTAACTGCTTGGTCAACGATTGCTAAAAGTTTCCTTGTACAAAAATAGCTAATATTACCACTATCACTATTCTCTATTTAAAAGTAAACTATAGAAAACATGCTTGCACTATAATCTACCCTGGTGGATGAAATAGATGGTTCACTTTGATATTCCAATTACTTGCAGAAAGCCAGAGTGTACAATGGCCAAAATGTTGTGAATATGGCAATGAAGATGTGGGTAATAGTCTGAACAATGTAAATAATGTAAATAAACATGAGTTCATCTGTTAGACTGAGTTTCTTATCTACAAATCCAAGAATTGATGACTTGTTAAATTTCATACTCATTTTATCCTTTTTACTTAATGGAATTTATCTGAAAATGAGTCACCAATAATAATCAGTTGGCAGATTTCACTATTAAAAAGCTAATACTTCAAATGGTTAATTAAGATACAATTTAAAAACTGCACATACTTAAACAGTATAAACAACACTATATGAATGGGCTCAAACACTCCAACCATATATAACAATAATGGAATGGACTCAGAAATGGTATCCAGTATAGATATTGTCCACTGGCATAAACAAGTTAACTAGTTACAAAAAGACTACATATAGTCTTTTCATACTGAATTTTTTATTTTGTCAGTATTCCAGGTCATTTTTCCTCAAAATAACCTCTTTTTGATTCAGACTTGATTTCTTCTTCTTTTTTTTTTTTTTTTTTTTTTTTTTTTTAAAGTTGTTGCAGCTGAAATATCCCAAAATGGCTTCTACTAAATGTTTTCTTTTTGTTTACCTTTTACTTGAAATATGTAGCACTGACCGAATGTTTTTTATATTTGTTTATTTTCCACTGCCTGAATTTTGCTTTTTTGTCCTAAAACTAACAAATTATATTCCACTAATCTATCAATTTTCCTCTGCCTCTTTTTTTTTTTTTTTTGTATTTCTTGACAAATGCTCGCTCATTTTCTCAGCATGACCTTCGAAGATAGGAAAATTCCCTAGGGACATTGAAAAGTTTACTGTTTTTGTAGTTGGATTGGGATTAGTTATAAAGTTATATACAAAATATTTTCCAGTTGACCTAATTACTTAGACAGCCAGTACACGGGTGTAAGTAGTCTCCATTTAAAATTTCATTTATTAAATTACTTTTGCCAGATCATTTCACTGATTACTCTTACCTGATAATTTTATAAGTTCTACTCCTTCTGACTGATTCTTTTATCAATTTACTCCTACCCGCTGCCAAATCATTTTTGTAATGACCCTTACTTAAGCAATCATTTATTAATCATTACTTGATCATTTTACTTCTTACTCCTCCCCTACTATATAAATTTTGTAATTACCTTCTCCAAACAGATCATTTTAATAATCATTTCTCCTTTCTACTGATCTTTTTACTATTTACTCTTTCTACACCTACACCAGATCATTTTTGTAATTACCCTCTCCAAACAGATCATTTTAATAATCATTACTCCTTTCTACTGATCTTTTTGCTATTTACTGTTCCTACACCAGATCATTTTTGTAATTACCCTCTCCTAACAGAGACTTTTAATAATTACTACACCTTCCAACTGATCCTTTTATTAATTACTCCTACCTCACCAAAGTGCAATGACCATCTCCTAACAGTTCATTTTATCAATTACCAAAAACATATCCTTTCTGAATTCACCCTAGCATATTTAAGATATGGTGGAAATTAGTTTCTGTAAACTCACAAAATACTTTACTTCCAGATAACATAATTTTTCTAAGCCGTGAATCTAGAATTGTTCTTCAATTGGACAGTAAAGTTTCCAGTTATTCCAGAGGACAAATAAACCATTCAGCATTTCTACTAACAAAGTAGTATTAATAGGAAGTTGTTGGAGGTGTAATTATACTAACAGTTCATTTTCAAGATTACTTTTCTTTCACTGAAGTGATGCAAAAGTATTTGAACAGCCTTTCACTAAATGAGAACAGTAAAACTTTAAAATAGATTCTTCATTACAAACCTTAATTTAATTAAAGCTTTTAAACTTAAAATCTTCACCAGAAAAGTTATTCTGTAAATAGGGACTGACATTATTACTACTTTGTTAGTATAATTGCTGAATAGTTTCTTTGTCCTCTGGAGTAGCTGGGAACTTTACTGTCCAATTGAAGAACAACAATTCTAGATTCATAGCTTAGAAAAATAATATTAACTGAAAGTAAAGTATTTTGTGAGGTTGTTCAGAAACTAATTTTTAGAGAATGAATCACCAGGTCTAACCTTCATGGCTAGGACCCACCATGCCACTTACATTGTAGCAAACCACCCACATTCTTTCCGTATTCCATCAGTGAGAAGTAAGTTACACTCAAATAGCTTCTCACAAACCACCATATTGTGGAACAGACTCCCAAGAGTATGCTTTCCAAGCACTACACTCTTAACCTGTCCAAGTCTACAGCCATTTGTTATCTCCCCTCCTATCCACATAAACTACCGCTTTAATGTAACCCTCTACCTCAAGTTTCTCCAATGCCTTGTGCAGGGTGAAACTTAATGTTAAAAAAAAAGTTATATATAAAAAACATGATCATACATAATCTAACTCTTTTAAGTATTGTTGGAAAAATCTTGAATTTCCAGAAAAAGAATTCTTATCCGGCTCAATCACTCTAAATATACAGTGTGTAATGGATAAATTATCATCTAAATTATGCAAAAATGAAAATAACACTGACAATTCATTTTAACAGATATCTTTACCAAAATTACATAAAAATATCTTGAAATACTAAAAAGTAAATTTATTGAATAAAATTGCCAATGGCTTCAACCACAGCCTCCAGACAACTTTGGAATCTCCTGCATCTCTTCTGGACAGTCTCCTTGTTTAAGTTGGTGAATGCTGCCATAATCCTTGCCTCCAGTTCATCTTTGTTATTACAAGGAGTTTTGTTGGTCACTTGCTCAACTGTACTCTACGCACAATAATCATGAGGGTTGCAGTCTGGGGTGTTAGGTGGCCAAATATAAGAGATGATGTGTTCACAGAAATTGTCTGACAGCCATGACTATGTTCTCCTGCTTGTGTAGCATGGTGCAGAGTCCTGTTTCCAAAAATAGGGTCTTTCAGCAGACACCGTCTTGACCCAGAGCAACATTACCTCCTTAAAGCACCTGATGTAGGTCTCCATGTTGAGTCTGAGCCACTCCTTGCTTCATTTAATAACAGATTGTCAATCATTTTTAGATCAGCTGCCAATTTGACCATATCAAACCAATCAGATTTACTATTAAGATAGAAATAGATAATTATGGTTGTTTATGAAAATTAAAATCCATGTAAGTCCATTAGTATAGGCACTATTTCTTTTCTGTTACAGGCACGGTGCAGGGAAATGTTACCCTTACCTAGGTAACATCTGATTTTATTTTTTGATAGGATAGGGTAATGTTTCCCTGTACCGTGCATGTGACAGAAAAGAAATAGTGCCTTTACTAATTTTATTACAATTGCCTTTGATAAATAAAATTTTTTATAATAATTAAAGGGGAGATAATCTACAATGACGTCATAGATAAAAATAGAACAGGAACCGGAAGAACATGGCAACATTGTCGAGGAACAGAAAAGGAGGGAAAAAATGTAAGCTAGTCGAGTTCAACATTCCAGGCTACACTTTTCTATGTCCAGGAACGGATTTAAAGAGATTAAAATACTCACTGGCATTAAACAAGTTAGATCAAGCGTCAAAGGAACATGATTTGGAATACAACAACCCGAATATTACCACTGAGGAAGCGGATGAGAAATTTCTCAAAGACACACAGGGAACAGGATTTCTTGGACGACTTGTAAAAACATCTAAAAAAAACAAACTTTCATTTTGCAATTTGATAAGAAAGTTTGAATCAATTTAAAAATTTGTCTAGAAATAGCATAACCTTTCAACTTCTGCTGAATATCAGTCTGCTAAACTCTGTCAAATGCCTTTGAGATATCCAAAGCAACAGCTCAAGCTTCACCATTCTTATATAGATGATAGAATCTTTCAGCAATACTTGTTAATGCATTAGCAGTTGATTTAGAGAAGTGATAGCCATATTTCTTATTTGAAAGAAGACCCAAGATGATATGCTTAACCAAGTAATTAGTGCCTCTAGTACTTTGACAAAAAGAAGTAGAAGGCTAAGTCAATGGTTAGAAGTATCAAATGGTTTGCCTGAGTTCTTAAAGACTGAAACAATAGGATTTCCAGCAACCAGGAAAGCAAGAATTTAGGGCAAACAGGAGCCAGTTCAGGAGCACATTTCTTAAGGACTACTGCAAGGATGCCCTGAAGTCCACATGCTTTGTGTGTGAGGATCCAGTTTAGAGATGATAGCAGAAACCATAGACGGAATTATATGCATATCACTCAACAGAGACACACTTCTAAGTGGAAAGACAGGTACACTATATAGGTCTAAAGTAGAATTTAAAGGCAAAACAATCTGCTTTATCCATGGAAGATTTTAATACCTTGAGTTAAGAGAGGAGGGATAGAAAATTTACTCCTACTTAACACACTATCACATAGCCACCAGTCGTCAAGAGAACCAAACTTGTTAGAGGCAATATGGTGCCTCATTCTGTCAACAAACAAACAAACATTGTTAATAGTTATTTATGACTATTTATTATTATCAGAATTATCATGCTGGTACACCCAGAAAAAGTGATTTCTATGGGCTATGGTGGCAGAACAGGCTGGTGTGAACAAAAACATTTATTGTTTTCACCTGATATTTGCAGGAAGGTACAAATGTTGGTATCAATGCTGGCTTTAACTCAAGAAGAAACCTTTGGCACAATTCTCAATAGGAAGGTTGAGAATATCAATCCAAGGGCACATCTCAAAGAAAGTTACAAAATGGATCCTAATCAGTACACTGGTAACAGAAAGATGTATTGTGAATAGCAGGTTCCTTTTCAATAGATAACCCAAAAGAAATATCAATATATACTGCGGCATGATCAGAAGTGAGTTCCAGCCTAGTCTGTTCTGTTCACTTTTGTGTGACCTTAGGAAATAGCAGGGTAAACTTGCTTGGAAGCCAGTTTAGGACAAGAACTCATGTGAATTTGAAACTGGGAAAGACAATGGGGTACTCATCCACTGTGTTTCCCAAGAAGTTATCTCAATTCACCAGAAAGAAAAAGGAATCTATGTCTATGTCTGTTCAATACATATAACGTAAAAAAATAAAAGGATACATTTAGAGAAAAAGTTGGTCTTACCTGCCATAAAATATGGTATCTAAACAACTCATAAATAACTTCTATATTTCTGGGATGAGGTATTGTATTTTATGCTATTTGCCTTGTTTGGACTGTATCCTTATCTTTATTGTCATATGGCATTTCGTCCGTTGTACACTCTAGCCTTCTTCAGGTGATATATATTGGAATTTTGAACTGAACACTTTATTTTGTTTATTGGGGTAGAGTGTTCTAGTTCCACGTGCCATGCCTTTTCTGGATATCCCAGTTTCAGTTATTTCCCTTTAGTAATTCAACTTTCCAAGTTTTTGTTCACCTTTGCTGTGGCCAGGTATTGAACTCTCAACTCTTTGGATCAAGTCCCTGGATTACTTCAATCATTGCTTTTATCCATTAGGCTATGTGCCCTTGGTTAAAAAGGTTTCAGTTCAATATTCCAATGTATATCTACTTCCAATGTATGTACAAAGGCCAAAATGTTGTAAATATGACAATAAAGATGAGGGCAACAGTTCGAACAATGTGTAAATAGTTATAAATAACTATTAACAATGTTTGTTTTTTTCTTAACCATGTATTGTAAACATATTTTATTGGACACTGCTATAAGTACAGATGTAATATCTGCCTGGCCTTAATAATCATATGAAGAACTTAATTTTCCCATAAGAATTTATACATTACTTTGTCTATAATTGCATCCATATCCAAAGATTATCCTTTTTTACTTCATAAATATTAAGATATGGCATCAAGAAATGTATATATACCCTCTTAATAATCTTAATACCTGTTCTTAGAAATCTTTCTACTTTGTATTCAGTCATCACTGTAATGCCTCCCCAGATGAAATCTTCATCATTTGCTTTTGTTCTTCAGGGAATACTTCATGGAACCATCCACTTGTTCCCAAAAGATACTGTGTCTCTACCCTAACACCTGCCAGCACAAAATGTCATTTAAACTATAACTTACCTTACACGATTGGTGTTATTTTAATAGATAGGCATCTGCTGATAATATTCATGGTTCTGTCTGTAGATGGAATCTCTTGTTGCAGCTTAGTCCTTCATAATGCCTTCTCAAAGATGAAGATGACAAACCATAGAAACCATTTCCCATCCTTTATTACTTCCTTATTATTGATCTTGTACTGATCTTGATTGCTGCCATATCAGCCAGCGTATCGGAATCATGGAGGAAATTTCAAACTGATTCACAGACAAAATATCAGGAAATTCTTCAGCATCTTAGAAGATTACAGATTTAGATATTCATTTCCAATTTCTGTTTGATGTATTCTCATTTGCATCTACAACACCAAGAATCTGTTGTGATTTTTTTTTTTTTTTTTTTTTGTGAGGGAATTTTTATATAGATTCAAAGACTTGATTTTTATTGATGACAATTAGATTGGCGATCTTTGCAAATTCATGGGTTTGGAATATGGCACGGTAGTGAAGAGTATTGGTAAACAATAGAATAAAGAAAAGGACAAAATTAAGCATGAAGGAAAGCAACAACAGAATAAGACAGAAAAAGAAGGGAAAATGAAAAATACAAAGAATAATAAAGAAAAAGAGATAAAAAGGAAGAAGGAAAAAGAAGTAGGAAAAAGAAAGAAAAGGACAGTACAGCAAAACAAAAAAAACAAGGAAATGAAGGAAAGAACGAACAGAAAAATGAAGGAAAAAATGAAAAGGAATAGGAAAATGAAGGAAGAAATAAAAAGAAATAGAGAAAAGAAAGCAAAAAAGGTGAGAAAAATATTAAAAGAAGATAAAAAAAGGTGGAAAAAAAATGAAAGATACAGAAACAGACAAGGGAAAGAAAAACAAATGCGAAGATATTTATTGAACAAATAATTTAGAAAAAGGCTCAAGTAAAAAAAGCAGTCTACAAAGAAAAAAGAAAAAAAAGCACGTTTTAAAGATAAAAAAAAATGATTAGAAAAGAGTAGTAAATGTAAACACTGAAACAAATATAAAAAAAGGAAAATTAGAACGACAACAGAAAATTAAGATGAAGAAAATTA
Source organism: Acanthosepion lycidas (assembly GCA_963932145.1). Lineage (NCBI taxonomy): Eukaryota > Metazoa > Mollusca > Cephalopoda > Sepiida > Sepiidae > Acanthosepion > Acanthosepion lycidas. Next base: position 33,915,516 of record OZ010572.1, on the reverse strand, counting down.
GATGGTCATTGATAATTATCATGTGAGTGTAAATGTTATCAGGTTTTCTTTTGTCAAGCTCAACACACATCATTTTTGCCTAATAATAGCAGTAAGGAAAATATTTTTTCCTCTTACATAATGATAAAGTGTACTGTACAAAATAAAAAAAAAATAGAAGTAAGTAGTCCACTCTGCAAAAAAAAGTGGTAGAGAGGAAACATTGGTCAGTCATCAGGAATATTAGAAAGCAAAATGGCGGAACTTCATTGTGTAAAGTGTAGTCACATCAAACAAATTTTTCACAAGCTTTGTTCCTTTGTATAACAGTAAAGGGGGATGCACATTGTAGCAAGGGGCAGATGAATATTTTCCATGTTACCTACACAGGAGCTATAAATCAGCAATTATCATGGTGTCCTTCTTTTTCTCGGTATTGAGATAAGAATGAAAGATCTTTCTTTGTATCATTTTCATTTGTTTGCTTGAATAAAGAAAAAGATAAAAAAAAAAAAGAGTAAATACCAAGAGCTCAAACTGACAATGTGAGAATTAATCCATCTAATATCTGTATCTGCAAACATATCTACACAGGAGCTTGATGGAGATCAACTCTTTTTGGTGTGACAGAATGAAGATTTATATGATATTAATGGAGTTATCTTTTCCTTTTTATCTAATATTAATAAGTTGAAAGTATTTTTGCCATTTTTTTCTCCTGGCATATCTTTTAGGCGGTTCACTGTTGAACTTGGTGTATGTGGCAAATATTTTTACATTCTATAGAAAAAAAGATCAACCGATAAACGACAAATAGAAAACATGACATTAAAAGAAATAAATCTTGTTGAATTTTGTGTTTCATAGGCATATATCTAACTTGAATTGAACTAATATTTGAAAGGCTCAGTTATAGAATTCTCCACTAAAAAAAAAAAAAAAAAAAAAACCAAGTTTCTCATGTAAAGTAGAAAATCTTTGCAAAAACTCCACTGAATTCTTTTCTGTCTCCTCCAATAATATATTTTAGCTTGTATTTGTTTTAATTATTTATTCCAATGAAATTCATGTATTATAGTTTTAAAAACAGATATTTTTTTTAAAAAGTGTATACTGATATGTATTACAAATATATTTAAAAAAAGGAGGATGGGCAAGGAGAAAAACATACAATAAAATAGTAAAGTGAAAAAAAAAAACTTAAATAAGAAAAAAATATAAATTTGTGCAAAATGGCTATATTGGGTTGGTGTATAATTGTCAGGCATTTTTTAAACAATATTTATTATGAAAAAAGAAACATAACAATTCAACAATAGCATTTTTAAATTTGATTATTGACATACATATTTATAACATGAAAATAAAATATTTTTCTTTAAAAGAAAGTAAATGAAACAGCCATTTTTATTAATAACTCGCTTACAAAAACGCTTGATAATTATGCACCAATCCACTACAATTAGGGGAAAATTACAAGAGACAATCAACACTACAAGTCACAAGTAGATAATGTTGAAACCTAACAACCTTTGGCTTACTGAGTGATGGTGACTTATATTTGATATATAAGGTCCCAAGTATTTCAAATGATGAATATATCATCTATATATACATATTGATAATGATAAATATTTTAAGTTAAATAACTCAATTTTGGCTTGAATAATTTTTGTCTTATTATCCAGAGCAGGATGCCTATCATGGTTGTCATATTTATAAGGTTTCAGCCAGTGTATTCTTTGACCTTTAGGTACCTCATTATATTAGGTTGGTGCAAAAATATTGTCGTTTTCTCATATAGTAACATATCTGAAAAAACGACATTATTTTTGCACCAACCTAATACTTGGTAACATTCTCAGAATTTTTCATTGAAAACTTTCTTCAATCTCCAAGGTAAATTGGTCTCATTTTGCTTTCTGTGGTGTGGGGAGATAACTTCTGCCAGTTAATACTCACCAGTTTTATTCATCTTTGTGATGCTTGTATATTTCTTTCACTGAACCAGAGTATGAGTTTTCAGCCCTATCAGATGTAAGGATTGAACTCAGAATTGCTAGGGAATCTGATTTTTTTTAAACATTTCGTGTGTGCTGACATAAATAGATATTTACTATATTTGATAGTACTTTAGACTTGTATTTCCTCTGAAAAAAATGGATAAATAATCCTCTAGATTTAATATGCAAATTCAAAATTACCTGATAGGTTAAATTTACCCAGGTGGTATATGTCCATTCAGAATGTGAACAGTCATGACTCTCCATAGTTTAAATCCTTTGTAGTTTTGTTACCTTACTATCCCTCCCAGCCCCTGTTGTACTATTCATTTACATGGTCTGTAAGGTATGTTACTCACTTTCTGTATGTGACTCTTGACTTCAGCATGTACTATAAGTGTCATGCCCTGCAATCCCTCTTTCTTTATTATATGGTCCAGAAATACAGGATCCTCAACTTACATTGGAGATCCATTTCTATGGCATGATGTAACTTGATTTTGACATAGGTCAGAACTCATCTACGTAAGCATCCACAAGTTTGACTCATGATTGGGAACTATAATGATGGCAAAATGTTTAAAAAAAAAAAAAAATGATATAAACAAGAAATAGTGAATGTAGCACAATCCAATATAGCGTACAGTCGGTGAAGAAACAACATCATTTTCCTCATATAGCACTGTGTGTTGATGTATTATGCAAGATGGGGCCATAACCACAATATGCTGTATGTTGGACCTGATGTAATCTGAGGACATTCTGTATTTAATTTTTAACCTTGGGGAGTTGGTTGAAAAATAGAAACTTTGGTCTCAGAAGAGCCATTTAAAAAATTTTTTTATAATAATTCCTTTTTTTAGTTAAAATAACCAGACTTAAAATAAAACAAATGAAACTTTGATTACATAGTGAGGAAAGAGGGCCTTGAAAATTTAATACTCACAAGATATACTAAAGCCAAGAAAAACAAAAGCGTGTAATCTATTTGATATTGTGTAAATGTATGGTAGAAGAAAAAGAGGGATGATAAAGAATCAAAAGTTACTTAGTAAAAAAAAAAATAGACAGAAAGTCATGGAGAGCCATAATTATTTATGTCCTGAAAAAAAGCATGACATAAAGCAAATGAGACACCCAAACTTTGGCATGTTTTAGTGTTTATGGAAGTGATATTGATGGTTACTATTGGTATTACTCTTATCATCCAATTTAAAGTTTCATTCAAAAAATAAAGGATGTTTCTCTGGAAAAATAATATCATAGAGATAGTAACATGCATATGTTACTCTCTCTACATATTATTTTTGACTAGAAGTGGGCAATCATGGCTCTCCACAACTTCATATTCTTTTTAGATCTTAGTAAGATTTCTTTTCATTCTCTCCCAATCCCAGTTTTGATATACATTTACTCATTGATTAGATTACTCATTGCTTTTCTCTCTCCCTCTTGCCTTGAGTATGTCCTGTGAGTGCCATAGTCTTCAGGTTCTTTTTTCCTCATTGTATGTCCTAGAAATATCAACTCTCTCTCTCTTTCTGATCCTAAGTATATGCCCTTTTTGTTTCATTTTCCTTAAAACTTCCTTTTTACTCAGATGTTCAGTGCATAGCATTCTCAGCATCCTTTTCTTGAACAGCAAGTCTCTTCTTCATTTTCCTCTTAAAGAATTCTATCAAAATACTGTTAATTATTTCAGTATTGTCAGTTAAAATAATTTGCATTATTACAAAAAGGATTTTTTTGAAATAATACTTGATTGTATATTTTGTATTAATTTAACTTTGTGCAATTCAATTTTGCTAAGCATCACATTAATTAAACTTAATGAATGTTATCATGTTTTATTACCTCTTTAATTTCTTTGACTGTTATCATTGGAGCCAGAATTATTTAATGTTTATTAATTATGTGTTCCATTTGATATATTTCTGGTTCTTTAGATCTGAAGAAAACTTTGGCCAAGAAATGGATCTTCAAAGAACCCTAATACTTCCAACACTGATGTATCACAGGTAAACTTCTACTGGCCCATTTATATTGGTGACTTCAGTTTCAAATTTTTTTTCTAATGAGGCTTTTGCAAAGGTTTACAGCATTTTTTCAATAGAAATTCACAGTGTCATTCACTATTTCATCATTAAAGTATTTTCCTTAACTTTCTGCAGAATTCTGCTCAACTGTGAATTACAATGAAATCAAGAAATGATTTTGGTTTTGATTGAATAAATTCTTTATCTTGAAATTGTTGGAACTACTGACTCCAGACAAGTAGTGTGATACAGAGCAAAACAGGCCATACTGTAAATGTGTTACATTTGGAGAACATGTTGCATAATGTTAGCTGTTACAGCTACACATCAAAGAATCCAACCTTATGATCATTTGCTGTACCACATTTGCAAAAATTATCATCAGACACTAATTACAGAATGAATGAAACTGTATTTATAAAAATAGTGAATTACCATCTGTGCAGGTTAAGAGTTCAAGACTTACAATGACAGAAGAACAATTTCTTAGTTCTCTGATGTTGAGTAGGTATAACTTTCAGAATTAAGTTATTTAGAACTGTTTTATACATATAATTCTGAAAAGTAGTCCTATATAATTTCTTATAACCAAGTTGAAAGAAATAAAAGGTTATTATTATGTTGCAGGAATTATATGTTTCAGCTATTTGCTATTAAATACATTTGGATCATTTAAAGGTAATTGCTCTTCACATCATTGAGTTTTAGTCATGTAGTCATTCCCCAAGAAAGTTGATGTACATTACTATACTTCTCTTAGTCTAAAATTGTAATTGCAAAATCTTTTGGAAGTAGGTTTGAATATCTTTGCAGAGATTTAAATTGCTTAATTATGACATCTTCACTTTGTAGCTCCTAGCTTGGGTAACTCCATATATGTGTTATTAGAGAAGACAAATATATAATTCAGTATGTGTATAAAAAGAAATGGTTCCATGAAAATTTTAGTTAATAGTTAAGAATGGATAATTAATTACTAATGTGTCACCACACAGCAGTCGAGAAAGATCAAAAAAAAATTTCCCCATCTGTTTATCCTTTAGTCAAAAGCTCTTGATATTAAATAATATTTTAACTGTACTATATTCTTTTGAGCTTTGTTACTTGCAGTGTTGCTTTTTTAAGTCCTTTCTGTTTTATATTACTATTTTTTTTGGTTTCCTTTTTTGCTTGTTTTTTTGTTTTTACTTGTACTTTTTTTTTTGGCTTGTTCTTTTTTTTGGCTTGTTTTTTGTGTGTTCTTTTTTTAAATTTTTGTCTCTCAGCTCTTGATATGCATTAATATTTAATGATAGTTTTCATTATGTAATAACTGAAGGCATGATTCAACATTTAAACATTAGGAAGCCAATCAACATTGTTATGACTGCACAGCATAATCTCCACTTTCAAATGTGTTGATCTCATGTGTTCATTATATTCTGTTTTTGTATACATGTCCTCATGGCTGCTTTTAGAAACCCGCATTTCTTTTCTTTATTTTTCTATAGCATTAAAATACGTGATTTACTTTGTATTTTATTGTAAGTTATTCTTAATGTCACCCCCTCCTCCCTGTTTCTTGTAGCAATGCTAAGGAAAAGAACTGATGCATGACAATCTGGCATTGCCTTAAGATATTGTTATAAAAGAGTTTTAATTAATCTCAGAAGACTACAGTCATCAACAAAGACTCAATAATTTATCACACTTGAATAACAACAGATAACATTGCTATTCCCTTGTCACCAGAAAATTTAGATTTTCAGACACTTTGGTGAAAGTCAACAAAAACTTCAGTATGAAAGCAAATGTTACCAAAATGAAGATAATATTGTTTGACACGATGGATCTCAGATGTGATCCAGGGCACCATCATAGGAGAGAATGATTTTATCTTAGTCTTAAGTGTTTTGGGTATTTTATGACCAGCAGGAAAGTCTGCAAGATTGATTCTTCAAAGCAGCCACCCACTTGACCGAAAGAAAAGAAAATAATATATAAATAAATGTTAACTTGACCTGGATATTAAAAATTTCCATCTGAAGTCTTATACAAACAGTCACAGTTGGAATTGTAGGTAGTCAGGGCCATCTGTTAGGTACAGGCTGACCACTGAGAAAGAGAATTTTGAAGGTGTGCCTTGTGATGTAGAAATAGGAAGGGGTGGTAGAAGAGAGTCAGGGTTCTCATTGGTTGAAGTGAAAAGGTGATTTGTATTCTGTCATGACAGAAGTAATTATCCTAACTATCACTTATCTCATCCCCAGATAGTGTAAACAAATCTCCAAATAAACAACATGGCATTAATTTTGCCTTTCCTTTCCCTTGTGAATGGACAGTGTAATTTTCCCAGTTTGGGGGCATACTGATACAAACAAGAATAAAGATGCAATGTTGTGTTATTTGTCCAGTCGGTGAACAGCTGAAAGAGGGACCAATTTCTTCACTGCCACTAGAAAACTTAAACCATACACACATTTGTGAATGCCAACATAATCTTCAATATAATCTTCAAATGTTGCCAAAATGAAAATCTAAGTACAAACACCAATTGAGAATTTCTTAAAAACTCATAAAAATTCATAACTAAACAGTGGAACAATTTTCAAGCCTTCCTAACATTTGAAACTTTTGTAAAGGCTATCAAGATGAAGTTTCCGTTGAAATTTATAAAATCTTTTCCTTAAAACAACTTTTTAGTTTTTTTGTTATAGCTCTTTTCAGTACTTATGGGGGTTTTCTTACTAACCTTTTGTTTGAAGTAGTGTGAAATGTCAACCTCTTGATTATGTTATTATTTCAAGTTACATGTGATATACATTTCAGTTGTTGATGCTGTTGTAACTCCTGAAATGATATGGTTTTTGTTATCAGATGCAATTCTTTCTTTGTGATTCTGTAGCATCAATCCACAATCCACTGGCTTCACAGAAAGCTATTTCTAACCATTGATCTTAGAAAGCAATTTTTTACAGCTGACAGTTTAGATATTTCTAAATAAGTTTGGTGCATGCATGACATCCATATGAAAGTTTTGATCTGATGAGATTATTTAAGAACATGACCCAAGTTTTAAAGTTAATGTTTTTGTTGTGATACTTGTACATTCCTGTCAGCACAAAAGATACCAGAAGAATGGTTAGTTCTTTGTATTACTCCAGAAAATAACTGTCATGTCCTATCTTTAAAAGAGATAAATCAGATCAATAATGGAGTATTGGTGCCATATTTGGGCTGTTACTGCTCAGTCCAAACTGTCCAACCTTAACAGGGTTCAAAAGTGTTTACACATCCTTGTGGGTGATGAACTTTTCTCCATCCTTTGATCCTTATCTCACAGACAAGATACTACTAGCCTCTCCCTACTCTATTGCTATTACTACATAGTAAAATGTACTAACTAGTTACATTCCTGAGTCCCGCCAGTTCAGACCTTCACAGCTAAGATCCATGATGTAATGTTCTTGGTGGCAAATCATCCCCATTCCCTTTATGTTTATTTGCTATGAAGGAAGTTTAACTTGTATAGCTTCTTCTCCAGAACTGTTACTATGAAACAGAATCCTGAGTGGTTGCTTCACAAACCACTACAATGTTAACCTCTTCAAGTCCAGGGTTAATCAATATCTATCCTACACATCTTCATAATATGCACTTCTTACTTCCTCCTTCATCCTTTCTTACAACACTCTCACTCAGACTTGGTAGCCCTTTACCTTGAGTGGGCCGTGGGCCTTGTATTGGGTGAATTTAAGTTGTGAATCAATTACCAGGGTAGAATGGGGGTTTTTTTTGAGCCTTGAATGACAAAAGGCCAGTTGAAAAGAAGAAATATTCCAAAATAAAAAAATCATGGAGAAATCAGTAGTAACCAGAATTTCCAAAAAAAAAGCCATGGCAATTTACAGATGATGAAGAAATAGAATCTGTGGAGAGCCATGACTGCCTACGTCCTGAAGGGACAGGTCATTTAAAAAACAAAAAACTTTGCTTACACTCCATAATGATAGATTAGACATAATGTGACAATTAATCTTTAAGTTTTAGAAAATCTTCAGTTGTCTTCCTATAAAAATGAATCTGAAAGTTCAGAATTAGTGCAATGAGAATTACATGCATACACATGACTGGAGATGAGTGACAATATACTAAAACTATACAAAAAATAGGTTTGGCTATCTGACAAAAAGGTATAAAAGAACAAAAATGTTAATTTGCATTACAACTGAAAACTTAAACTGAACCGCAACATTGTCAACAATTAAAAATATGCATATTTTTTATTTCACACCACAGAAGGCAATAAAGCCACTAAGATGCAAGGGGTTAAAGAGAGTGAAAGAAACTGAGAAAACATCTAGTAGAGAGAAGATTCACAGAGACTAGACGAAGATTGAGTTTGCATTTAAATTTTTTAAATAGTTAACAGGAATAGTTAAGAAGCTGGAAGAAAGTTTCACAAGTGAGAATGTGAGAATAGAAAACATTAGCATAGAATGTTGAAACCAGAATAGGAATTAAAAGAAGATACAAAAAGCAGAAGCTTGGTTGAGAAAACTGATCAAACGAAGTCTGTGATAGAAAATTGAATAGACATTTGAAAAAAAATAAAAGATTTGATAAACACTATCTGTCTGAAGATGGAAAAGAAGCATTGTCATTATTAATTTTTACTTTTTTCTATAACCTATTTATTGTAAACTTCAGGTCATTTTTACATTGTCTGACCATAAAGTAATAAGCATGGATAAAGAAATAATGGGTACAGGTTCAAATCAGATTAGAGGTGACTGTTTTATTTCATGATCCTAGTTTCATGGTTATAAAATGCATTAACAAACATCGTGCTGTGAAAAAATAAAATGAAAGGAACTCTAGTTTAAAATGAATAATAATGGTGTTATTATATATTTTTTAGTTTGTTCAATAAAGAAGCTAAGTCTTTAGAAGATGAAAAGGTTGTCAGATGCAATTTTCCAGTGACCTATGCAATAAATAATCATGAATACCAACCAGAATCTTTGTGAAAGAATAAAATTCTTTGGAACTTTGAGATTCAAACGAATCAGTCTAGTCAAGAAGATCTTGTCGTTTTAAAATAATTTCTGAGTTAATAAATGTCACCATTCCAGTAGATTACAGAGTAAAAATAAAAAAAAATAAAACATGAAAAATATCTGGATCCTTTTAGAGAATCGAAAAAGGATTGTGGAATAGAAAGGCAACTGTTGTACTTTTACTTATTGGAACATTCTCAAAGAGCCTTTGAAAAAAAAAATGGGAAAGCTAGTGATCCAAACAAAAATGAAAACCATAAAATAATGTGGACACTATATTCACTTGTGACTGATTGCACAGCTTATATGACACAAAGATTTCAGTCCTTGTTCATTTTTATAAATTGACACAAACCCTGAGTGATACTTGCTGATAGAGGATGGGTGTTTTTTTATCAACTCATCGTCTGTATATTGATCTCTTTCAATCTTAAGGAGTCCAGTCTTCTCTGCTATTAAACCCATAGCTGGGGAGCGAAAAAATAAATTCATACCTATCCTAAAAGTGTATGTGTTAAAGTGGACATAAAAAAAACTTCAGCTGAAATGATAACATGTCTCACTGGTTTCTTTTTTTGAGCTGTTAGATTGCACACACACACACACACACACACACACACATCTACTAAATGGCAATATTATTAAACTTGACAAGAATACTGAGGAGAGTGCTGAAGTATGAAAGAGAGTTGCTACCACTAGATCTCCACTAAGAGTTTTCAGATATTTGAGAGAACTTGAATGCAGCAGCAGCAATAATAATAATAATAGTAGTAGTAGTAGTAGTAGTAGTAGTAGTGTATTTTTCTTTTCTTTTTTTTTCTGCTAAATAATGAAAATGAATGGCTCAGAACTATTCTCTACTATTTTCTGTCATATTTGTTCATCTGATATGCCGTGCGTTAAATCATATCTGGGTAGATCATTTTTTTTTTCTTTTGATGTATTGAGACAGTAATGATACATGAGCTGTTACTATAAAAATTCGCAGTTCTTTCCATGCAATGATTTGACTACTTCTGAATTACAACTGGGCCTGTTTATATATATATATATATATATATATATATATATATATGTGTGTGTGTGTGCTTAAGACTATTTCTTTGGCCAGCTCAAACTAAAACTGTATAATTTTGTTTTGGCAGGAGCAACAGCCTTTGATATTTTTAATAGTTAGAGATTTATTTGGATTTGTGCTCCTGATTTGTCAGTTGGCTTTCCCTTTTTTCTGTGATGTTTTAGAACATTGATTTGGGACATATATACTTGATTTTTACTGCATAACTATTAGTAGGTAATTTAGTTTCAAAATGAGGACAAGAAAGTCGATTTACATTTGATACGTGATAAATTTGTTTTGGTAATACAGAGAATACAATATGGAGAATTTTTAAGAAATTTCAGAAATTAGAATCAAAGTATAAACAAATTTAAGTATTAATATGTGTTGACAGCCCTTTCTGTCTGTACATTATATCAGACATTCTTTGATAATGTGCATGTTCCACTCAAACTGCTCCTTTCCAGAAATGGTTTTTGTGAAATAAAGTCCCAAGTGTATTCTTCCCTGACCACTTAATCTCTTCAAGTCTTGATTCAACTTTCACTTCGTCATAATATGCATTTTTTATTTTCCTTTCTGCTCCCTTACAAAAATCTTATTCAGCAACCCTCTAACTTGAGTGGCGCTTGAGTCTTGTATTGGGTGAACAAACAATAAAAATCAATGCTAAACGAACTTGAAGTGACAGTGATATGGTTCTACAGATGAATGTTAATAGGATGGACAGAAACTGTGAGTAACAAGAGAATTTTAAAGAGAATAAGAAGCCCAAGGAAACTCATACTTACATTCAAAAAGAGCCATAATGAAGAGATCCTGGTGAATTTAACACTTACTTGACATATTGTGAAGGCAAGAGAAGGGGGAGAAATGCTGAATATCTATCATTACAAGTTTCACTTGGAATTTTTATTGTGTAACAGATGAAAGAAAATGTCACATTGAAATCATAAGATGCATTGGAATAGCAAAATTGCCTTTACAAAAGCTAAACAAAGTATTAAGAAAAAGGAAATATTTCATTAGAAAAGAACACTGAACTGCTATTTTATATCTATCCTTCTGTATGGTAATAATTACTGGACACAAATGAATGCTGACAATACCTTGGACAGAGGATTTGAGTAACAACGATGTTTTAAGGAAAATGGAAACAAAAAGGATGTTTATACTTACAATCAGAAAGAGACAACTGAAAGAATTTAACACCCACAAGTCACATTGTAAAGGTAAGAGAAGCAAGAAAAATAGGAAATTGAATGAATGGATAGCCAAACAAGAACAAAAAGGGTTTGTAAAGAGTTAAAAGTTACTTAGTACTATTAGGTTGGTGCCAAAATAATGACGTTTTTCACGTTAAAAAATACGTCAAAAAGCGTCATTATTTTTGCACCAACCTAATACAAAGAAGTCGTGAAGAGCCATAACTTCCCACATCATATACTCCTTAAAAACACACTGATTCTACTGTGACAAGTTAGCTGATTATCCATAAAGTATACGGTATTGTACCTCAAAATGATGGGATAATTTCATTGATTTGACCAATGAAGTATAAATATTAATCAGTTCCAGTACTGTATTTTGATTTCAGATAGGTTGCTTTAAACTCTGTTAGCTTTGAGCAAAGGGTGACAAGTTATCCCTGATACTGAGCTTTACACACAAGACCTCACCCATAAAACCTCACAAAAATAAATATTTTTTTCCATTTTTACTCTTAAGAAACAGGAACATTTCATTGGAATCTATAAAAAAAAAAAGAAGTATTGGACTGTTATGTAGTAGAAGTCCCCCTCCTATATAGCAATGAATCCTCAACCATCTCAACACAAATAAGGAAGAGACTTGAAGCAAAAGAAATGTGGTTATCTAGAATGATGCTGAGAATATCATGGACTTGAACATATATTTTAGAGAAAATGGAAGCAAAAAAGGACACTTATAAAAAGCATCTGAAATAGAAAATTGAAATTTCTAGAATATATAATGAGGAAAGAGAGCTAGGAAAATGTAACACTTATAGGAAATACTGAAGAAGAAGCTAATGAGCTTATGTAAATAGTTGGTTGAACAGGTGTTAGAAGAGATAGCAAGAAGACAAAATTTACTAAGAGTTACAAAGGACAGGAAATTGGGGAGAGCCATGATCACACATGCTCTTAAAGGACACAACACATAGAAAACTACTTACTGAAATAAGAACATTAATTTGTCAGTTCATAAGGACAAATTGAGGTACCTAAGCATAAGGACAAATACAGCATATTGTCTTTTTAGTGAAGTCGCCACTCATGGGGGTAATATGACACATGGTCTATTTTTAGTGAGGTACATACTCACAGAGACAAATGATATATGGTTTTTATTAGTTGATGTGGTAGCTACTTCATAAATTTTATAGTTTGCTCATTTTTTTTCTACAGTAATCTTAATGCAACTCATTTAGTAAAGTATGGATGTATTACCTTGAACACAATCTCCAGGAAATAGAACTATGTACTTGTTTTTATTGGTTTCCAGCTACAAACAGCAAAAACCTTGTAGTAAAACTTGCTCAAATAGATACTATTAAAAAATATAAAATGGAAGAGTTAAATCACTCAAACATTTTTTCCCAAATCTAAAAATGTTTAGAATTTTTCTTCTTCTATGAGTGTCAAATTCACCAAGCCCTCTTTCTTCATTATTTTGCCCTAGAAATTTCCACTCTCTTTTTTTAATGCTAAGTATGTGTTCTTTTGTTTCTATTTTCACTGAAACTTAATTGTGCTCACATGTTCAGTCTATAGTATTCTCAGCACCCTTCTGTAGAACTACATTTCTATTGCTCCAAGTTTCTTTTGCATCTGTGAGGAGATTGTCCAGCATTCCATGCCCTAGAGAAGGACTGATGTTACATAAAAGTTCAGTATTCTTTTCTGTGTTTCTTTTTGTTTCCTAATACTTTGCTTAGCTTTTGGAAGGCATCTTTCACTATTCCAATGCATCTTCAGTGTTTGGTGTTGCATTTCCCATCCTCTGTTAAAACACTTCTTAGATATTTAAATTTTTGTACTTGCTGTATTTTGGTATCTTCAATTTGCACATTGACTGTTCCTTTTACTTACAACCATACATTGTTTTCTTGCTTTGTCCTTTCTTCTTACTTTCCTTTATCACCTTCCTTTCTGTGTCTCCAGTAGTATATAAACTAACAGGCCTCATTAATACCGCTTTATAAGATTTTCTTTGTTGTTGTTGTTTCATTTTTTTAAGAAAAGCTGTAATGAGATAAACTTTACAGGTTTAAAGCTGTTTTTTTATTCTTTATTTTTCTTTATTGCTATTATAAATAATCTTTCTTTGATTCTTTCCTGAATGTTCTAGAAGATTTTTGACATGCAAATAATTCAGACACAAAGTATGAATTTATTTTTTTCTCTCTAAATTTTCTTTTTTGTCCTAAACATCTTTGTAACCTGAAAGTCTTATTTCCAGTAATCTAACTCGTCAGCATTGTGAAGGAGATGGATATTTTCTTTCTTTGACTATTCAATGAGGAAATTAAAAAAAAAATATTTCTTTGATATGAAGAATCATTTGTTCCCAAAGTATCTCATGTTTTTTGTCACAAAATTCTGGCCTCCTGATTGAACTAATTTTCAAACAAATTGAATCATTTTCATTTGTGGGTGACCAATTGAAAAGATATTGAAGTGTGTCAGAAAAATGTACACTTGATTGACAAAGAGTGAATGACAGTTTGATTCCAACCGGTGGAAGATACTTACCCAATTATTTTATAAAAATTCAAAGTAATAAAGAAAAAAGAAAAAAAAACAAAACTAGAAAATAATAAAGTCTTTTAGAGCATATCTAAAGAAAAAGAAAACCCAGAAATTTGATGCCAGAAAGAAAATCATGTATTTAGGATGTCATAAAGTTTTGCCTTTTGCTGTAACTTGCATTGATTATATCAAAAATGTTCTAGACTCCTCTTCCTTGTCATTTTTTTTCGAAGCTATCTTCTTTCAAAGTGTAGATGATCATAGCTCTTCACAACTGACATCTTTTTTTTTATTATTATGTGTAAATTAGTAAAAGTGTAAATTGGAAAAGATAGAGGAATGGTTTTTCATTGCCTTCTCCATGGTTTTTCTATTCACAGTAAACTTTATCAGATACTGGCTATCACTCAGAGTTCATGTATACCTTTACAGTATTTGTCCTTTTGCCAAACCTCCTCCACATTCTGCTATCCATTCTTACAAGCTCTTCAAGATGATGGCCCATGCCTTCCCCTGTCACTTTTGCTTTCAATATATCCTGTAAGTGTCAAATTCGTCACACCTTCCTTCCTCATTATGTGTTCAAGAAATTTTTTCTGATTCAGATTAAAAGCATTCTGTTTCCATTTTCTTCAAGATTTCTTTGTTGCGTACATGCTTCATTAATGAAATCCTCAGCATGCTTCTGTAGAATCACATTTCTATTGCCTCCAGTTTTCTCTTCATCTTTAAGGAAATTTTCCAGCATTTCCTTTCATATGGGAGGACTGATATTATATAGCAGTTCACCATTTGCTTCTAATAAAATTTTCCTCTTTCTTAGTACTTTGCTTAAAGTTTGGAAGGCATCTTTTGCTATTCCAGTGTGCATTTGGATTTTGTAGTCACATTTTTACACCATCGTGAATTGCAAATGCCTCAATCCAGATATAAAAAAAAGAAATGTATAATTATTTTTATCTACATTTGTGGGTTTTCTTTTCTAAACAAACATTTTTCAAACCAGTAAATTCAGAATTAAGATCAGCTTACAGCTAAATCATGCTGAAATACTAGTTGCAATCCAATCACTGAAGTTAAGCAATGTTGAGCCTGGTCAGTACCTAAATGTGTGATCACTTCAGAATACCAGTTACTGTAAGCTTGGATGTGCAGTTAGTGTAATTGATAGTGGCTCAGAATGAGAAATCAGAGAGCCAAGTTCTAATTCCAGCGATGTCTGCTATATTTGCTTATGTCTAAATACCCTTAGGAAAGGTATGGCTTCACCTTTTCTCCCCACCCACCAGCTATAATAGTAGGACAATCATTACGGAAAATCATTATTATCTCAAAAAAAATTTCTTACAATTCCAAAACTGTTTTCTGGTGTTAAATAAACTGAGCAGTGTTGATAAACCATCAAAAATAAATCAATCAATCAGACAAGATTAATTTGTTATACATATTTAGTCTGCATTTCAGTGTTATCTGTCTCTATATTCATCTCACTCTCTTCCTCTCTATTCATACTTATATAACTTTGTCTCTCTCTCTCTTCATACATGTTATTGCTCTTGGAAAATTTGACACTCATAGGACATATCGAAAGCAAAACGGACTGGGTAAGGCAACATGCCACCTACCTAACAAGCTTATGAGCAGGGAGTGGGAGTGATGGTAAATAGATTAACTTTATCTTGAGCTTCATGGGATAGGAAGTTATAGAGAGCCATGATTGCACAGCACATTGAAGTAAAAGTTTTGTTGTTATTGACAGGAAAAAACCGAAGAATCCTCAAGGTGGGGTGTCAAAATATGGTGTTAGAATGAACTTGATTATATCATCAGAAAATACACAACTTCACTGGACAATATTTCACCTGAAGATGAAAAAAAACAGTTGGGGGAAAACAAAAAAAGTTGAAGTGTAGTTTTAAAAAATTCTGTAATGTTAATGACTCACTGAAATATTTACTCAACAAATTTCTTAGACAACTTGACGGCAGTGGGGGGTGAAGAAGTAAGGATCAGATTAGATTTCTTTAAATCAGGAGGGAAAAGTGAATTGAATATAGAACACGATCAAACACACACTCTGTCTTTATCCATGTTGAAACGTGAATGGAAATGCAAGTGCGTTATATCATACTGATATGACTGGAAAAAAAGAAAATGAATACATAGCATTTTCTTTGGTTATTCTGGGAAGAAGCAAAGAAAATGAAGAAGAAAAATAATAAAAAGAAACTAAAAGAAGAGAGAGTCAAATTGAAGAAAAGAAAGTTTGGCATAAGAAAAACAGAAAATAATAACAAAAACTGCTGGTAGAAACACAAGGGAGAAAAATTACTGCATATATAGATAAAAAAAAAAATAAGTGTGTAAGTAAAGAATACGAAATATTACAAGAGGCAAATTACAAGTAGTTTACCACAAATATCATTGAAGGAAATATATGAGTGGTCTTTAATCAGTAGCCATCTGCACTCTCCCTATGAGAATAAATGAACTCAATGTTGGAAAATGTACACAGCTGAGAGGAAAGAATAAAGAAAAAACAAAATGAAGAGAAAATTTAATAGCACATATATTGTTTGTGTATGCATATCATATATGTAGATGACTTGGAGTGTTTCAATATGTTTCTGTGTACACATATCTTGTTATATAATTGTCTGTGTATTGACATCATTATCTACCCACAATGTGTACATATCCTCAAGAGTGATGATTAGCAAACACATATAAAAATAAAACTGGTGTTTGTAAGTTAATTTTTCCAAAGTAGTTCCATAAATTTAGCCTCATACCAAAGTTTGCCTCAGCTACCAAATACCTACTTTTTAGAAATATGAAATGGAGGTGTTGAAAAGTTAGTGGTGTGATCCACTTCCCATATTCTGTTCATACATAAGAATTTTGGTGAGGGTTAGGGCTTCTTGGTTAGACCAAAAGCTTTCTAGCACCACTTGTGTGTATGTACACACACACACACACACACACACACACATATAAATTATAAATATATATTTCTATTTTTAGCTTTGTTTACAATATTATTTGTAATTGGTGTGTCATATATACAGGGAGTGATGGGTAAATTGTTGCCATTTTATATTTTCAATTTTGTGCATGTGTGTTGTTTGTTTTTAATTTTGTCAGTTGCAGAGTATACTAGGGTCAGTTGGGCACCATCTGTAAGAAAAAGAACACCATGATGCAAGTCACTCTGCTAGAAATTTTGAAATTGCATGCTGTACTACTTGGTGTTCATGCCGGAAGCTCCAATACAAACATTTGAGAGTGTTTGGGTGTTTATCTGAGATCAGTGCAGAAGATTTATAAAGAGTTGGATGAGTGTAATGGTGATTATGAAGGTAGCTTGGAAAAACTCACTCTGGTTAGAAAAATCTCCTGAATTTGTTGATGAGGGCCTCAGACTCAACATGCAGGCTTACATCATGTGGGTAGTGCTGGCCCTGTGTCAATAGGATGGCTGCTGGAAGACCCTTTGACTGGCAACATGACTCTGTCCCATGCTACACAAGTAGATGAACCCAGTCATGGCTGCCAGACAATTTCTGCGACCACATCACCCCTTACATCTGGCCACCTAACTCCCCAATCTGCAACCCTCTTGATAACTATGTGTGGGTTGCAGTTGATCAAAAGACCAACAAAGATTAACTGAAGGCATTCACCAACTTAAACAAGGTGACCACCTAAAATAGTTGCAGGAGATTCCGAAATCTTCCGGAAGCCAATGGTAATTTTACTGAATAATTACTCTTTAATATTATGAGATTTCAGTGTTATTTTCATTTTTGCATAATTTAGATGAAAATTTATCCATCGTACCCCATATATATATATATATATATATATATATATATATATATATATATATAGTTAATATTGTTCTTAATAAAGAAGAAAGTAAGTAAAAAAAAAAAGAATGAAATGAAATTAATGTGGCTTGTCAGCTGTGTAGATCTGCGCCCTTTCAAGCTGGGGACATACTTGATACGTAATTTATTTCTTGCTTTAATCTTATAAATAATCTTTAAAAAATCTCTATTGACTTGTCTTTCAAGGGACACATTTTTATTTCATCTTATTGTTTTCAAATGTCTATTTTAAATAATTTATTCCATACAGTATAAGCTTTTTAGCGGAATGTATCAATTGAAAAGGGAAAATTAAATTTAGCCTGCTTAAAATCAGTAAAAATCAAAGAAAGTGGCAGCCTTAAAGTGTTGACTAGAGGATTGGGGTGAAGAATGTGAGCTGGGTAGTGTTGAGGATATATGATAGCAGTCAACAGAACTGATCATAAACGTACAATAAATAAAACTAAAAATTCAGACAGAGAGTTACATAAACACAGTAATGCATACACATATATACAAACACATACTTTATTTTTATAGAATTATTACAATAAATATTAAAATACCACAATGTCTTTTTTTTAATTTCATGCACAGAGATTTAATATATATATATATATATATATATATATATATATATATATATATATATATATATATATATATGTTACAGTAGCAGAAACATTTTAGCATCTAAGTTATACCAATAGTATATTTTATTAAAGATTGTAATGAGCCCCCACAAACATTGATGAACTAGTGTCACCACTGAGATTATTTATTTATATATATATATATATATATATATATATATATATAGACAAATTGTCCTGATAGACACACACACACACACATATATGAAGTGCTGTAACTGAATCTGTCAAGCAAGGCTGAATAGTGACTTGAATCAAATTCCTTCTCGTTTGTTTAATAAATAAACTGAGCAATTACTCAAATATGAGTATCCCCTAAAAATAACATTTGAAGTGATAAAATCTGTCATTAAAAAATCCATTACTTCTTTAAAAATATGTATTCTTTATACATTTGGATACAAAACTGAGCAGATACAAAAATTTCAAGAGTCTATTATGATAGGAATTTCACTTAAAGCCACTATTTGCACCTATATATTCAAGTCCTTAAAGATGAAAAAAAAAAAATTTAAAAAACAAAGATTTTCAACATGATCTTCTCCCTTTTCTTCTATATGCCATGTCTCTTCAGGACATTTGTAATCATGGCTCTTGGAAACATCTTATCCTTTGTTCCTCTAAGCAGTGTTTTTTTTTTTAATATCCCACCCTGTTGTGCTATCCATTTATGGATGAATCTTACATAGGTTATTTACTGTTTTCCTCTGTCCCTCTTCCTTTTAATATGTCCTGTGAGTGTCAAATTTTCCAAGCTCTCTTTCTTTATATCTCTTTCTGATTTGGCGAGATGTGAAAATGTCTTGTCAGTATTCTCATGATCTAGTTGGCCGAATTTTCTTGCTAGATAAAATGTCCGAGCATGGAATTGTTTTCGCCGTTTCTTTCTCCTGTTGTTCTTAATTTTACTGAAAGCATGTCTCCCAAGCCCACTGATCTAATAATACACACCTGAATATCTAATTAGTAAGCATAAGTTACCATGTATTAGGCACTTTGACATGGTATAATTGTTAGCGAGCTTGTCTTGCTAGATCAGTTATGACTGAATAGTGAGTTCAATCCTCAATGGGTGCTCCATGCTTTCAGCCTTGTGTGCAATCTAACCTATGCTTAGAAAATCACTATAAGTTTTGTCTATGGGTGTGTGATGCTTTCTGTCTATGCAGATATGTGCATAAGTTTATATATATATATATATATATTTGGTTGGATTGATGTGAGTCTGTGATACTGGGTTTCACGCTTTTGTGATCGTCAGTTTGTCTGATGATCGCAAAAGCGTGAAACCCAGTGTCACAGACTCACATCAATCCAACCAAATATGTTATTAGGTTGGTGCAAAAATAATGACGTAATAATGTCGTTTTTTGACGTTAAAAAATACGTCAAAAAACGACATTATTGCGTAATTATTTTTGCACCAACCTAATAGCTCTATCTCTGATATTGAGCGCTTTCTGATAAGTACCGCGCATATAATATATGAATAATTATATATATATATTTATTTATTTATATACACACACTTTTCACATATATATACACACACACACACACACAGTGCTGTGCAAAAGTAAGTGAAGCACTAAGATGATATTTTTAAAAAATTCTCTCTTTTTTCCAGATGATCAACAAGTCTTAATTAAACTATATATTCATTAAGAGAAACCATTATAAAATCATTTACAACCACTTTAGAAAAATTTTATCAAGCTGAAATAAAAATATAAATTAAAAAGTAAAATGTGCAAAAGTAAGTGAACCCTTAAATTTAATATTTGGTAACTGCTCCTTTTGAGGTTGTGAGTTCCAATTTTTGACCATTTTTCTTTGCAAAACTCCCACATTTGCTCAGTTATTTCATGTGTTTCTTGCATGTACTACCTTCTTTTACTTGAATCACATATTTTCAATTGGATTCGGATCAGGACTTTGATTCAGCTTTCCAAGACTTGAAATTACTTTTCAAGAACCCATTCTTTTATGGATTTGCATTGATCTGTTGGAAGTTCCATCCCTGACCAAAACCCAACTTTTGAACTTGGGACAAGACACTTTTGTTGAAAATTGCTTGGTATCTTGCAGAGTCCATTGTGCTATGAATGTATCCTATTCTGCCTGTTCCATCTGCAGCAAAGCATCCCCAAATCATAATTCTTTCCTCGCCATTTTTAATAGTTGGTAGCAAATCCTTCTCTTCAAAAGCCACTCTAAGAGCTTGCCAGATATAACAACTACTGTTCCTCCCAAAAAGCTCTAGTTTGGTCTCATTTGACCATAAAACCTTTTGCAAGAATGTTTCTAGATTATTATATTAGCTTTGGCATAGTTGAGGTGAGCCTGCTTGTGCTATTTCATAAGTAGTGCCTTTAGCCATTCTACCATGAAAATTGGCATTGTTCAGGTTTTGTTGCACTTTAAATGTATGCACATTGATGCCAAAATTGGCCAGTGAACATTGGAGAACAGCAAAGATCAAACCAAGATTAACCTGGGCTTGCCAAACTAGAGGTCTACAAGTTCTTGCAGTCATTTTTTTTTTATAGACAGCCAATTCTTGATTGTGATGCCATTATACCAAAGGCCTCCATTTATAAATAATTTCTTCCACTCCAAATTGTTTTGCTAGCTTTTTGTAGGCTTCTCCATCATTATAGGTTTCAACTATATGAATTTTAAAACTTCAGAAAGTTCTTTGATTTTTGCATATTTTAAATGTAGTCTCTAACTGCACACTATTGTGTGCACAATGAGTTATGATGTTTGACTGCAGTACACACAGCTTACCAAAAAAAAAAAATGAATACTTGTCATTTTGATTTTTTACATGTGCACAAAAAATGATTTGCACTGGGAACCATATGAAACCAAAATACAGAGTGCAAATTTAAGGGTTCACTTATTTTTTTGCACTTCTTAATTTTTAATTAATATTTTTATTCCCACTTAATATAAATCTTTGAAAGTGTTTGTAATTCATTGTTTTTCTTAATAAATATATAGTTTAAGATTTGCTGGATATCTGGAAAAAAGAGACAATTATTTTAAATATTATCTTAGAAGTTCACTTACTTTTGCACAACACCTTCACACAAAAACACACACACACACATATATATATATATATATATATATATATATATATATAATGTATCTATGTGTGTGTGTAAAATGATATACTGAAAAATTCTTGGCATGATCCAATTTCCAAAATCTGCCCAAAGATTTTATTTTCTTTTGCGATCTTCTCTTAGTTAGACCATGAACTTTACTGCACTGTCTCATATGTGTGTATGAGAAAAAAGAAGCATCTGAACTCCAGATATATTCCAATGGTTTTTGTAATGTGCCAGATCATAAAAATATGCAAACATAGACATGGATATTTTGCTCATAATGATGTATATCTAAAAGCTGAGTGGTAAGTAAAAGGAAGAGAAACATATTCCTGTTGTATATGAAGAATTTCTTCAAGACTCTGCAGATAATGGCACTAAATGTAAAGATGCAAAAAGTACCTGCTACTTATGGCTGCAAAACAGCGGTAAGTGGAAAGACTATTACAAGAAATGTCTGTGTCTTTGAAGATGGCATATACAAAAGAATTCAAACCCAGTGTACACACACACACACACACACACACACACACACATACACACACATATATAATATATATATATATATATATATATATATATATATAAGATTATTCATATACACTGGTGCATAGAAAATAAATATGATGGATGCATATCAGCTTGCATTAATAAAATTTTAACTAATATAAATCCATACATGAAGGTTTATACTTACATGTATATGTACACTATTATTTATAATCTGAGTAAATGAATACTTACACCTGAGATATTCGTTGGAAGACACATATATTTCTCTCACTCTCGTGTATATGTGTATATATATATATATAATTTTTTTGAATTTATTCTAAATTAAACACAATTCCTTTTCTCTAATATTCTTAGATTTTTATAGGCATACCGCCCTATATATAAGCATACCTTAAAATTAAAAATGGTTGCCTATAGATATAAAGGTATATACGTATATTTATAGCTGCAAGCAAATATCTCTCTACAGATATATACATACATGCTATATTTGCATAAAAATACAAACATACATTATAAATCTCTCTCTTTATTTATATATATATATATATATATATATATATATATATATATATATATAACATCTAAGTTTTATGTTATGTATACATACATATATATAACTAGGTTTTTATGTTTATTTATATATATACACACACACATATCTAGGTTTTTATGTTCATATATATATATATATATATATATAAATAACATCTGAGTTTTTATGTGTGTGTATGTGTATATATATATATATATATATATATATATATATATATATATATATATATATAAATAACATCTGAGTTTTTATGTGTGTGTATGTGTATATATATATATATATATATATATATAAAAAACATCAAAATTTTATCTGTCATATAGAACTAAATCATTACTTCAGCTGGTATTTGGAAATGGCTAAATTAATTTTGAAGGAATTCAGGTGAAAACAGTATTTCCTACCAAGATAAGTGAAAATTGACAAAATATGCAAAAGACAAATTTCCAATGCCAAAAATGAAAGGATTGCAAAATTACACTCCCTGAAATAATATGGCTAGGATACATAATGGTGTTGCTGACATGTTAGGTACAAAAATAGAAAACATATATCCAGATTCAACATTCAAGCATTTTCACTGTATAATTCATCAACAGAACTTATGTTCTAAGATTTTAAAATTAGATCATGTGTTTTGTTACAAAAACAGTGAACTATATCAGAGATTGTGCTCTGCATCACCATCAGTTTAGCCAGTTATTAGAAAATGTGAATAATCAGTTTACAAATGTTCCATTTTACACAGAAATTTGGTGGCTTTCATGTCACAAGGTACTGAAAAGATTTTTTTATTATGACAAAATTATGTTTTTAGGGATGAAGGGTCAAAGCACAGATGAATTGTAAGATGAAAGCTGACTCCAAGATCTATTTTTTTCAGTGGATATTACCTTCCAATTGATTGACCTTAATTTGAAATTACAAGGTAAAAATAAGCTCATCACTCATTTATATGATGATATCAAGTGTTTCATTGCAGAATTAGCTTTATTGAAGTCCCAGTTGTCACATGAAAACTTGATTGATTTTCTCATGTGCAAGAAGTTGAAAAAAATTGCCAATACTGAGTCTGTATTTATTTTTGCTAAGTACAACAATTACAAGATCACAAAAAAGAATTTTACCAAATCATATCACTTAAAGACATTCAACAACAACAAAAATGGATAGCACATGTAACTCAAAGGGAAAATAATAATAAGGATAATGATATTCCACATGACTTAAAACAAAAGATTAGGAAGGAAGCCCCCCATCAATACTGGAAAGAGTGAAACAACTTGAGAAACGTATTTTCCTGAAAAATTGTTTTAATGGAAAGATTTTATAAATCTTAACCAAAAGTAACATTGGCTGGTCAGTCAATGAATGCTAAATGTTTCCTTCTACGAAATATATAATATTACCATTGTTATCAAATCTATAGGCAAAACCACATTGTCATGGTATTTTCACTAACTTATTTTATCTTATAAAGCACTCTGTTGCAGTCATAACAATGTCATCTTCAATTGATATTATTATTTTCAACAGATAATTTTCTCTGGACTGGTTGTAGTTTTTCCTTTCTTTTTCCTACTTGCCTTGTGGGTGATCTTTGTTTAGTTATCTGCTATTGTCTCTGAATTGTGTTGCACAAGGCACTTCATGATGCAAATTCACCGGAGGTAAGCCAACATTCTGTAACAAAAGCAACAAAGAAGTGGCAATTTTTAAAAAAACAACAACAAAAAAAAAACATGAAATCTTGAATAATCATGGATTAATCTCTAGACTTGTTCAGATAAATTTAAAAAAAAACGATTAATTAAAAAAAAATGAAAAGAAATAAATAAGGGATGTGTATATCTTCATTTAAGCACACACACACACACATATATATATATATATACATACATATATATATATAAATTGAATTCTGGGATAGTACTGGATGGGTAAAATATTCCTTCAGTTTATTAAATAAAAATAAGACATTTTTAAAAATTTTGACATTAAATTTATTGCACAACATATTTACAATTATTTCCATTATTTTCTGACATCTTTCAGGTAACTTTGTGAGTTCACCTTTCTAAGTTCTTTTTCATTCTCCTCAGCAAAGAACTTTCGAGTCTTTCAAAGAATTTAACATTTTGGCAATTCTGTAAATACCAGAAGAAAAATGGTAATCTAAAGATTTAATACCAAATGAATGAAAACTGCCCAGCTATAACCTCTTCTACCTGATCCCCACAATGAAACAGGGAGTCTAACATTATCATGATGGCATATTATGACCATTCTATTAACTAATTTTGAACTCTTTTTGTCAATTGCTGATTTCATTTGGTTTGTGAGCAGTACTTGTTTGAATAACAAAACTCCTTCACAAGTTCATCATATACATTACCTTGTTTGGATAAAGATCTGGCTTTGAGACAGTGACTTCTTTTACTTATCATGCAATATATTGTATTGTCCATTGTTGAAAAACAACCAGTTTTCTTTGCTTATTATAGTTTGGTTCAGTCAGTTTTTTTTTTTTTTACTTATGCAGAAGCCATGCATCAAACTGAATAACATAAACAAGTTTTTCTAAATTATTTTCATTACTTGCGTCATATTTTGAGTATGTTAACACTCTCCCACATCATGTGTGTGTGTATATATATATATATATATATAATTTTTAATTAATCTCTTGATCTGATCACTATCTTCCTTAACTTCTACATAAAAAAATACTGTCTTCAGTTTTTTGCCTTTAAGATAAAAAGTATAATATGCTGAAGAAGAAAAGTTACTTTCTTCGATCTTCAATATTAAAATCATAAAAATATTTTTCAAGTGTATGCTGTATATATCAACTGTCAGTATATGAAAAAATAGTCTTTTTTTTTTTAATGTTCAGGGTGATCATAAAATCTAGATACACCTGTATACTTTCTCCATCAGCATACACCAGAAAACAAAGTTAAGGGGGCTAATATCTGGTGATCTTGAGCTCATTAGACAGAACCATGTCTCCCAATCCTGTTAGGGGAATTGTTGTTCAGCCAGTTTTTTATCGATATTTTGTAATACGTAGGGGCTCCATCCAGTTGGAACCACTCGGAGAATCTTCACCTAACCTTTCAATTTGGGACATTGAAAGAGACAGCTGAAGTTTCTGGGACACATAATGAGGAGGGAGGGGCCTGGAAAACCTGATACTCATGGGTTAACTAGTACCAATAAGCATGAATCATGCATGGCACATAATTGACTGACCAAATATTCTCGTTTAACCTCACCATTTTTATAAAACAAGTCTTTGTTGCTGAACAATAAACATTGTCATTTCCATCCAAATTCATGTATGTAGATTTTATAGTCACTCTGTACTTAAAAGTAAAAATCCCTGATAACATCTAATGATGATACATTTTTTTTTTATTCATTAACCTCTTCTATTCTGTGTTCTTGTAAAATTTGTATGAAAAAATTACATACAAAAATAACCATTTACTAACCGTCTACCTTGAATGGCTCTTGAGCCTTGTATTAGTTAAACAGTAGTAAGAGAAAACAAAAGCAACTCATATTCAAAGCAACTAACATAACCAAGCTGTTGCAAATGATTTTTAACGCTTGGTTTGGATATTTTAAAGTGGATTATTATTTCTTGCATCATATAAATTTCATTGTTCTTTACTTATATCTTGATTTAATCCCAGTTGAGTTCAGTTGTTTTTTTTTGTTGTGGGGCATCATTCTGCAAGAAACCTCCAATTTTGATAGCTTCAATCATTCACTATACCTTCATTCAAGTATTTATCACATTTTTACCTTTCTTAAACCAGGAAAGTTTGAGGTTACCTTAATGATTTAGCATTTACAGAATACATTTCTTTTTCTCTTTTCTCACTCTCTCTCTCTCTCTCTCTCTATATATATATATATATATATATATATATATATATATATATAGTGTCATGCATTCACACCCTTTGTTTCATTTGCCAATGTCTCATGAAAATAATCTGTGAAAAACAAGTAGAAATAGTCAACTTGCCTGGAATCCTTCAAGAATGAATGTGTATGTCCATTAGATTCCAAAAATGCTGGCAAATTGACATCACAGAGATCATTTGTCCACTCAGGATCCTACACATATGTATCAACATCATTATCCTCATCTGAATCAGTCAGTTCATCACTATTAATATCAGAAATATCCATATCCGATTCATCTAGCATTTCTTCCAGTCTTATCATTTTTTTTTCCTTGGATTCTACAATAACCTGGGCTGTATATCCATCAAATGAGTGCTCTGAATTACTTGATTTCATTTTGTTGCAATGCTTGATCAAAAGAAAATGAAAAATAAGTAAAAACTTGTACATTCTTCACTTATCAAAGAGATGATTGAAATAGCATGTTGTCACAATGTTTGCATGACTTCTTGCCTTACCTATCCCTTGTATTCAACACTCTGTTCTGTGAAAAACTGTATGGAAACCTAACAAAGCTAATGGACACAATTGCTGAAAGATGATTGTGATTTGGTGTCTATATCAGAACAAGTAAAGACAAGTTGTAAATCAGCTTATACTATGAAATCAAAATTATGAGGAAAGATGAAGATGTAGATTAGAAAGACCCTGATCAACTCAGGCAACACCCACTGATATGAAGTGAAACAGATACATAGACTCAATAGCTTCATCTGCCGCAAGGAAAGTTGGTTCTCTGTGTCATGCCAGAGAAGTTTTTCTCATCTGAGTTCATCGTTCAAATCTATAAATCAACCATCTGTCCTTGCATATTGCTATCGTATATGGTCTGGTGCCCCCGTTATACATCTTGAGGTCCTTTACAAAATCCAGAGACAGATATGCAATGTGATAGGTCCTGATCTGGCATCTAGTCTACAGTCACTTTCTCACAGATGTGCCATGGCTTCCCTCTGTCTCTTCTATAAGTATTTTCACAGCAACTGTTCCAACTAGTTACTTTCTCTAGTTCTCAAACTGCATGAATTTAAGCAAGCTACTAGGTTGGCATCTTGGTCCCATCCTTTCACTGTCAAAATGGTTAAATGTAACCATCTCTTCTACTCAGCTTCTTTTCTTTCACTTCCCAACTGTGGAATTCCGTTCCTATTTCCCTGATAGCTATAATCTCCAACTATTCAAATGTAATGTCAATTGACATCTTCTGATACCTTGATCTCATACCCACCCCCCCTGCATCCTTCTCTTTATCCTCTTCCCAAACATCCCTTTTTAATTTTGTTCTCGACATCTGTAACCCCTTGCAAGCTAGTGGCACTCCCATCTTACTTGGGGTGAAATGCTTAAAAAAAAAACAGGATCAGCAAAGATGCTATGAATGGCAGCAATGTTTGGAAAGAAGTGGTTATTTGAGGACAATTAAATAGATCAGTGCTTTTCAACCTTTTTCCGCCCATAGACCATTTTATTATTCAAAAAATTCAAAAGGACAATCCTACTTTTACTTTTAGGCTGTTTGGTAATAATACCTACATAATTTTGAAATTTTCAAATATAACAGATGAATAATTTAGATACATTTTTGAGAAATGGCTAAAGTTTTTTTATGGCTACGAATTCTATGTGAACCACTAGAAATGCTATGTAGACTACATTGAGAATCACTGAAATAAATAAATCAAAAGAAGGATATACTAAAAATGTTGCTCGTTTTATTTCATCTCCACTGCTGATATCAATAAATGAAAATACATTCATTTTGACACTTTGATTTAAGTCTATAAATGTAAAAGCTGCTATAATATTATAATGAATATTATTTATTTTAATAATGCTAATTAAAACTGAACGCACCCAATGTCATCTGATAAAAAACACACAGCAAAGGTAACTATAAAAACTACACATCTTTTGGTTTATCTATATTTATCAATTTTGTATGTGTCATTTTCCGTTCCTCTACCTAGGACCAGTGTGTGTGCTTTGCAAAGTCAAATTAATTTTTAAATACTATGTTGCTCAAGCAGAACAGTAGCATAATAGGTATATCACTTATGTTGTAAGGTATTACATTTGACTCACAGTAAAATATACTAGATATTTTAAAAAGTTATAATGAAACATACACAGATCCACATATGAACTTACCATTAAGTAACTTACTGACTAGGGTTAATATTAAAGTGTAAAATCATCCCACCTTATATCTCTGTGAATTGGCTCTACCCCTGAGTTTGTATAAATTTCTGTCTCTGTCAATCTTTTGAAGTTCTTTGAACTTAATCGTTATCCCTGATCAAGATAAAAATAAGCATAATATGCTTAGCTCAAAGGAAACCATCCCCCCACAACCTAGGTAGCACTTCTCTCTGTCATACTTAAATGTAAAGTGTTAAGGTTAATCCTTGATGCTTGAGGCATCTCCCAATGAAGTGCTAAGGGAGACTGAGAAAATTTTGTTACTAAATCCATGTACAAACAGGATCCCACTTTAAACTTGGCCTTGTGCCATATACTATTTGAGTGGGCATGTGGATAAATATACTTCTGAAGAATTTATTCATTGTGAAATAATATTTTCCCTAAAGCTTGATTTATGCTTTCAAATTTTAAAATAAGAAATATTTTATATATATATATATATATATATATATATATAAAAACATAGGAATGTTGTGTGTGTGTGTGTGTATATATATATATATATATATATATATATATATATATATATATGTGTGTGTGTGTATGTGTAACATGAGGAATATTATATATATATATATATATATATATATATATACACATACAAACACACAGTACAAGGCAAAAAATAGAGGCACTCATAGAAAGTTGATTTTTGTATTTTTGCCAAGGCAAGTGAGTAATACAATTTGTTTATTAATACAAGGTATTAATACAGGTATACCTATGTACATTATACAAGTCAAAAAATGATTTATTATTTTGTTGGGTAGCCTTTTTTTTTAATAATGGCCTTAATTCTTCTTTAAACCAAATTTTTTAGTCAGTCAACATCCTTCACCAGATTTTTTCCAGCATTTCTTTAATTCATGAAAAAGCTCATCTTCTGTGTTAACTTTAGTGTTATGGGCATGCTTGTCCATTATCACCCAAAGGTTTTAAATTGGCTTATGGTTCCAACATGATCCTAAGCATACTGCCTTAAAGAATAAACATTATCTAGAGAGGATGCACAATGGGTATAAATTGCAACTCTTCCACTGGCCTAGTCAGAATCCTGGCCATAACCCAATTGAAACAGGGTGTAACAGCATAATTGTCCATTTGTTAGATTAAGCTTTGAACTGTTGTATCTTAGAAATGATTAAAAATATCTTACTGGAATTCTCTGAGGTTTTTTAGAACACTACTGGACTCTACTTTGAGCAATAAGTTTGTATAATTTACTCTCCAAGCTTAACAGAAGAATTAAAAACAAACGTGACATGTTCACCATTAATTAATCATAGCTAAGGATCAGAAGCTCATGTAGGATTGAAATAATGTTCAAATATCTATATATATATATATATATATATATATATATATATATTGATCATTTTCCAATTTATTCAAGATGACCTTTTCCCTTTGTCTCCAATTAATCTCTTTAGCTCTAAGTTGAAATGCTGATCCCTCTTCCTGTTGTTACCTCCTGATCCAGTTTTCCTCTCTACTGTTCCCTCTTTTTAAACTTATTCACCATTATATTGATGGTTCTTGATTGGACTTTGAAGATGGAAGACAGATTATAAATTTTGGTACCATTGCTGAAGGTTTGAATGATCTTTTTCTTCTCAGAATTGCTCATATAGTGGGACTGACACAAAACCATTTTAACCTGTTTTCTTTCTAGCTGAATAAGTCAAAGGATGTTTCAGAGTTTCGTATGAAAAATGGTTTCAAGATGGCTAAACATCTTATCTGAAAGCCTGAAAAAAAAAAGAAACTCATTTAGTTTAGTGTTTTTTTTTTAGATATTAAACATTTTGTGGGATGGGCAATTATACTGTTACACCCAGTGTGTGTAATATATATATATATATATATATATATATATATATATATATATATATATAAACTGTATAGATGCAATGTGGCATAATGGATAGAGCCTCTGAATAAGAAGTCAAAGAGCTGAATTTAAATTCGAGTCAAGTTTATTACTTTCACATACAGACAAATTCCATTGGAAAAAGTATGAATCCATCTCTATAGCCATGGTTGAACTTGGAGAAGGAAACTTAGAATTAAAAAATATCATGTTTGTTTTGAAGATCTTATGACATAATATGTGCCCCAGTTCTCCATATTTGTCCCTTTTTTTTTTTTTATGTGATTTTTTGCAACATTTTTTTTTTTTGTACAATTCCAATTTTTATTACTTGGAAATAAATTTGGAAATAATTGAAATTAATTCTGAAATCCAGCAAAAGTCACCCATGAAATTAAAATAATTGTTTGTATGGAAAGTGATGATCTATGTACATTAAATTGTCTTTAAATTAAGTGGTGGCAGAATAATTATCATTGAGCTTTTAAAAGGTAAGTTAAATATTAACACAATACTTAAATGCAGTGATCAATTTTGAGTTCTTCTGTAGTTTATTGTTACCCATCGCTCATGTTAGCAGTATGCCTTGCAAAAAGCAATCTCTACCAACAGAGAACTAGATTGCAATCAAAAGAGCCAGAGCTGCAGTGAGGAAAAGAAAGTCCCATGCAAATGAAAACCCACATCAAATGGTAGTCAGGAGAGCTTCCAATGCTGAGAATATGCAATGACTTAGAGACTCTCAAACTCCTGAACAAGCCAAAAGCACAATCAAGAACCTACCACATGAGCTAGCTTAAATTCCACCCAATAGGACAGATTTTAAGCTAGTAATATATATGTGTATTTGTGCAGTTGTTCTGGTGTGTACATTGCACAGTATTTTGAAATTCATACACAAATGAATAATACCAGCACTTGACTGAAAGTATACTAATTCAAACCCCTGATTGCATTGATAAGTCTATAGTGTTACATACATACATACATATCACACAATCGCAAGTTCCTAACCCAATAGGGTCATAGGGGCACCTAATGTACTGCAACTGCAGTAGAAGTGTTGTGTCTTGAGTAAGATAGCCTGATAGAGATCAACCCTCTCCAGACTGGTTTTAATTTAGTTTTCCTTCTTCTAGACTGGTTGTCAAACATCACTATGGAACCCAGTCTGTTCTGAAATTTACCCATAGCCGGGTAGAGAAGAGTTGGATTCATACTTTACCCAAGGGTATTGGCACATAATTGGAATTCGAACTTGTCTCCCCAATTTCTCAATCCATGGTGCTAACCATTACACCACCATGCCTCCACACACACACACACATATATATATATATATATATTCAAATCCCCCAAAACGCATGCTGTGCACACACCTACATACAAATAAATATCTTTAAATAAAATCAACTCTACAAGTCTGAAATATATATAAATACATATATTTAAACCTCAGTGAATAAATACCTGTATATCAGCATATAAATACTCCACTATGTGTGTATATGTATGTATGTATGTATGTGTGTGTATATATATATATATATATATACACACACACACACACTTGCAAAGGAAAAGGTAACCAACCAGAATAGAAGGGCCTTGAGCATCAAGAGTTGAACTGTATGATTTACAACCATTAGATAATAATTTATAATAAACATTTTTGCTGAAAGGACTTCAATTCATATATTTCTGCTCTAACTCTGAAAAAGAGGCCAAGGTAGCTATTTACTGACATCCTCTTTTCACTGTTTCCTCTAACTAGGGAGGGGCTGATCTAAACAGAAAGGTGTTACCCTTGACCTTGCTCACCAGCTCTAAATTTGAATAGCAATTTGTATACAGTTGGTGCATAATCATAATATTATACAGATTCCTTTTCTTTTTTCTTATTTGAACATCTAAATATTTTTTTCTCAATCAGAAACAAATGTTCAAGTGCTGAGCATATGTGTGTTAGTATATTATTTAGCACAATATAGTAATTGCAATTAAGAACTGAGCCAAAGTTGATTTTCTCTAAACAGTAAATAGAAGATAATTGGATTTTAAGTAACTAGTTTTAATTTATCTTCAATGCTCCAACAAGAAATATATGGTTCTTGTTAACAAGTGTATTGTAAAGACAAAATGATTTTTCCTTTTTTTTGGTCTTTTCTTTTTGTCTTTTTTCAGTATCTGCTATAGCTAAACAGGTTAGATTGGTGAGTTTTATAACAGATGAAACCTTGTTGATTTATTTAATGTTGAAATAAGTCTTCTTAAAATTATATTTAATTTTATATGCCTCTACCTTGGTTCGGTAAATATTGATTTCTTATATGTGAGTCTGTCTGTAGATATTGGTTATTTATGCTTGATCAGTTGTTGTATAGTAGTTGTTTATACTCGACTCAATCGAAGTATAGTGGTTGTTTATACTTGACTCAATTGGAGTATAGTGGTGGTTTATACTCGTCTCAATCGGAGTGTAGTGGCTGTTTATACTCGACTCAATCAGAGTGTAGTGGTTGTTTATACTCGTCTCAGTCGGAGTGTAGTGGTTGTTTATACTCGACAAAGTTGGAGTGTAGTGGTTGTTTATACTCAGGTAATTGATGTATATTGGTTATTTATTCTCCAGTCGATAAACACTTACTTGGTATATGGCCCCTTCTGCGTGTCTTGCCCCATAACAAGGAATGCTCTTAGTGCATTTTCAGTCCTGCTGACAAAGCATAACTATTTTTTTTTCATATTAATTAATACAATGTTGATGAGTAAATGCAGAATATTAATGCATAAATCTAAAGAAAAATTATTTCATGTTTTACAGGTTTTAGAAGCATTCAGCTGATAGCTGGGGGTAACATATTTTTTCTCTTATCAAAAATGAGATTTGTCCTTTATTTCATATACAGTGATTGGAATTCTCAAAGACAATCCATATATTATTGATCAGTTGGAGAATTGCCAAACTTATATTAGTGATGTTATTGGAATTAATGTTTCTTACCTGTCTATATTTACAACAGATGTCATCCAAGAAAAATCAATTGGCCTTTAGATGTTGTTTTAGTATAAGGATCTGATAAGGCACTTTTATGATTATTAAGATGGATTAAGTTTTAAAAGAACAGTTAATGTCATGAAAATTTTGGTAAATCTGTCCATTTATTATCTTGAATTTTTATAAACAAAACATTGTCAGTTATTATTAATATTTTAATTTCAGTTAGTTTCGTTGTAATTATTAATCTAAGAACTTGAGTCATCTTCTTAAATAGCTTCATCATATCGTACAGGCTGGTGGTATAAAATAATAATATAAAAAAAATAACAAAACCATGTCTCTTGAAGACTTTCAACAGCAGCAACATTTCAAATGGATAGCACATATAACAACAACAGAAAATAAAGATCTAATCAAAATGTTAAGTTTTCATACTATTTTAAACAAAAGGTTAGGAAGAAAACTACCATCAATATCAGAAATAATGCTGACAGTGGACTTTGCTATTTTGTCAGTACATGCTGAATGTTTCCAGTAGGGATGTGTTTATCCTCACCATTATTATTCTTATATCTCTGTTTTCATCATCAACAGTCTGCTAAACTTTTATTACTCAGATTAATATTTTGTGTTTAATAATGTTCCTTGATTGATAGTCTATGTCATGGAATGAAAAGTAGTTGAAAAGCTCCTAGAAATACTAAGTATAAAAGTCAAGATAATATTAAAATAAATACAAATCTTGTATGTAAACATTATCATCAAATATGACAGATTAGAAATAAAGAACAAAGCTCTTTGTAAGACTTGAGCTCACATCTTTTTTTTATTCAGGAAACTTATTGTACCATCTCGAGGTATGAGATTGAACAGCACTTAGGATTGTAGAGTGATGATCGTAATAATTGTGATGAAGAACAACTTAAATTAAAATGAAAAAATATGTGTAAAAAATTCATTTGTGCTTGCTACTTAGCAAGTGAATTATAACAAATTAGAGAATTGTTTATGTAACCTATTATACAGTAACTGTTGAAATTTCTAAGACTCATAATGAAGAAAGACATCTTGGAAAATTTGACACACACATACACACACAGGACATGCTGAGGAATGGAGGGAAATAGTAACTAAGCTAACAAGCTTGTCTAAATGGATGGCAAAACAAGAAGTGAGAGGTAATGTGTGCAAGTAGAATTACAAAAGAGGATAATATATTTTAAAAAATTTCAATCTTCGAAAGTGTTTTGATTTCTACAGAGAATCCATCCATATAAAATGATGCCATTAAAAACCAGGATCCATAATAATTTTCGAGTACAAATGATTTTCAATTTTTGAATTTTTAAAATGATAGATATTTAGTTTTAATTAAAACAACAAATGACCAAAACAAAAAAAACAAAAAAAATAACAGAGTGAAAATATTATTTGACCGCAAACAGTGAATAAATTCTATTTACCAGTCTCTCTTAGATTTTCTTCTCTATTTCAAGTTCCTAATAAATTTGAAGATACCACATAAAATAAAAAAATGTAATTTTTGCTACTTTGATCAAGCTTTGTTAGATTACCTAAGTTATTTAAAAATATCAAAATGTTTATATCTGTAGTCAATTAAATATTGCTATTTAAACTAGCCTGTCAAATTTACATGAATCTCAGTCATGATTCTGGATAAGAAAAATTACTTGGACTCAATATAAAACCAAAAAAGAAGTAAATTACCAAATACCATGAAAATGTTAACCGGTCCATTTTCTCTTGCAATTTTTGTTTATGTAACTCTCTTCCAGCTTTTTGCTTTCCAGTCAACTTTGATCTTCAAAAATTTAAATGCAGTGTCAATCATTATTGTCTTAATTCCTGTTCTTTTATTGTTTTATCTAATTTTTTTTTATATATCATATACTTTCATACTTTTGTGTCAGTGTGGCTTTGTTTCAGGTGAAATTATTTACAAAAAAAACAAAAACAACTTTTCTGTCTTTTCCAGTTATTGATCGCTCTTTTTTTTTGTTTTTGTTTTCAGAGTATGGATTTATCACTATATCAATCACACATTGTAATTATGTAGTAGTTATATCAAACTGACTGAATGCCAGATTGTAAATCTCTAACTTCAAGACAGAATGCACAATTGATAATTGGTCTTACCAATTACTTCATTTTTTTCTCATGAACTGACACTACAGAATCACAAAGAACTGTACCAAATAACAGTAACTACTAGTTGACATTCAACACCAGCAACAACTAAAATGAATATTACATATAGTAATGACATAATCAAGATGTTTCCATTCCTCATATACTTCAAACAAAAAGTTAGGAAAAAAGCCTCCGTCAGTATTGGGATAGGTGATAACAGTAAATTTGAGAAACCTATTTTCTTGTAAAATTGTTTTAATAGGAAAAGTTTATAAATTTTAGCTGGAAGTAACACTGACTACTTGGTTAGTGAATGCTGGATATTTCTGTCAGGAAATAAGTTTGCCATTCAGATACAGCCAACTTAGGTAACCCTAAAACTTTGACTTTCACTGAGTGGAACCCATTTATTGAACTTCTTCACTTGCCAATTTTCTTAAGACGGTCTGACATTGTTTAAATGCTGACCCCCATTATCCGAGACATTTCTCAGACACTTTGACATTAGTTTTGTTTGACTAGTGTTTTCAGATGTTGATTGTCAATTGCAGATGTATGCCCTCTACCAACCTGATCTTCTAGACTCATATCCCTAGTAAGGAACTTTAGAAACTAGTGCTATACTGTCTGATCACAAGTGGATCCTTTACCCTATGCTCGTCTTGGGTATAACAATAAACTACATCCACATCCTGGGTAAGACGATAAACTACATCCAGCAGCAAGGCCTCTGATCAGGAGGTTTTGAGGAGCATGGGACCACCTCTTAATTGCTGGTGTTTCCAGGCCCACCCTGAATCAGGGTGGTAGCACCTGTTAGGATCTCAGCTATGGGCAAATAGTCAACTATTACCAGCAATACATTTTGAAAAAAAAAAAAATTTACCTGCAATACTTTTTTGAAAAAAAATTTATTACCAGCAATACATTTTTCAAGGAAAAATATTACCAGAAACAGATTTTTGACAAAACAAAATATTACCAGTGATAAAAAAATTTTGTTGGCATTAAATAACCCAGTGAGGTTGATATGCCATAAAACAAAACAAAGCAAACAATTTACTCTATGCTCTGTTAATGTTGGCAGCAGTTTGAAAAGCATTATGTTTAAGCTTGAACTCATCCAAAATAGCAAACACATTTCTTTTTTTATGTTCAAGATGAGGGATATATAAGCTAAATTCTGAAAAATATTGATATAAAATTAACAAAGAGAACACTAATCATTAGCAATGAGTAATATAAAATTAATATAGAGAAAGCTAATCATTATATATAATCATTATCATTATAATATATTTTTGTGCAACTATTATATTAGCAGAATATAATTAAAATATTTTCTAAAATTGGACAACAACCAAATGCATAAACTGATTGCTTTAAAGACAGTTGTAATGACTTCAATAAAGCATTAATCAAATGATGACTTTGGGTTTTATAGTTTTGGCACATAAATAATAATATCACTAATGCAGTACACTCCAGCAATAACTCACAATATCACCAGGCTTTGTTAGTTTCATAATATGGGAATATTAAGCCCATACAAATGCAACCACTACCTAATCTTGAATCCCTTAATATATTTCTTCTTTTTAAATGAGTCAGATTGAGAATATAGCTTCAGTTTTCCACTTTGATAGAAAGTATATTTATTATATTTTCATGTCTCCTTTATTTGTCTCTAGTCAATTCTTATCTTTTTCCAGCTTAGATTTATGAACCCAGTTGGCATTTTCCTCAAAAGAAATTGTTAACACAGTGATATGTTTTGAAGTCATTGATCCAATGATATTTCCATATATTTACCTTCCTCTTTCAGTGGTCAGTGTAAATGTCCTTGTAGCATTGAATGTTTGCAGATAGAATCATGCAAGAAATATAGGAAATTCACTGTGCATCAACCTCACTTTCTTTAATAGATCTGTACATGATATGGAAGAAGAGTGTAATGTAGATTTCAGTATCATGATTTTTCCAAACAATCACTTGCAAATAGAAAGAATTACAAGATATTCCTGAAGCCTTTTTACCACACACTACTATATAATCTCTCTCAGACACGTGCACACATTATATTAGGTACAGACAGAATATGCATCATGTATATTTATATAAACAAATAGATAGAATATGCATTATATATATATATATATATATATATATATATATAAGAAAAGCAATCTTTCTTCTAGCAATTGTAATAATTCTGTTGATGTATCTTGAAAATATCTTTGTCCATCACATTCAGTGAAACATCCATCTGTATATATATATATATATATATATATAGAATAGGCATAATATATGTACATACATATATATATATATATATATAGAATAGGCATAATATATATATGTACATGCACACACACACACACACATATATATATATGCACACACACACACACACACACACATATATATATAGAGAGAGAATATGCATAATATATATATGTACATGCACACACACACATATATATATATATTGGAATATGCATGTACATATATAGTATATGTATTTTATGCACACACATCAAAAAATCTAGTTTTACATGAAAATATTTGAATAGAGTGATTTATGATATGTGGTCAGTTTGAAGTGAAGAAGCACTTAGGATATGTTTTATTGCTGCCTACCACTTTAAGGTAAATAAAAAGCTTGCTTACAAAATTACTTATCATGTTTATTGTATATTAGTGCAACCACAAATAAAACCTTTTGAATCCAAGCAATAAGACTGAGTGCTGAAGGGCCACTTTACATTTATCGCTATTGCAAAATCATTCCTTCACAACAGTTTTACATTAAGGATATTAGTTGAATGGGAATCGTTTTACAGGCTATCTTATATCATTTGTTTTACTCAATGATGTAACCAAAAAAATCATGTTCGTTTTAAGCTCTTGACTCATTGAAGTTAACTTTACTTTTTATCTACAAATAAACATAAATTAGATTAAAATCTAAAGCAGTCAAAAATAATATTTCTGTTTCTTTTATGACAGCAGCTATTGTTAATATATATATATATATATATATATATATATATATATATATATATATATATATATATATATATATATATCGGGATCAAATGTGGGTTGGAATCCAAAAGAATGATAGGATAAGGAAGAAGTAGGGAAATTTTATAAATCCAACTTGTTTTGCTTTTATTTAAGCTTCATCTGAAAAAAATTCTGCTATTTTTAAATTTTGCGTTGTTTATTTTTTATTGTTTAAGCAGACATTACATGCAAAAAATAAAAGAAAAACTTTCTTGGATTGAAATATGAAATGGACATTTGTATTATACATCTCCAAAAGTTGAAATTATGGATTCAGTCATTTTACTTTGATTTTTCAACTCATTCGTTATGTATGTTGGGTTGGGAAAGTAGTAATTCATTCAGGAAAGATGACATTGATATTTTGATCATTTTCAATGGTGGCACTCTCAAGTATTTTCCTTCTGAGTAAATTATTTTCCCTTTAGATGAGTGTGGCATTTCTTAGATCAAAATTGTGGTCGATTTAATTTATTTTTTATTTTTCGAGTATACTAAATTACATATTCTCTGGTCTAAATGCCAAAACGTTAGAGTTAACCTGTTATTGAGCAGCTAAATTGAAAAATTTTTTTTCAAAGATGCTATATGATGTAATCTAAGATCTAACAAATCTTTTTAATTAACCAGATGAATATTCATGAGCATTGTTAGATTTGGAAATTTTGTGTAAGTGTCAAATATATATTTGTTGCAAAATAAAACCATCACATTTGCTTTGATAAAGTCTGCCGAATGATGAAATGTGTTGACTAAAATAAATATAGTTTTCTCATTGTCTTTTCATTCATATATATATATATATGCATGCATACTTCATTAAAAATGACAGACAAGGTACTACGATTAAGCTTTTTTATTTAATTTTTCGTGTGTTCGAATAAGTGTTTTCTTTTTTTAGACACAGAGTATGTAGAAACTGTCCAAATGTTCTATAATTCCAAGCACTTTTGGCTATTCTTTTAGACATTATCAAGGCTGATTTTATTTTTTCAGTTTAATTGAGTATATGCATTGTGTGTATGTTTTTAGTATTATAGATATGTTTTATTTTCCGAAAACAGCACATTGCGGCCATTTTCATAGTTAATATCATTAAGTGTTAGCTTTTTCTTTTTTATTACTAAGGCTTCCATTATTTTTAATTTTTTTTTTTCACATGTGGATGTGGTTATTATGTTTATATTTTCTACTAGTATGTTTCGGATGGAGTCCGGTAAGTTTGTGTATGTGCTTAAATGTAGACATGTGACTGATGTAATTCATTATGAATTCGGTTTGATCAGGAACACAGTTCTTTAAGGGGTATTTGAACTCATAGATAATGTTCATTTGCTGTAATTTTGACTTTGCTGGTATGTTGTTATTTTTGAGGATAAAGACAGCTGTTTTGAATTTTTTGTAGTAGATAATTATTAGGTTGGTGCAAAAATAATGTCGTTTTCTCACATATGTTACCATGTGAGAAAACAACATTATTTTTGCATCAACCTAATACTTTGATTTTTTTTATTGAGGTCATTTGGGGTAGTTAATTTCTATATAATATTTCTAAGTGAAGATTTATCTTGTTGGAAATTAATGTGCATTTCGCTTTTGTAGAAAATATTTATGTAATTTTTGACTATTGTTCACTTTTGTTGTTATTTAGTTTGGGGAGAAATAGTCTAATTTGGTGGTCTATAAGGTGGTTAGGGAAGCTATTGTTAATTATAAGACAGTTTTAATAGTAATAATAATGAATAGGTAAGAGTTAAATTACTCTTACCTAAGTCAAAGTTTTGTTGTGAAATATTTTTCCTCTAATATAAATTTTATAATACCATTGATAAATATTATTCAATAGTTTCTTTTTATAAAACTATGAAATCATAAATTATTCATGTTTTTATGCAATATCACTCCTCAATGGCAAAAAGGACACATACTTGGAATCAAAGAGTTGAAATTTCTAGTACACACAATGAGAAAAGAAGGCTTGGAGAATCTGACACTCACAAGACATAATGAAGGCAAGAGACTGAGGAAACAGGGAATAACCTATCTAATAAGCTTGTGTAAATAGACGACAAGACATGGATGGGAAAGTTAATGAAAAGACGAAACTTACTAAGAGCTACAAAGGATAGGAAATTGTGGAGATCTATGATCGCCCACATCATGAAGGGACATGGCAAATAGATGATGATGATGATGATGATATGAGTAGGTTATAAGATCTAAAACAAAATAAACATTGCTTTCCTCTATGGTACCTAGACTTTAGGAATTTAAGCCTAGCACTATAAGGTCATCCCATAATTTCTATCCAGATTTTGAATAATAAAGAACAAGTGATCAAATTTTATTGAAATTTATTCATCAATGTAGTTTCCATGATTATCTATGACTTCCTTCCATCTGTTTACAAGCTTTTTAATCCCACTAATAAAGAATTCTTTCAGTTTCGAAAAGAAGAACTCTGAAATGTCAGTTTTGTCCTACTCATGGCTTTTTGAGATCCAAATTATTCTATAAACTATAGAACATTACCATTACCAAGCCAGTGTCTATAATGCTTAACATTTTGATAAAAAATCCATTTTTCATCACCAGTCACAAGTCTATCCAAAAAGGGCGTGATGAGTTCATGGGAATGAAGAGAAGAGCAAATGCCAGCTCGGGATTTGTGGTTGACTTCAGACAATTCATGAGGCACACATTTTCAAGTTTAGGAACCTTTCCAAATTGTTGAAGATGATGATGAATAGTTGCATAATTTAAATGAAGCTTCATTGCCAATTCTTCAACTGCAGGATTTTCTTCAAATGATGCTATCATCAAACTCAGTTGGTCATCCTATTTGACCTTCATCTTCAAGCCTGAAATTTCCACTTCTGAATTTGGCAAACCATTTTCTGCAAGTTCTTTCATTCAGGCATTCTTCTCCATAAGTTGAGTGAATATTTCAAGTCACTTCAGCTGCAGAGTTCCCATTTTTAAACTCAAAGCATTATGAGGCCTTAAATGCTCCTTCGACACCTCCATCTTTGAGGGGCTAATTTGAATAATTCAGTCAAATTATTCTTTTAAAAGAAATTATATTAAGTTAAGGGTTTCTAAATTCATATGATTATCAATCGGTATCATTTGACATTTTAGAATACTGTAAAATTTGATTGAAATTACATATATAATATTTTGGACAGAATTTATGGGATGACCTGATAGATTAGCAGCAGAATCTCATCATTTTACAGATGGAACTTTAAGTTCTATGCTAACAATTTCTTCTCTCACATTTCTCACTTGTAGAACCCTCTTCCAGCTTCTTGCTTTCCAGTCATCTTTGATCTTTAAAGATTTAAATGCCGTATCAATCATTATTTTCTATCGTCTTAATTCATGTTATAGCTCTCTCTCCATAATAATGTTTTTCTTATATTCTTTCACACAGTAGCCCTTGCATTTTGTACCTTTATTGCCTTGATTGGGGATGAAATGTTTTAAAACAAGTGCCTATCAAAAAATTAGATCATTGTAGAAGAGTTTAATATTTTTCATCAATTATTTCAGAAAATGCAAGTTATGTAAAAAGAAAAAAAATCATATCTTAGAATATTATTATATTCTATTTTGAGTTTGAGTAAACCACTATTTATGCAGTATAAATGCCATGAATATCACAATATAGTTCAATAAACTCAACTGCAATCATAGTAATGACTATGGACTGGACAGTTGTCCAGAAGACACTCATTGACACCCTCATAATGGGAGGTAAGTCACGGGCCATCTTTGCTGTTTGCAGAGTCGTGTTTAAAGGCATATTCATGGAAAGTTAACTGGAATGGAAAATTACAGAATCAAGAGGGATTGTCAAGCAAACCCAATTCAAGAACTTATCCTGGTCACCACACAGAAATGTGTCCCAGAAATAGGCTATGTGTCATATTCCTAATGTCAAGCCACTCTTGAAAAAGTGACAATGTCAGAAGTCTCTTACCTGGGCTAAGGGGGGAAAATGAATTGTACTATTGCTCATTGCTTTACAGAAGAATGTCATTTTGCATTTCATTTACAAAGAAGACGAGATACAGAATTCAAGTTGCTTAAAATTGCAGGTGATGATTTGGCATGCCATAACATCTGCTGGTTTTTGATTCACTGCATTTTATCAGGTCCAAAATTAGCAAAGCCATCTACCAGGAGGTTTTAGAGTACTTCATGCTTTCATCTACCGACAAGCTTTATGGTGCTGTTGATTTTATAACAGGACTTGGCACCTGCCCACAATGTTCAAAATGGTATTCTGAATATCATTTTACTGTACTTGATCAGCTAGCCATCTTTCCTGACTGGAACCCTACAGATAATCTATAAGGTATTGTCAAGAAGCAGATGAAAGACATAGACTCAACAATACAGACAAGCTGATCTCAAAGCAACCTGGGGTTCCATAAGACAACAGCATTGCTGCAGGCAGATCACCACTATAAATGCAATTTGTGGAAAAGGAGATCCAAGCAATATTGAATGCATAAATGAACATACTTTTGAGAAGTTCAATTTTTTTTTTTATTATACATCCTTTTTTTTATTGATCTGTTAAAATATAATATTTTCAGATAGAGGATTTTTTTGTTTTCATAAGATGAAAGTTGTATTAATCAAATTTATAACAACTAGCTTGAAATATTTAATTCTCCCAAATCTAGAATATATGAGTTATTTGAGATACACCTGTAGAGGAGTTAACTTGTGTAGATGATTCGCAAACTGAATTTTCTTTTCTCATTCCTCTAGACAAGCCAATAGTCTGTTCAGAAGTCTTTATCCAATGACCATCCAACTGGGATTTGGAGAATCCCATAGCTGGTAGGTCATTGACATTCCTTAAGTTCCTCTACTGCACATTAACATAGGAATTATTTACATTACTTATAGTCAGACTAATTTACAATCTCAGCATGGTGAGTTATCTCTAGACATGGTCAGTGGAAACTGTACTTTGACCCATACCATAGATTAAATAAGGGTTGAATCTAAAGGTTACCCAGGTCAACATATACCTGAGAAAAGCTGAAGAGCATAAGAGTCAAAATACTGTGAGAATAATAACAAAGATGATGATGTTATTCTGGCTATAAATATTAATAAGACAAAGGAATTTGTGTAGAAGAAT
This sequence comes from Acanthosepion lycidas, assembly GCA_963932145.1. Taxonomy (NCBI): domain Eukaryota; kingdom Metazoa; phylum Mollusca; class Cephalopoda; order Sepiida; family Sepiidae; genus Acanthosepion; species Acanthosepion lycidas. Next base: position 33,871,466 of record OZ010572.1, on the reverse strand, counting down.
ATTTGGGTGACATTCCCTAGGGTCTGCCAACCCAAATTGATAGATTGAGAAACTAGAAATGATTCATCAAGCTTTGTCTAAGATTCTCTAGTCCATCAATTTTCACAGTAACATTGTAGACTTTAAGTTATCAAATACATTGTTATAGTGTTCTTAGGGTAACTGCTGAAAATGCCTTATTTTATGGCTGCAAGGTTGGCTTTATTAATTAATCTATGTAGTGTCACTTGTCATTTTAACTGAACCAGACTATTATATTTTGTACTACCAAGGGACTGAATTAATAAGTTCCAGGTTACTAAATCTGCTTAACCAATACTTTTATTCCTGAATCAATGTTCTTATAGATCAACTCAGTAGAAAACAAAATGCTGGGTTACCAACCCTACTAGAATGAAGTCAAAATAAAAGGAAAAAAACACTGAAAGATAAGACAATTGACAGAATCATCATGCATACTAATCACTACTAAACTCCTCAGTAGGCCTAATATAAATACCATACTAGAGTTTAATTAATAAAGAACATTCTTCTGATGACACAAATTCCACCACCTAATTAAAAAATCACAAACTCAAGATCAGTTAAAAAGCAATATTAGATTTCCAAGTTTCCATCATCTGATTGTGTTAAAAGACATGTGACCTAGTAGATAAATGATAAGGTCAAACTAATTGTATGAATTACAGCCATGAGTTCGAACTCTGAGTTGGATAGTGCAAAAAGTTACATACTCTGGTACAATGGGAGAAGCAAGTAACATAACAGGGATTAATTAACTAGAAAGCATTAAGTGATACAAGATATTCTTTAGTGTAGACAGAGGAATGGGAACACTATGCTAATGGATGGAATAAAGTGTTTTCAGTTCAAAATTCCTTGATTATTACCAGCTATGATAAACACCTGTATATTGAATTATAAGCCTGCATAAAATACTTCTTTTAAAACTTGTCAAAAAATTAATAATAATAATATTAATTGAGAATTCTTCATTTAAGAAATTTAAAAAACAAAGATCATTGGTGTTGCTTAGGAATTGTTTCTTAAGAATTGTTGTTTTCAAGTACTTGATTCCAGAAACAAGCCTTTGTATGTTCTTTTAATTTATTTCACTAAAGTATCAGGACATATCCACCGAGTCTCAAAATTCACAACACTACTAAGTTGCTTTGTGAAATGAGTTAGCTAATTATTGAATTCAGATTGGAAGCACATCACATTTTCCATTAGATAATTTTTATATGTATGGAAGGAATAAAGAAAAAATTGGTTTTAAGTAATCAACATCAATCAGATTTCTTAATATTTATTTTGCATTATTTGAAAATATTTGTAAATGAAATATAGCTTACCTTTTATAGCTCTGAGTAAGATTTGTCTTTTTGCTATCCCTCTTAGTTTCTGTACTCTTAACTATTTACACAAGCTTGTTAGATAGGTTATTCACTGCTTTCTTCTGTCCCTCTTGCCTTCAATATATCCTGTGAGTGTCAAATTCTCTAGGCATTCTTTCCACATTAAGTGTCTGATAAATTTCAACTGTTTCTTTCTGTTATTAAGTATAAGTGTCCTTTTTGTTTTCACTTTAAGTTCTATCTTGATATATATAAATATATCTTTGGTACCATAGGAAATTACCTGGCTGGGTTAGGGGAAATACACATATGTGCTTCTCTTTCTGTATATCCATAAATATATATAAGTATGCATAGTGGAAAACTGTTATTTTTTTTTTCTAATGTTTGTCAGTAATTGCTTCTTTTTGTCTTGGAGTACCATTCTCTCTGCAGACTTATAATTCAATTTCCTTTGTATGCATCATCCTTTTACTATTCCAGTTTTTCTTTTTCATTGTTAAACAAAGCACACCAGCCATTCAACTCAGAGGAGAGTCTCTAATTATATTACAAGTGAGAGTCAAGCAGTTGAGAGGGACTTTGAGAACCCCAGACACAATTTGATCCATACTTCTGTATGATTTTACAAATAATCTCCACTGATGTATTTTTCCTCCAATTCATCTCAGATGTGTGGAATCAAAGATGCAAGCACTAAGAACCAAAACAAAAGACAGACTGATTTGTTCTACACTCTGCACATTTCACTGACACCCATAACTTTGCTGGTTTTTCTTTTAATTTACTGCTGCATACCAAAAGTACAAAATAAAATTCTATATTACAGAACTTGAACTGAATTAAAGAGCAAACTCTTAATTTCAATATCAATATTTGGTGCAGTGGTTAGCATGAGAGGTTTGCAAAGTAATGTCAATGGTTTCATTCTTTACTCACATCTATAACAAAATAGCCTTGGAGGTTTATAGTGGTATGGGGCTTCAGGGTTAAAATGAACAGTTGATTTACCGATGCCAAGAAGATTAATGGAGATAACGAGGAAACACATGGATAATTTTGACAAAACAAGATAAGAAATTTATTTACAAATTTACACTTTTGAAGTTGTATCAGTAGCTTGTTTCAGGGAAATAAATCAGAAGTCCATAGCTTCATCAAATTGTCATTAAGAAGAAATGTTCATACAACAGATTATGATCTGACACAAAATAATATTCAAAAATGTTTAGGACAAAAGTAAGGTCTATTTCTGAGATGAGGTATTCTGTACATTATTTACATTATTCAGACTATTGTCCTCATCTTTGTCGCCATATTTATCACAATGTTTCAGCTGTTGTTTGTTTCGGCCGTTGTTTGTTCCGGGCTTCTTCAGATGGTTGGAATGTCGAACTGAACCCTTTATTTCACTCACTGATAACTGACATCCATCAAACATGGCACATAGAACTAGAACAGTCTACCCCAGTGAGCGAAATAAAAGGTTCAGTTCGACATTCCAAACAACTGAAGAAGGCCGGAGTGGACAACGGCCGAAACGTTGTGATAAATATGGTGACAAAGATGAGGACAATAGTTTGAATAATGTAAATAATGTAAAGGTAAGAGAGTTCATTGCTGATGTAATGGAATAACCTGTCATCCCCATGAGTAACAGCACTCACTACTGGATTGACTTGCGATGACCTTGTGCATAACTGTTACCTTTATTCTTATTGTACTGATTTTTACAATAAACCTTTACTTATTTTATCCACCATGTTTGTCAAGTATATATTCCTATTAGCATGGAATATAACAATTGCATACATTCAAAAGTAGATGAAGAGAGATTGAAATACTTAGCTTTCTTGGATTGTCAAAATAAAGTTCTTTAAACTTCCATGTGTTTCATTAAAGCTAATAATATAATTAGCGAGTAATTTGACACTGGCAAAATTTTGAATGCTAGACATGTGAACAGAAATGAAACTTTTTACATGACTTAAGACACTCTTCTTTTGTTAATTTAATTTTTTTTCTTTATTTTATATCAAAAAAGATTTTGCATAGGCTCTCTATTTTTTTTTTCTTTCTTCTTCTAAGCTCAATGGCTAATTCTTGTGAAAACAAGGTTTTCATTGGCCCCCAAAAAAATTTCACATAGGTCCGCAAATTTGTTTTTGGCTGGTGAGTTGAGAGAAAAGACAATCTCTGTGAAGTCAAAATTTTCATTGGTCCAAAGAAAATTTCACATGAATTCCTTTTCGTCTTTTTCCCCAGCTTACCTGAATTTGAAGGGAGTGAGTGAAGGGAGTTATTATTATTTCATACTCACCACAAGTTGACACTATATTAATATTATATTAGTACCTTACATAGTATATGTTTGTTAAAAGAATATAATATTAGTAAATAGTACAACAATAATTTAGGTAATGATAGGAAATTGTTGATTAGATATAAAATACTCAGATATCTTGGATCATTTTTTATACACTTGGTCTTGTCCTTATCTCCTGATGTAGGAGTCAGCAGTATTCACTCATCATATTTGGGTTGAATTGACCTGTATAATTCATTTCATCTCAGATATGTCCTCATGGAATTTCTCACCTTGCTTATCAATTATGGTACCCAGATCTCTTTGAAAATAAATTGAGATGAAAATGTAAGTGACATCTAGCATCTTATTCTCTAATATGCCATTAGAATGCTGTTTATTAATTAACAGAGTTTTCAGCTTTATGAAGCCTGTGAAAGTTCTGTGCAGCTGGCATGACATACCACTAGCTCAAATGAATACAATATGCTATTAATATAATATTTATCTTTATAAATATACTAAGCAGATACATAAATAATTTGATGTGCTGAGAGAATTTTGCGAACAAATTTGGAATCGGCATTCTTTAGTCTCATACAACATTATTTGTCTGGGCAGTTGCCAAGTGAATTAATGTAAGATTAGGTCTTCTGAATCAAACACATGGGCATAATACAAAATCATGATATGCTAGAATAATTCTACGTACAGATTCAGAATATTCAAAGATGTCTACATACACACACAGACATATATATATTCTCCTTATCCTTCCTTCTTCACCTCACAAACAGTAAATAAGTCTGTTGAAATGTAGCAAAGAAAGTAGCCAAACCAAAAACTGTCAAGTGAGACTTCCTGAATTTGGATGTATCACCTCAGAAAAGAAAGGAACCTGAAAACAGATTATGACAAAATCAACCAATCAAGAAACAGCATTAGGAGTTATGGCCTGCATGCACCCATTATAAAGATGCTTACACCAGAACCCTAAGTCACATTTATTCTTTCAGCTAATTAATTGGTCAGTGATGGAATTAACTACCCCTAGAACAGAACCTATTTTAATAGTAAGGAAATATGTGGTATGCATGTTAATGAAATAACTTCATCTTTTCTCTCTGTATAGAGGCCTAAAAGGAATAAATTTTACTTTCATTTTGCATACATTTTTTCATTATTGCTAAACTTGTAACAAGCAGCAGTCAACTAACATTGAGAGAGCCAGTCAACTGTGTATAAAAAGAACGACCTTCCTAGCCTACTCATGTTGCACTTGCTATGTTACCATCACAAGGCCAAGCTACTGGGTACCAAATCAAGACTTCTATACCTTGACATGCCACAAAGTCTTTTAGCTTTCTGCCTTTGGTCATGATATTTACAGAATTCTCCAGCTTTATGCTTAGATAGCAGCTCACTCAGCTCAGCTTTTTGCTGTATCAGGACCATAATAATTGAACATACAGTGAGAATCCACCTCAGAAGATCAAATACATTTTTGAAAATACGAGTTTAAACACTTAGATATGGTGAGAAGTAAAAGGTTTTTCCAAAATATTATATATTCCTCATATAAATATATCTTGAACATTTTACTAATATCAGTTAGTAGCAATTTTCATATGGTGACATTGATTTTCATCATAAAATCTTACATCGCATATATTGTTTATGATATCAAAATAGTTCAAATTTAAATAGGCTGTTTTGGATTCCAGTGAATTACTTTTTTTTAATTTTGCAGTTTACATTTTCATAATTTTTTTATAAGTCCTGATCAGTCAGTTTGCATTAATTTAGTCTATTCCTGGTCAGTCAGTTGCCATTAATTTTGTCAGTTCCTATTAATTTCATCTGTACCAGACCAATCAGTTCCCATTAATTTTGTCTATACCAGATCAATCAGTTCCCATTAATTTTGTTTATTCCCGATCAGTTGCCATCTGGTCAGCAAAACACAATTTTGCTTACAAACAAACATAATAATACCAACTGGCTATATAGGAATATACACAGTACAATCAGACATATAAAAAATAGCATTCTCATGAAGTTTTTCATGATTTTTATCAACAGAGAATTGCATTTCAGTATCATGACAGCCAGGTATAAATTTACGAATACCTCTTCAGTTGGTTGGAATGTCAAAGTGAACCCTTTATTTTGCTCACTGGAGTAGACTGTTCTAGTTCCACGTGCCATGTTTAATGGATGTCAGTTATCATTTATCTCCTGTTAATTCCCTTCTGCAAGTTCTCCACTGCCTTAACCAGGTATTGAACTCACACTCTTTGGGTCACTGGATCTAACTAATGTCTTTATCCACTGTGCCATGTGTCCTCAAGGCAGTGGATAAAGGCAGTGGGGAATTAACAGGAGATAACTGACATCCATTAGACATGGCACGTGGAACTAGAACAGTCTACCTCAGCGAGTGAAATAAAGGGTTCAATTTGACATTCCAACCACCTGAAGAAGGTCGGACCATACAACGGCTGAAATGTTGTGATAAATGTGGCAACAAAGATGAGGATGATAGAAAGAACAATTTAAATAGTGTACAATGAATACTGTTATATATAAAATATATTTCTTGGCATTTTTGTTATATTTGTTTTCCATGACAAACATTAGAGTCTAACATTTTTGAGTAAAAAAAAATGCTTCAGCCATATAGTGTAAACATAATCCTACCAAAATATATGTGACCAGTATGAATTAACTTATGTAGAGAGTTCGCAGATTGAATTTAAATTTGAGTTATCTTAAGATTGTTAAATTTAAAAAATAATTTCAGTTTGCAAAGGGTTAAAAAAGTTACTTGGCCTCCAAAAATATACATTAAGGCACATTGTTATAAAGGGAAAGAATTTTTATTATAAATTATCTTCTATCACAGATATTATCACCATATGTGTATCAGATTATGTACATGTACACAATTCAAAGTCTTTTCCAATGAGGAATCTCTTGAAAATATTCTGAATCAAAAAAAGAAAATGATCATATGAATTTTTTAAAACTGTACACTTTGTAAATAAAAAATTTTAAATAATAAAAAAAAGTTTTATTTTCACCAGTTTTTAAAACTTTCAAAATATGAAACATTTAAAGGAAAAGATTATTATTTCATAAAAATGTTTTCTTCAGCTATGATCTATAAAAAAAAATATCAGTCTAAGAAAAAAATTGTATAAATTGGGGTTTGTTTCCTTGATTCATTTTATTTAAATCTGCCTGCAGTTTTTGGAAATTCTTAAAACTAATGCATTTGTCGCCGTTGACAACATTTCAGAAAGATTTGCAAAAATATGGAAGTATGTTACATTATGTATAATTTAAAAAGAAAAGAGAAATGATTCAGTGATATACAAAGATATTTTTATTTAAATATTTGGATAAAAAAATGACTGAAAGATTCTTTTATCACTCAGTATTTATATATATATATATATATATATATATATACACTAGTAAGTAATTTCAAAAAACAGAAATTTATGCTACACAAATACATATCTGTGTATCTGTATATTTTCAGTTATAAAGCTTTGTCTGGTTATGATACATTTAAACATGTATATATTTCAATGTATCACAGTGGCAACCCACATTGAAAAGGAAATCAAGAAACCAAATTCATATTTGGATTGAGGCACTTTTGTTCACTTGGTACTAATCCATATCTTGCTCTCTGTCAAATTCTCTTAAATCTCTTTTCCAAAATTACCCTTTCTGTAAGGAATAGCAGCAAAAGACATCTAGAAAGATGTACAAATGATGTTCATACAATTATATATTAATGTTTATATGATTAATGTTAAGAAAGTATATATATAGATTTATTACAAGTCAGGCAGGGGTAATCTGGGAGAATTTGGGCTGAGATGAGTTGCAATGAGATGTAGGCTCCAGAATTACAGATTTCAGTTTGCCAGAACTTGAAGGGTCAGAGCAGTTATCTCAAAAAATATCTTTTAAAACACTTTCTAAATATTCAACAAAATATAAAATATTTGGGTCCTGTATGGGCTTTGAGTAAGGTAGGCAGTCAGTGGTCTTCATGAAAATTAGCATACAGAATGCTAATTTTCATGAAGACCACTGTGAGATAAGCAGTCAGTGGTTATGAAAATTAGCCTTCTATATGCTAATTGTCTTAGTTAGGCAGTTAGTGGTCTTTATGAAAATTAGCCTTCTTTGAGTAGGGTAGGTAGTTACCTTATTAAGAACTCAGGGACCTGGTTGTAATGTGAATAGGTTAGGCAATCAATCTTTTGACCCTTATAAAAATCAGGGACCCACTTCTACTATGAGTAGGGTAAACAGCAACCTTTTTAAAGTTGTTAATAAAAACATTAGAACTGTAAGGAAATACTTAAAACAATTTATAAAGAAATCTGATAATGTGTTAGAAAATCTTCAAAAAAACAAATGGATATTTATTTTTTTATATTTAACTCAATCACTTTTACTCATTATTCAAGGAATATGAGTTGAGTGAAATGAATGCCGATGTAGATTGGAGCAGAATCCATGACATGTGAAAAAGAGATTGTGACATAAATATTGAAATTTGAATATTTTTATTATTTGCACTGTTATTCTCATCTTCATTGCCATATTCACAACATTTTGGCCATTGTATGCTCCAGCCTTCTTCAGGTGTTTGGAATTTCAAAATGAACCCTTTATTTCATCCACCAGGGTAGATTGTTCTATTTCCAAGTGCCATGTCTCTTCAGGACGTCTCAGTTATTTCCTTTTACCTCAACTCTCCAAGTTTTGGTTCACCACTCCTATGGCCATGGTATTGAATTCACAACTCTTTGGGTCTAGTCACTGGATCTAACCAGCATCATAATACCTCATCTCAAAGATATAGACAGATATTGAAATTTAAATATTTAGAAAGATTATGCCTGCCTAATATTAGCATTTAGCATAATGATTATTTGTTGCATTCTAAGCAGATTTTCATGCATTACAATGAATAAAAAAGTTTTTCACTTTTGGTATATTTAAAATTTATGGTTTATAATTTTAATATGAGTAGGCATTGCTCCTGCCGTGCTTCCTCAGATGGAATGGGTTTTTTCTTATTCAGAAGGTTCTATATTTTCCATTTAAACTGAATGCTAGTTATGATAAAAAGACAGGCAAATAACCAAGATTTACCAAAATTTAGGTATTGTAGGAAAACAATACTTAACTTCAGTCAGTTGAAATTTCTGGGGCATATAATGAGGAAGGTGGGCTTGGAAAATCTAATACTCATGGGACATATACAGGGCAAGAGGGACAGAGGAAAACAATACATACTATACTTAGCGAGATTGATTAAATGGATGAGAGAACAGGACTTAGGAGAAATAACAGAAAGACAAAGTTTATTAAGAGTTACAAGAGACAGAAAGTTGTGGGGAGGCATGATAACCTACTATGTGAGGGGACATAGCACAGAAAGAAGATAAATTTGAGTTCTTATTTTAACTTCCTTTTAACTCTGGGGTAGAGAGGATAAAAGACACCTGGTAAGAAAAGCGGAAACATCTATATGGTAAAAATAAAAGACAAATTGAAAAGCCTTTATTTTCATATGTTTCACCAATGAATCAGTGTCATCAGAAGAATGAATTTTATTTCAATCTTTTTATATTGAAAAAAATCCATTTTTTTGATGGTGCTGATTCTAAAGGTTTTAGTTTTGTATGGACATCATTAAGCCCGTAGCCCCATCATGAAATAAAGCATTTATTTTATCCAACAAACATATTTCAACATATTCTCTTTCTTCATCAGTGCACTTAACCTCAGATTTTGCTATTAGTTGTATAAATCAAACATTATACAGTGAAAATTTCAGATCAAAGTTCAGGTAATACCTCCATCAGACTTTGGATATGTTACTCCAACATTCTATGCATGGGTTCATACTTCAAAGGTGTGATTTGTTGTTTTTTTTTTTTTTTTTTTTATGGTAGGGTTCACAACACCTTGGGGGGGCACTTGTGGTAGAGGGTTAGGTTAAGGGGTAGTTTATATAGATAGGAGGGAAGATAATGGTTAACTCTAAACTTGAACTGGTTAAGATTGTATTGATTGGGGAAACATCCTCTTGGGAGTCTGTTCCAAAGGTCAATGATTCACAAGAAGAAGCTGAGTGGGACATACTGATGGGATATGGTGGCAATGTGTATGGTTCTCTACTATGTAAGTGACCTGGCAGATCTTAACCATGAAGGTTAGACCTGGTGGAACCAAGGAAAGTAGTTCATCTGAGTACTTTCCTTGGTAGTAGTGACAGAGCAGTGAGAAACTTGCCACATGCCACCTGCGAGAGAGAGGTTGGAGAGTAGGCCTTGGAAACACTTTTGAACTCTGTCAAGACTGGAGAGTGAGGTCTGGGCAGATCCCACCCAAATATGGCAACAGTACTTCATTTTTGGCCTGATCTGGCTCTTATAAAGATAGAGGATAGCATGAGAAGTCAGGTACTTACTAGAGTGGCACAGGAAGCCAATCATTTTCCCTGCATCTTTAGCAATGGATCATGTATAGGAGTTTCACTTAAGGTCAGGTGTGAGTTTGAGGCCCAATATCCTCTCAAGGCATAGGGCCTCCTCGAGGGGTCATCCATTCCTTGTGACTGGCACTATTTTAGTATATGGTCACTAGTGATTGAATATAACCAGTTTGATTTTAGAGGCATTGAGCATAAGCTGCCAGTTTTTTTCTCACTCAGAAGTTAGTGTTAGATCAGAAGTGAGGTCAACTGCCAATCTTTGATCATCAAGAGTTTTAGAGATGCACCCATATATCCTTGTATCATTGGCATAGATATTTACAAATGATTGGAGTATAATCTTATTCATTATTTACAAATGATCAGAGTATATTCATTCATGTACATCAGAAAGAGGGTTGGTCCAAGAAGTGACCCCTTGGGGATCTCTGCATTGATCGCCAGAGCCTTTGAGGACTGGCCATTAATAACTATCTTCAGGGATCTACCAGTTATGATTTTATAATACAGACAACCTTTCCAGTGATTCCATTGGAGAGCTTGTGTAGCAAACCTTTGTATAACATCTTGTTGAAGGCTTTTGAGATGTGTCTAATGCTATGGTAATGTTAATGATAATGCAGTGTGTGTTGTTAAGGGCCTCACTTATTCTGTATGTAATGTTAGTTAGGACAGCAGCAGTGGATCAGGCTGATCAAAACCTATGCTGCTCATCACACAAGAGGTTGTTCCTATCCAAGTGCTCGACAACCTTCTTGTTGATTTAAGACCTCAAAAAGCTTACTGATGATCCTGAGAAGACTAATGAGTCTATACTAGTAGGTGGGGGATCTGCCACTCATGTTCTTGAAGACTGGGCATACACTTGCCACCTTCCACAGGCTTTGGAGAGAATTCTCCTTCAAGCAGCTGTTAAATAACTTTACTAGGATTGGGGGATGATTCTGAGTTGATATTCTTAAGAAGAACCACTGGAATTTTGTCTGGACAAGTGGCTTTGTTTGAGTTAAAGCTTTTGATAAGTTTAGTGACTTCTCTTACTGAAATGAATATATTACTGAGATTGTGCTCAGTGCGATATGGGAAGTTGGGGAGGGGATGGCCCTTGTTATCTAACATTGAGTTTGAGGCAAAGATCGAGGTGAAGCACTTCGCTTTGTCTGTCAAGCAGGACACAGAGCCATTTATAATGATGGGCACAGCCACTTTGCCTCTGTTCATAATTCGGTGGTAATCTTCCAGAATTCATGAGATTCAATCTGTTTCTTTTCAGCCTTGACCTGGACAACTCATGTGTACAATGATTGTGGGCAGTTCTGAAAGTAGTAAAGACCACTGCTCCTAATGATAGATTTTGAAGTAGTTGTTCCGGTAAGCTATGGTTGCAGGGCATTCAGTGGTAAATCAGGGCTGACTGTTTTTTTTGCTGGAATATTTTTGGGTATAAAACACTCCATTCTAGAAAGGATCCATTTGGAAACCAAGGCAGCAGATTTGGGTGGGCAGCATGTTTGAAGAAGTTTGGGAGATGAGGTTCTATCATATATGACCAAAAGCTGTCCCATTCTGCCTTCGCATAGTGGAAAACTGTTCTATGGAACAGTAAATCAGGTGATGTCATTGGTTTGAAGTCAATCTGAACACTGATTAGAGAATGGTCTGATGTGCCAATAGGGGGTAAAACTTTTGCTCAGCATTTATCAGGGCAGAATGGTCAAGGAGGTTTGCCTGCTGTCGCATCTCATCAGGGACTCAGGTGGGTTCTTCAATGATCTGGGTTAGTTCATAGGCAATCGAGAAGTCTCTGCAATATCTGCCTTCCTTATTGGTCTTAGTGAACATTGGCTGAGAGAAATTCAGTGGGGATATTGTCAATCCTCTCCATTTGATCAAAGATTACCAACCCTTCATTCTGAGGATGATACAAAGCAAAGACAAATGTGGTACTATGTGTCATGTGGAAGCATATATACAGGAGATCAGTGTCCTTGTTTTTTGCGTCCCTGCCACAGGGAAAGCCATCCTTGATGTAAGCACTAAGTCTGTGACCATGGCACTTTAGATGGTTATATTTTGTTATAAGTGAGTAGCCCAGGACTGTGAGCTCCTGCAGTGGAATTGCGGCAAGGATACCCATTTCAGATAGAAGGTTCAGGTTTAGACTGAAGAAGATGGATTTCCACTTCTTGAAAGTTGGAATGTAGACTCCTTAAGGGATTATTTTTTTTTTTATTGTAGCAATGTTATGGGGTAATTACTTAGACAGACATTAGAACATAAGCAACTGGCAAAAAAAGGGGAGATAACCTATGGCTAGCTTTTTCTGGGCCAACTAGATGACCCTCTTCTTCTTGAAATAATAGGGAACTGAAAAAAAACTCCATATTCTATATATAAAATAACAAATGTCTTTTGCTTAATTTTTTTGTGGAGGGTGGTGGTGGGGGTGTCTGTCAATACACCCACACCCATGGATGAAAAAACAGGAAAGATATATTTAGATGGGGAATAATTTGAAGTAGATCTAAATATGTATGAAATAACACAAATAAAACATCTGGTTAAGATGGTACACAGATGAATATTATAAAATGTTTGGTGGCTATGAATCTTTTCAGATTCATTCAACATATGTAGATTTTCTTCTGATATTGATATTAAATAAATATATTTATGACTAATAAAGCATTTAGATCTTGAAATGTCATTTCCTGCATTTGGGCAGCATTAATGTGAGAATTCATAATTCATGGTTGCATCAAAGTAAACGTTTACAGTTGACCCCCCAACCACAAAATTTGCACTTCCCTAATCTCATGATTAGGGAAATATAAGTTTCAATTTGTGCTGTCTGGAAAAAAATTTGTCTTTGAAACATCTTAAAGAATATAGAATTTCACTCTGTGATTTTTCACATTTTCCACTGAGAAAGATTATTATTGCAATAATCATTACTGACCCTAGTTGTTTAAAACCAATTGTTCTGTTATAGACAGTAGGAAGGGGAAATAAACCTAACATTGTTATTTTTTTTACTTTAGCATGTCAATTAACCTCTGAACCAAACCAAAACAGACTATGTCATACAGTTATTGACAAAAATGATAGGATGTGACTTTGTCACCATTTTACTTAATAACAGCAAATCACTTCTTAACAAACAGTAAGTTTTAAATGAACAATATTTGATAGCATATAATGCCACCACATTTTTATTTTATATTAGAGTACTTTGTTAGTTATGGTATGTACAAATCATGATATCTGGTTAAACATTAGCCAACTCAGTTTACATTACACACACACACACACACACACACACACACACATATATATATATATATATATATATATATATATATATATAAAATAAATAAAAAGAAAGAACAATAAGATATATAATCCAGAGTTCTTATAGATATTTTTATTTTTACAAAATAGTGCTCAATGTAAATTTACAGCACATTAATATTATAAATTAATTGATTTAAAATATGTTTTTTTTCTAACCATGTTTAAAAAATGGAAGCTAAAAGCTTCAAATTTAATTTTGTAATTAAATTAAAGACATTAGTTCCATTTCATCCTCAAGCGAATTTTGGAGTTACTTATTTTTAAAATTACTGGGTATTAAAGGCACAGCAAAATTTCATAATTCACATTTCCAAGGATACAGAGAAATCCATTCATCCTGACAAGGGGTAGTTGTGTGTTTGTTATTGCTGTATTTTGTTGTCTCAGTTATTAGTTATGTTTTGGTAGGTGTAGGGACGTATTTTTCAATGAATTCTGACATCCGTTAAATGCATGTCGTCTGGATATTTTTTTTAATTTATTGTTAACGGCAAAAATTCTTCCGGCATTTTTTTCTATTTGTATACTTATATATATATATATATATATATATATATACATACACACAGGCACACAAATGACAAAATCAAAAAACTCCTTTGTAATAAGTGGCTTTTGATCCTTATATGGGGTGAAATTTAATAATGCACACATTATAATATGCATGTGTGTGTTATAAAATTTCACCCAATATCATCCTTGAAAGCCACTTGAAGTAGACAGTTACTGTTAAAATGGTATTAATGAATGATATGAGTAATATGAATGTAAGAGAAGATGGTAGGGATTGAAGATAATAAGGATAAGGAGAATAGATAATGACTGACCTTTGATTTCAAGAAGCCAAAATAGGAGTGTTTAGGGAAACACCCACTCAGATATTTTTTTTTTTTTTTTGGATGGAGGGGAATAAAGCTGATTGGAGCTATCTTTTTACATTTAGAACATGCAAGAAATCAGGGACCTATATATATATATATATATATATATATATATATATATATATAATTATCAATTCAGTAATGCCAAAATCTGCTACTGAGTTTTGTGTGATAACATTCATCAAGTGGAAATAATATGGAACTAAACTATCATTTAACTTACACCTGGAGTGGCAGGTAATTCCTATCCTATGTATGTGTAGCTTTAATTAAATATTTGTTCTTATGCCAGTGTGTGACCATAAGCTTGCTTCTCTTATTCAATAGCCGGGCATGAATACGTTGCAGGATTCTGAATTTTTCCAGTAATTTCCAATAATTAGACCCATAAGATATTGTCTTTGAAAGAAATCTTCACAATATGCACTATTTTGTTTTATTTAACAATTTTTACTTGAGTTTGGTAAAAAATACAAAAAATTGTTCAAAACTGCATGGATAATTCCTTCAGTGTTTTTTTATAACTACATTTGTCATTTTTTTCTTTTGTTTAACAAAATTTTCTTTCTCTAATACATATTACTGGCTGTACAGGCTCTCCAAAATAATTAGTCTTCTTTTTCTTTCTTTTTATTTTTACTTTTGTTCAGATATTTTACTTTTGTTCAGTTATTTTACTTTCTCTAATGCATATTACAAACTGTACATACATCTCCGAAAGTAAATTTTTTAATGAACTTCAACGTCATATTGATTTAACAGAATTAAAACAACTTTCCTGATATTAATGTCTTAACCCTAAGCAGATATGTTTAATAACATTTGTAATGTAATGAAAACATGTTTCTGCATTTTACTATATTTCAATGTTTAAAAAATTATTTTGTCCCATATCCAAAGATGGTGATCACTTCACAAATGCACTTTTCTTACAACAAGCATACAAATTTATAATCATCCATTATACAATCACAATGACAAAAATTAGCAGAAAACAATACACTTAGAAGATTGGACATTAAAATATTAGCCTCCAATTTGATATTGGCTTTATATATCATAATATAGTTTTTAATAATCAACAAATGGCAAATTTGTGAAAAGAAAAATGTAAATATACTTGTTTTTCAATTTGTCAATAAAATATCACTACTCTCAAGGTAATAAAGTAATATTTCTCTAAATAAAAAGTAAACTGATTTAATATTTCATTGTCATTTTAAAATGACAGATAATTAAAAGATTTAAATATTTTACACATTTTTAAAAGTATATTGATAGAAAGTAAAAACATTTATTTCTTTTATATATTATTTCAAGTTTTCTTGTGATTAATCCAATAGAATATAGTGAATGAATATTATGCAACACAACAACTTGTAAAATCTGCTTTAGAGAGTTCAGTTTCAAGAAGTGATAAAAATGCTAAAAAAATCCAAGATAAAGGTTTTTTAGAAGATGACTTGTACATCTGTACCCACAAGTAAATGTACCAACATTTTCATTATTATTAGTTGCTTCAAGTCTTATCCAATTTTATTTTGTAAAAAAAAAATAAAATAAAATAAAAAATAATTGAATGTTGAGTGTTTATATAAAAAGCAAATTTTTTTCACAATGTTTTGTAACGAAGACTCAAACAGTAATGGTAATGTCGTTTTTAGAATTTTTGTCAGAAAAACTTAATATAACAATTTTAAAAGGACAAATAGTACTAAGAACACTGTTTTCTTAAACACTTTTAATTAAAAGTATGATTTGAAATTCTTTTTTATATATATATATAACTGTCAAATTTATTACATATTCTCATAAGAATTATTTTAAAGTGATACTAAGCAAATAATATCACATTTAGTTTTCCTAGATCTTGTATATGTTGCTCAGAGAGTAACTTGGAACAAAGTCTGTTTAAATTAAAAATTTATTTATCCCGCATAGATAAAACTACATTTTTGAAACATGACTGCCAAATCCTTTTTATGCAAAATTACTAATTCAAAATAAAATGGATGAGATACAGATTTTCTTGAAGTTTTAGTGGTTTTGTGTTTCATTAGTGTTTCTGATTTTTATAAGCTTGCTAAAATTCTCATTAGTTTAAGTAATATATATAAACAAAATAAATCTTCAATTACCATGAAATCACTAAATTCTTTAAGTGGTTTTCATTTAATAAGAAGCAGATGAAAACTTTTCTCTTATAAGAATATGCTGTTTCCATCTTCAATGTTTAGAGATTTTTGTTATTATTTCTGGTTTAGTTTAGCAATTGTGAAATTTTATTTTTTAAACTCATTGTTTACTGTACATTATCATAACTCATTTTCTCAGTGCATTTATTGCATAGACCAGGGACGTCAAACCAATTGTCCACACTGCAGCCCACTTGATATTTTCATGTTGCTCCCTAAAATCTTTAGGTATGTTTTCATTAACTTTAGTAATGTATGCCGAGAAAATTCTCAGATTGCACTAGTAGGTTCACTTCCCCATTGCACTAAAAAGAGAAAGGGGAGAAAACTTTTGCCAAGGCACACTGGCTGGTGCATGGGGCAAGAGCCAGATCTAAATAAGAATTATTTAGCTTGTCTAGAAAACTGTTATGCATGTGGGGTAGTACATACTGCTGTAAACGATTCTTTTTATGCATGAAAAACATCAAAACTACTGAAATAAATAAGTTGAGTGATTCTCCTTTAAGTAACATTCTTAGAATAAAGTCTAGCATCATAAAAGCAGATATTGACAATATTATAAAAGGAAAGCAATGTCAAAAATCATATTGAATTTATTTTATTTTGTGTATGTATAATTTTTTCTATTTTTTTACTGTCAATAACACAGTATTATTTGTAATTATATATATTTGTTGTTAAAATTTGATATAACATTTTGAAATTTGTAAAAGCGTATTTATATAAAGTACTTTTGTGGCCCAATGAAAATACCTAAATTTCTAATTTGGTTCAATTGGAAAAAAAGATTAGACAACCTTGATATAGAAAATCCCCAGATCAAATATCAGTTAAAAATTGTTGAAAATGAAAAGGAATTAGATTTACAAATTCCTTTCTTCAAAATCCTTATAGGTCCGAGGCTGCACTAAAATCATTTACAGTGATAAAATTTAAATATTTTGGAAGGATGCAAAATGCAATATTAAAATCTGAAGGTGCATTGGAATAGTGAAAAATATCTTCCATTAATTCAAAGTATAATCTTCTTCTCTACGTGACATGTCACTTCAGGAAGTAGATGATCATATCTCTCCATAATATACTGTCCTTCATAGCTCAAAATAAGTTTTGTTTTTTGCTATTTCTCCTAAACATTGTTCCACCATCCATTTACTCAAGCTCACTAAGTAGATTATGTGTTGTTGTCTTCTGTCCCTCTTGCTATTAATCTGTCCTGTGAGTATCAGATTTTCTAAGCCCTCTTTCCTCATTATGTGCCCTAGAAATTTCAAGTCTCTCTTCTTGATGTTAAGTGTGTTTCCTTTCATTTTCTCTAAAACTTCTTTGTTGCTCCCATGTTCAGTTCATGGTATCCTTAGCATTCTTCTGTAGAACCAAACTTCTGTTGGTTCAAGTCAACGATGAGATTTTCCAGCATTCACTGCCATATAGGAGGAGTGATAGCACAGTTCAGTGCTTTTCTTTTTCTAACAAAATTTTCCTGTTTCTTAATACTTTGCTTAGCTTTTGGAAGGCATCTTTCCTTATCTCAATGCATTTTCAGATTTTAATGTCACATTTTCCATCCTCTGCTAAAAGACCTACCAGATATTTAAATTGTACTTTTTTGATTTTGGTACCTCCAATTTTTTATTTGCGTGTTGGACTCATCCTTTTGCTAACAACTATGCATTTTGTTTTCTTACCATTGATGTTTAGTCATAGTAAGCAAAATCTTGTATGTATGGCTTCAAAACAAAACAGTTGAAATATATAAACAGCAGAGGAATTGGTGTAATTTAAAGTTGGTTGATGAAGTTTTATGTAAAATGAATATTCTTTTCAGATATTTGAGTTTAAATAAAAGTCAGTATATATGTGCATGAGAGAAAAGATATTTACATGGAGAAAGATGAGCCTGTTAAACTTTAGCTGTGGTTTTGAATGTCAGATTCTCAGTAAAAGTGAGTAGACAATTGTGAACATTTTCCTTTAAATCTCCACAAAAAATGTGATACCTAAATTTTAAAATGAATTTTTAAGAATGAAAATATTTTCTTGAAGCTTTTATTTTAGTTAAAAATAAATATTTTATATTAAATTTAATTGATAAGGTTGAAATTAAATTTCAACCATATATATTAAATTTAATATTTCCAATAAGCAAAACACTTTGCTGGATTTCAAAAACTAATTTAAATTGACTGGGGGAATTTTTTTTTCAAAAATAGCTAATTAACACCCCTTTTTTTTTTAGTTGTCTTTCATCACAATGTAATTCTCTTTATTAAACAAAAACCTTCCAAAAATAAAATATGCTTTTCTGAAACTTTATTTCAGGAGTATTTTACAATTCTTGTAAAAATGCATTATTCATCAAAAACATTTTTTTTACTTAAGACAACAGTGTACATAATATAACTTATTTATAAAAGCAATTAAAAGCTTTTCCAATTAAATAATGTCATAGTTTTAATGCATTTTTTGTTTTATGATTCAGAGCAAATTTTCATTAAATTGTGTTTCTGTTTTAGAAAATAAATTGATGGTTTAAATTCTACAAGTTCTGCTTTTAACTAATATAAATATTAGTGGAGTTGTAATTTATCAAAATTTCATAAAATAATATAACTTGTAACAGATGTAAAAAAAAAAAAATCAAAAATAATTTTGTTCATTTGTGGAAAAGTTCTGAAAATTTAAAAATCTGACAATTATTTGATTTTTGCAAGAATTTCCAAATAAATGTTTTTTTACTGCAGAAAAAATGCTAAAATTTCCTATACTAATCTCTCTGCTCCCCTCAACACAAGATTTCTTAACCAAAATTTTGAACATGCTAGAAAGGATTAAAATAATCAAAAAATCAAAAGTCTTTCTTTTTAATGATTAAAAAATTTTTATGATAAAACTTTGTTTTTTTTTGGTTTTTTTTCAAGTTTGTGACCTTTTTTCATTGAATTAGTGGAGGTACCTACTTTAAACTTGCTAGTAATTGAAACTGAATCCTGTTGAAGTGAGTGTATCTTCTGAATTTTTGTTGCTAGATCCATTTATATTTATATTTTATAATTTATTTATATTTCTTTTTAGAGGCTCTGGGCTTAGGAATTTTCAACACTAAAATAAAATAATTCAATTGGTCGATTATTCTTAACATTCTAGTTGTTTACTGTGTCTGTAGTGAAAATAGATTTGATGAAACTACTTTTGAAATTAACAAAATGAAAAGTATGAACATTGTTTTTTGTAGTGGCAGGGATATGAAATGTTTCTATGAAGTTTGAGCTATTTTGTTTTATGGTTGAAGATAGAGGTTTCATATTTTGTAAATTGGTATAGAGGATTAAACAATAAAATTGCTGGGTCTCCTTCAATTACTGTCAACTGAATTTTGTTGTTAATCATACATGCAATAATTGGTTTTTGCTGAGGACTTTGCAGATTCACTGAAGTTCTAAACCACAAATTAATCACCTGAAAGACTTTGTATATCATAAGAAGCTAGATACATGAACCACTCTAGGAATACCCATTATTACAAGTAACCTCTCAGTGAGAACTTTCATTTGCTCCCTCTCATTCATGGGAATAGCACACATGTTGATTCCCTCAGAGATACAAGGCTGTTCAATGCTCAATATTGCAATGAACAATGGATTCTTGATAAGCAGTTTAAGGCTTTGTAGAGTTTCGTGTGTGTGAAGTGCTAGCACAAAGCACTTAAGGTAGGCCTCTTTAGAAAATGGTTTATAAATTAAATCTGTATAGATCAAATCATGTGATTATGCAATAATGAAGGCATTTATGTTGCAGATCATTAAATGAACTTAATTCTGACCAATTCATTACTTAAATATAAAAAGCTCTTAAAACAGATTTCTCGACTAAAACTCAATGAACAAGTCTATCCAGTTTAATAAGCAAGAAACAAAATGGCTGACATATATGCAGAAGATGTGGAAATTAAGAGAGTAACAACAACAACAACAACAACAACAAATAGCAATCATCATTTAGATTTGATAAATTGATTTATTGTTCATTGCAGTGTGGGGGTGGCAATCATTGAACAAAATGAAGATATCAATCAAAATTAATGGATTAACACTGAATAATAATAAAAAAATTAATCAAATGAAGCTAAAAAAAAAAAAAAAAAAACAGTAAAAGAAATTAATCTTTGTTAAAAGCCAGCAACTGGTCATTCATTGTAAAGGTTAAGATGGAACTCCATTTAGTTCATTGATAATGTTTGCTAAGCTGTTGGAATAATTTTGTTGTCAAGTTACCTTGATATATTTATCTAAAGTAGATTGCTTTCACAATGCACCACCTCTGCCATCACTATTGGTACTGCCTCCAACCTCATCCCAGAAGGAAAGACGCCAGTTTATTTGCTAAATTCCTCACAAAGCAATAAACTTTGCTTAGTTCAATTTTTTTTTTTTTTTTTGATCAGTTCCATTTGCCCTTTCACTCTATTGAGGAATTTATGATTCTTTTATGATTCTTTTATTTTTCCTACAGGCTGATTTGGGAGAACATATTTTTTCTTCATATTTATTGTATCATATTATAATTAATTATTATCCTGTATAATATCATTACAAAAAAAGACTTTATTTTTGTTGTTGTTGTTGTTGTTACTTAAGCAATTCTTGCTGTCACTAGAGCATTTTTTAACTATACTCCTAAGTGCCAATAATATTTTACAATATGATATTCTAACTGAAAAAGTAGAGAATCATTGTGTATCTATTTGTGCCTGTACAATTATTTATAAGCAATATAATTCTTATCGCAAAATTTATATTTCACATCCAGTGTAAAATAATAAACCAGGAAGTCTTGATGCCAGTGCAGGTACAGACTATTGTATCATGATGTAATCAAGATGTAAAAATTATTTTTTAATGCTAATTAGCCAAATTAGCCCAAAGAGCTAATTAGTTACATGTAGGTTACATTGCTAATTAAGGTACAGATTATTACCTGAGGCATAACCATTATTTTTATATTCACTGAAGACATTTTTCCCCTTTAAGTAAAACTCAAGAATTGCAAGTTAAGCTATGACTTAATTTGATAATTCTCTTATAACGTAGAAACATGCACACATGCCTATAAATGAACATTAAAATTGAATATAATATCTATCAGCTAAGTGCCAAATTATATTTTGTATTAATCCTATAATACATACATATATACATATATAGGTGAGAACAAAGGTTTATACCATTTTTTGATAGGTGGTGGTTGAATACATGAATTTGTTTCATACATAACTGAAATGTGATGATTTTGTTATTTGCTATTACTATGATAATCTTTGTTTCATAAAAGTCTGAAATGTGTGACATATTCTGAAAGATAATATTTCAAGAAGTTTTTTCATGAGCTGATTGTAAATTTTGAAGGTAGGAAAATCAAATGCGTTTTTTTTCCATCTTTTGATGCTATTTAATTCTGAAAAGGAAAAAATTCAGTACAAACAGAAAAAAAGATATGTGTCATTTATGGAGATGGTGCCATAGCTGAGAGTACTGCATGAACATTAGATTTGTAAATTGCAACAATTTTTAGGTGTTGTATGATTTAAAGGATAAAGAATTTAAGGGACATGTTTCCATATGTGATTTTCAGTTCAAATAAAACAAGAATAACCATTTCTGAAAAGAAAAATCACCAGCAATGAAAAATAAATTATTTACAATAATGTAGAATAAAAAAGGTCCTTCAAAAGATAAAAAGCCAGTCTACATCTAAAGAAGGTGGATGCTGTGTATCAGATGAGATTAGAAGGGCATTGTGTAACATAAGCTTCTTCCGTAAACTCGGAAATGGAATTGAGTACTGTTCCCAAATCAACTGATTGAAGGCAGCATTTGATAAAAAGTGTCCAAAATTGGGCACTCAGAATGGCGTCTTCTTCTATTAGGAGAATACCAAACCTCAAACCTTTTCCAAAACTGACAGAAATTGTTATAATCTGCCATACACACTTGGCCTTCAAATTAACACTTACTTTGATATCAACAAAATTCTCTTAATATGATGGACCTCAATTCACCAGGAACCTGTAAATCCACTTAGATCAGTGCATCACCTAGAAAGATGACATGTTCTGGAAGGAGGGAATCCCAAAACGGTCTCAAATGTAGTGGGACAAATCGGTAAAAATGTGGTTGGAATAAAATCTATGTACAAACATTTAAATATTGCCTTTGAAATTCCCTTCAAACTTGTGTTCCTTAGCATATATATATATATATATATATATATATAATACATAAAAGGTTAATGGTCAGAGTTTAATCAGACCAGGAAACAGTAGTATTAAAACGTGCTCAACACACATGTGAAAAAATAAAATAAAAGTAAAAATAACATGTAGAGCTTTTAATTAACCCTCTACATTTACAATATCCTTGCTTTTCTTCTCTTCCCCTCTTCTTCTTCTCCTTCTTTATTCACATCCTCCTCCTCCCTTTCTATTACACCCAATCTTGTGTATTTGTTTATTTATTTTTGAAAATAATAATGTAGCATTCATTAGTTTTTCAAGAAAATAAAGCATTAAGTGGTCACTTGATAAAAAATGTCTGAGGATGCCGTAAAGTTGAAACCAAGATGGCAAATTCAACTGACCTCCTGATTTTCAGTGTGTGTATGTGTGTGTGTATATATATATATATATGAATTGCACATTAAGTGCTGGTGTTAATACAACAGTGCTTGATGTTATTCAAAAGAGTTATTAAGTATATAAATAAATAAATATTTAATAATCTAAATATTACTACTAATGTCAAAGTGATCAACTTTCTAGATGTCAAAGACCTGAGTAATGGTTACCAGAAACAATATACAAAAGAACTATATAACCATAGATACATTAGTAAAGATTCAAACCACCACCACAAAATTTGAGACATTCGTATAAATCCGACCAGGTTTGATTATCCACCAACTCCAGCAACAAGGAAATATTTAATACTATTAAAGTTAAATATAGAAAAGCTTTGGAACTAATCAATCATAAATTTAGAGTATTTGGAAAAATACAATGATGGTAAGAAAAAACAGAAATGCAATAAAAGCAACATCCTGTGGTTTAATTCATCTTTTAAAAGTAATGTCCAGATTATTGTTGAAAAGTTTTCCTAAAATTAATCCATAAGCATTTTAACTATTCACCAACATTTAAAAAGATTTTTAGCAAAAATAATGTTGAAATCAGGTATAGCTGTGTTAGTAACATTGATAGAGCTATATTCCAACATAACAACACCATACTGAATATATTTCCAACAAAGACAATGTAAGTTTTTAAAAATAAATGCAACTGCCAGAAGAATATGATCTGTTCATTAAATGGTCAATGTATAACCCATAATATTGTACATCAAGTGAACATATGTTCCAGTAGTGATGTTAGATTTTATTTTGGTTCTACCAAAAATCCTTCAAGTTTTGCTTCTAGCGTCACTAAATGACTTTGGCTAATATTAAATACAGAAACGGCACTGTTATCTCTAATTATTTCTGGCAATTGAAATATACTGGCAACTCACCTTCAGTTAACAGGAGTATTATAGCAAGGGAAAAATCATATAATGGCAAAGGGAATTAATACAACCTATGTTTGGTTGAAAAAATGATTATCTTAAAATATTTAAATAATCCTGAATTATTAAACAAGAGAAATGAACTGATAGGTAGATGTAGGCATAAAAATAAATATCTACTTAAACATGTAGATCCAGATTAATTTTTAATACTACAATGTTTTAGTTTTTAGTGTATGTTCCAGTTTATTATATATTATTATTTATTGTTAATAATTACTGTTTAATTTTGCTTTTAAGATAACTATATTTTTAGAATAAGATTAAGTAAGTTCCCTTTAATTAAACATTTAATGATCCACTACTCTAAAATAAAATAAAAAATAATAAATATAAATAAATACAAATCTTCTACATTCGTATGCTAATTTCAGTTATTTTAATTGCCAAATATAATATTTTGAGAAATTTAATTTTTTAAAAGGATATAATTTTTAAAACCTCTATCCCAATGTATATGTAATATAATATTTAACTGTGCCAGCATTGTGGTAAACAGATATATTTTTTAAATTGTATTTATGTAAAACAACTTCAGCTCCTGAAGACTCTGTTTGGCATGAAACTCTGAGTCATGCAAATGGTGAGGGATAATATGTATGTTAATTTATATATCAATATAAGCAAGTGTTAGTGTGTACTAAAATATCTGATTAAAATTTTAATTAAAATTAAAAAACATACTTATTTAGTTTAAATTAAAATTAAAAAAAAACTATTTGATAATGAGTAAAAAAAAAAAAATAGCCAAAAGCACTCATATATTAAAAAAAACAGTTTAACAATTTTTACACACTTTATGTCCAGAAAAGAAAAACTTATATGAACACAAGAAAAATTGAATAAAAAGCTTAAGTGCAATACCTTGTCAGTCATCTTTAATGAAACTTCTATAAAAGAAGGACTACTGCCCAAATACACACTTGTACATATAAATATATAATAAGAATAACCTTTTCCAGACAGGTAACATTTTACATTCATTGACTAAACATTATGTGTTACTGTTTTATTACTGACAATTGAAATTTATAAAATATTTCTCTTAATTGGTTTTTCATAAAAATAAGTTTCTCAAATTCATTGTAATTGCTCTTTCTAGTACCGAGGGAGATTTTTTTCCTAACTTTTCTTTTAAGGTTGTGTATAAAATCAACATCTTGATTATATTATTATACAATCTTATGTATTATTGCATTCAGTACTTACAAGTCATTTAAAAGTAGTGGCGGCCAAAATTTTCACATGCAAATGACAGGCTGTCATCATTTGTAGAAGTAAAAAGAGGAAAGAAAAAAATGTCAACATGAATATATTTTTTATGTTTTTTTATATAAGTAATAAATGATTAAAAAAAAATATATATATATATTTAGTAGTGTGTACACATATAGCTGGAATGAGTAAGAAAAATATTTTTAGTGTTAGCAGTATTGTATATGTGTATGAATACATACATTCAGATGCATTACATGGTCTGGTGACGAAAAATTGGACAAGTTTTCTACCAACTGCATTCTAGAATGAAGAAATTACAAAGGGTGAGAAAATGTGGTCCCTTTTATTTTTAGTCCTTAACAGCACCATCTAACAGCATCTTGGAAGACCAAATGGTGGTAACACCTGCAATATACATACACAACATACATATAAACAGTTTAAAAATATATAAAGAGAATGTTTATTTTAGCTTAAATATGAAATCATTATTATTATTATTATCTTCTCTATTTAATTCTAATATGTTAATTAAATTTACAAATATCATGAGTTATGTCTGAGTTGATAATAAGATCAAAATATCATCTCCGACTGCTTATTAATTAATGTTAAGTGACTTAGATCTCCTTTCTCTGTTTATTAAGTAAACTAATTGGCATTATAGATTTGACATTGCTATCTGGTTACATAGCAATCTGATGGTAGTTACTCATTATAGTTTGAGTTGGAGAAAAAATTTATAATATAGGAATGGCACTTTCTCTGTATCTACCTACATGTTTGTATCTGTCCACTAATTGATATTAGTAATATTTAAAATTTCTGAACTATTAGATTATTTTTCATTAGTTTTTTATCTGTAAACTTAAATAATATATTTTTTTTTTTATCTTTGTGAATTTTACTATGTTAGGTTTTTGGTTTTAAATAAGCATGGCTTCTCAACTTTGCTGAAAAAAAAACAAGAAAGTAGACTACATTTTGATCTTTGCTTGAATTTGAAAAAGTTAAGCTTTCTTAGCATTATAATTTAGTATTAAATTCAAAAACAATATCAGGTTCATCTTGTTAACTTTATTTGTACTTCTTAATTGATTATTGATTACTATTTATACCTGAAAATTGATGATTAATAATGATGTTATGAATTTATATGAATCAGAGATCCTCTGAAAAGAAATACTAGAAAATTTTAAATTATTGTTCAGAATAACATTGGATGTTTATGCTCAAAAAAATAAACTGAGAAAAAGATCAAATTATTGGATTGAAATGATATATTGCATCTTCTGAATTCAGCCAGCACATTTAAGATTTCCACTTACCATATATAATCGAGTATAATGCAAGTTTATATGATCAGGTTTTTATTCAAAAAGTAAGGGGTTGCACTCTGCTCAGGTAACTTTTTTTTAGGTTAGAAAACAGGCATTTTTGGTGATCTATTACACTGTACACAAGTAAATTTTTTCTGGAGTAGTTAAAATTCATACCCAAAATTTCAGGGGTTGCACTATACATGAAGTCATCTTATTCATGAGTATATATGGTAATTAAATCAGTGAAATACATCTAGTATTAAAAGGTTTTAAAGTAGAAAAGAGATCAACTGAACACTATTGAAATCCTTTCCATCTGAAAAAAACAGTTTATTTTAACAAGTAATCAAAGAATTTGTTTCACAATGGAATCACTCTTAATTATGATGAATAAACTGAAGTGCCAAAAAATTAGGAACTGCATTATACTTAATAGTTTCATGTGTTAAGCAATTACCAAATGGTTTGATGATTACTTAAAGTGTGAAACTGCTAGTCACCATACAATGATGTCCCTGATATTGAACATTCTTCTCTCTTATATGTATGTATACAGAGAGAGAGAGATATTCAAAAATGGCATAGTGTAAATCAACAGTGTATAGTGAATAGTTTTATTCCTAAATGTGTTCTATAAACTCTATCTCTGATATTGAAAACTCTTTGTCTATAAATATACCAAATTTTAAATAATTGACACGACAGTTAATAGACCTTCACTAGGTCAGAGAACATACTATTTTTAGAAGGCAATACAATCAAAATTGATTTTTATTGTCAACAAAAAAAAAAGAATGAGTTTATGCAAAATAATCCCTGTTCAGAATAACATTACAAGTTTTACACTTAGTAAGATAAACTAAGATCAAATGATTGAGTTGCAATAATGTATTGTATCTTCTGAATACAATTAGCACAACGCCTTAAGATTTCCACTTAATTAAAATCAGTGAAATAATTTTTTTTTATAGTAGTAAAGGTTTTAAAGTAGAGAAGAGATCAACTGAACACTATTGGAATCCTTTCCATTTGAAAAACCCAGTTTATTTTAACAACAAAGAATTAGTTTCACAATGGAATCACTCTTAATTATGATGAATAGACTAAAATGCCAAAAAGTTAAGGACAGCAGTACACTGTGTAGTTTTTCTCTCCCCTACTTCTTGAAATAAACTGAACATATATCTGTTGTAATAGGTAAAGATATAATTTAGTAGATGAATTGTCCCTGAGGTGGTCATGGGACATGAACAGGATCTAACTGTGGAATAATTAGAAGCCAAAACAATAAGACCATTTATCTGAATGTTAGAAACAGCACTAGGAAAACATAGCTTGTGTCTCTCAAGAATAAAGAAATTTTTGAAAGATATCACCACAAGGTGTGAACATACATCAATCCTGTTGCAGACCATTTGCACATCTTTATGATCACTAAACATTTGTCACAGAATTATACTGCTTTTCTGTCATCATGCGCAGGTATTAAAATAACTGGTTCCAGATACATTCAGCTAATTTCCTGGAACTTCCTGGACTTCTGCACTCACTAAATTTAAATACCTTTGAGCATGTATACGACATGTTGCAGAACCCACTAAACAAACAAACCACACATAACAAATTTAAATCAGGTATAGTTAATACTGGGACATATTGGATAAATATACTGATTCAACAATTTCCAGTATCTGAGAGATTCCATATCATGCCACATCATAGCTATTGCTATTCAGGCAAAAGAAGAGTCCATACATTATTAAGTAGCTGTTTTTCTCATTTCATTTTATATAAGATGAAGTAAAATGAGATATAAAGATAAAGATTTTACTCCACATGGTTTATGCTCTTGTCAAAAGACATAAAAATTGATAAATAGTTAAACTTTATCCTTGATTAATATTTAAAGAATTGGAAAAGGCTTTCCTTATCTTTTCTCTTCTCTTTTTCATCTCAGAATCCCAGATGAATATACTTATTTGTTTCTCCTTTTATCAGATGGTAGCAATCAAAACCCATTTGCTCACTTGTGCCCATGACTTTTAACAGGATTTTTGTGCATTTGGGGGTCAAATATTTGATAATGACCAATTTCAAAATAACTACTTTTTTTTTTTTTTTTTTTTTTTTTTTTAAAGTTTTTAACTTATATAATCTGTTGCACTTTAGTCTTGGATCAATAGAATAGTCGATTGACCTCTTCATGTAAAATGCAGCTTTGTTTTTTTGTTTTTTAGAAGAAGAATAAAATTAATAAAATTAATGTCTGTCAAAAATTGAGAAAAGTCGGGTGGCACATTTTCATATATATTAGAGGCTCTTTACATTAAAAGAAATCAATCCCTCCACTATAAATAAAAATTTGTTTCAGTCTATATGCTCACAAGTTAAAATGCTTTAAAACTTTATGTCTAGAAAAGAAAACACTTATATGAACACAAGAAAAATTGAATAAAAAGCTTAGCCACAGTATCTTGTCAGTCATCTTAGATGAAACTAGTGCGTATGTATGTATGTATGTATGTGTGTGTGTATTTATTTATATATATATATATATATATATATATATATATATATATATAATTGTGGAGTCTTAGTACCTGTACATTCCTTGATCTGTGTATCTTTTTCATTCTGAATTTAACTGTTTGTCTATCAGGAGTATCTATGATACTCTCTCAAATTCTGAATCCAGCTGCTGGTCAATCAGGATTATCTATCCTACTCTCTCAAATATTGAATCCATCTGCCAGTTCACTAGGATTATCCATCCTACTGTCTTGAATTCCAAATTCATCTGCTGATCCATCAGGATTAGCTAGGATTGTTGTGGAGTAAATAGTACACCCCTGGTGACTATATAAACTAGTCCATAACTATGAATAAACAGCTCCAGGCCAGAGGTAAGAAAAAAAAGTCATTTGGAGTAAGTTTTTCAACTTTAATAATATAGGTGTCATGGCAAGTAACCAAAGCATTACTTATAAATACTATGAAGTACATTATATTAGGTTGGGGGAAAAATAATGTCGTTTTCTCACATAGTAACATATGTGAGAAAACGACATTATTTTTGCACCAACGTAATAGTAGTGATGAGATATTCTAAACTCAAGCGAATTATAACCATTGTGACAAGAATTTGGAACTCTTATGAATTATAACAGTAATGAGGGTTCAGGAATCAAACAAATCAAACCTTGTAACTGGAGTTACAAGGATTTTGGGAACTCATATGGAGTGAACAAGTACAGGAACAAAAACATACTTGTTGCTTTGAGAACAAGGATACAGATGATGACAAGAATTTTAAGCACAGTTTTTTTTAAAAAAAATATGTTTTTCTTGTGTGTAGGAAAAAAAAGAACATTCTTGTAAATATGGAACAAATTTTGGCTTCAATAGTTGAAATTCAACAACAACAATCAATAGTTGCTAGAACTACAAAAACAGCAACAGAAGTTGTTGGACATAATTCTGAAGAAAACAAAAAATTCTTGAATGTCTCTTATGCCAGATGTTGTCCTAAACACCATATCAGAATCTGTATACAATCCTAATGAGGGACTGGCTTTATCTGTGCATTTTCATAGATATGGACAAATATTCAGTCAGAAATGCAGCTGCTGGAAAGATGTGAGAAAAATGAAATTGTTGGAGCTATTTTCCTCAACAACAAAAATACTGCAACTACATATTACGAAAAACCAGGTGTAATCAGGTTTGGAGACATGGTACACATTCTGACGAAAATCTTAAGTGACAAGAGCTCTCTGTTTAATGCTTGATGGAGGTGCATGAATCTAATCAAAAAATGAGAACAAAGATTTTGTCAGGTATGCTGGTATTTTCAACAAAGAATGTGAAAAGTTTAGAATAAAGGAAATGACTCCAGATATGTTCAATGGGTTAATTTTTGTTCAAGGTTTTAACAGCTAAAAAAGATAGTGAAATAAAAGTGAAAATTGAACAAAACAGCATTATAACACTGTAAGAAATAGTGGACAATTGCCAGACAATTTTAAGTTGGAAACACAATACTGAAGAAATTCAGATAAAAGCATGTGCATTGTTACAAGCAAAAGACAAATGTACAAAAAGGTGAATAATCCTTGTTTTAGATGTGGTAAATTACATCTTGGAAAAGACTGTCCATTTAAAAATGCAGAATTTTAAGAGTATGGTAAACGATGACATATAAAGTCATACTCCAAAACCAAATCAAGAAAAAATGATCACAGAAAACGAAAGGAAATTTGTGAATGTGAAAATAAATAATGTAGGTGTGAAAATACTACTGGTCACTGGGGGTGATATTTAAATAATCAGTGAAACCACATGGAAGGAAATTGGAAAGCTTTTGCTGAAAAGATCTTCAAAAGTTTCAGTTTCTGGTGTGATTTTTTTTTTTTTTTTTTTTTTTTTTTTGAGAAATGACTTGTAATGTTTCATTCTGTAATAAGCATATAAAAACTAAATCTTATGTATTAAAAAAAAACACTACAAATTTATTCAGTACTGACTGGTTGGAAATATTTGAAATTTGGGATTTGCTGATAAACGTTTATTGTAATAGTGGACAATTTATTGTTAAGTGGACAATTGACTAACTTAAAATATTTAAGGAAGAATTAAAATATGTTTTCCAGATGTTCTGTCAAAGGAACTTGTCAGTGTTCAAAATTTTCAAGTAAAAAAAGGTACAACACCAGTATTTAAGCCAAAATGGAGTGT
The DNA here is from genome assembly GCA_963932145.1 of Acanthosepion lycidas. Lineage (NCBI taxonomy): Eukaryota > Metazoa > Mollusca > Cephalopoda > Sepiida > Sepiidae > Acanthosepion > Acanthosepion lycidas. Next base: position 33,839,948 of record OZ010572.1, on the reverse strand, counting down.
ATTATTCACAGTATTGGAACAAGTCAATGAAGAGTTTGGACAGACTCAAAAGAATTAGTGTTATAGAACAAATGAACCATTCAAAATGGGCTAGAAAAATTAATGAAATTTGTGTTTGTTTGCAGATTTCTTAACAGGATTAAACAGTTGTTTAGAAATGCATAACTACCCACTAGCAAGTTCAGAGGAAATTTTTTCAAAGTTAAATGTCAGAAGAATATTTTCAAAGCTGGATCTCTTTGAAGCATCTTTACAAATTCAGATTAAAAATGAATGTTCAGAATTAATGACCATAAATATGCACAGAGAATTATAGAAGTTTAACTGACTTCCTTTTGGCATAAAGATGACACCAGCTATTTTTCAACAAGCTGTGGATAGCATGCTTGCAGTTTCACAGTGGTGTACCTGGACAATGTTTTAATCAAAAGTATATCTAAAGAACACTATGCTGAGCATGTAAAAACAATTTTGGAAAATCTAAGAGTATGGATTCAAGCTCAGTGAAGAAAAATGCAATTTTTTTTTGCCAAAAATTAAATACCTTGGTCAAATTGATAAGAATGGTTGTTAACCAGATCTCTTGAGCACAAGTGCAATTAAAAATATGCCTCTACCAACAATGGCTATGTTAAAAGCTTTTCTAGGACTGGCTAATTACTATCAAATATATGTATATAATATGCATAATTTGAGAGCTCCATTGAATGAACTACTTAAAAAAGGTGCAGTGGAACTGGAATAATAACTGTCGAAAGGTGTTTGACAAAATAAAAAAAAAGACAAATTAGATTCATCATTAGCACACTACGATCCCAAAGCAGAAATTATAGTAATGCCAGATGCCAGGGAGTTTGGTATTGGAGGAGGTGATTTTACACAAATATGATGATGATAAAATCAAAGCCTTCGCTCATGCTTTACACTTGCATCTACCAGTAGAGAAAAATTACAACCAGATAGAGAAAGAGTCTCTAGCAATTATATTTGTGATGAAGAAACTTCAGGTTGCAAACAGCCCACAGCCCTCTATTAACAGTATATGGCTCAAAGAAAGGAATACCTATGCATACAACCGTCTAAAGATACAGGACATGTGGATGGATTATCACTTAAGATATTGAGCCATTTGTGGACACAATAATTGCAGAACTAAAGAGCAAAATGGTAATGAAAAACATTTTGTGCTACATTGTACAAGAGTTACCAGTTACTCTGGAAGAAATAAAAGAAAAAGTGGAAAATGATGTCTTTATTGCGAAAATAAAAAAGCAATTGAAAGAAAGTAACAAAGAAAAAAATCCAAGACTTAAACTCTTACTTGCTATGCAATGATGTAGTAATGTTCAGGCAAAGGATTGTAATCCCAAGTGTGTTACAGAAGTGAATCTAGAAGAATTTTCATAGCCAATATCCTGGTATTTCAAGAATGAAATCTCTGATGAGAAGTTTTGTATATTGGACCAGAATGGACCAAGATATTGAAAAAAATAGTGAAAGCTTGCAGAGGTTGTGCTCTGGCAGCAAAACTACCTATGACAAAGATGGAACCTTGGCCAAAGACAGACACACCATGGTCAAGACTGCATATTGGTTTTGCAGATCCTGTCAGTGGATCACATTATCTTGAGATCGTTGATAGTTTAAATAAATTGCTGGAATTTTATAAGTGCAAAAATCCAACATCTTCAATGACAGCAAATTTATTGCATGAACTATTTGCAAGATATGGCATATCAGATACCATAGTCTTTAATAATGGAACACAGTTCACAAGTAAACAATTCAAAGACTTTTGTAAGATGTTCTCTATTTATTTTACAACCCTACCGTTTCATCCAAGGTCAAATAGACAAGTGTAATGGTTTGTGGGAATGTTCAAAAGTGTTGAAGAAAGCAAGTCTTGAGAAAGTAAATCAGGAAGCACTTCAAGATTTTCTGAGAGTTTACCATGTAACACTTAACCACAATATCCCATCAGGCATGTCACTGGCAGAATTAATGTTTGCTAGAAAAGTAAAATCGGTGTTTGACAAGTTATTATCAAGTCGAAAAACATGAACAGATAACAAAAATGACACAAAAATTTTCCAGGTTGGCTTTGAAGTGTTTTTTAAAACACATAAGAATGGCAAAGAAACTTGGAAAGATGGCATAATATTAGCAAGAATCGGTAAATTGATATACATGATAAAAGGTAAAAGATTTGATCATAAAAGGCACTATAATCAACTGAAAAAAAGGTTCAGTGATGAAAAACCTGAAAAATTGAAAGAACCAATAAAAATCCTATGTTTTTGATGTGCCAGCACCAAATCAGGGAACCTGCAACATTTTCCAGAAAAAGAAAGCATAGTGAAGAACTGGAAGTGGATCCAAGATGGAAGTACTGCAAAGTCAAGTACATTGGCGAATTCTCCAGAACGAGGAGAGGGAGATATTAATACAAATAAAAAGTAAAATATTTATAAAAAGATTTAAATCTCAAAAGTGGGGGATGTTATGGAGTAAATAGTACAACACCTCACAAATAATGACTATATAAACTAGTTTGTAACTATAAATAAAGAGCTCCAGGTCAGAGTTAAGAAAAAGTCATTCTTGAATTCTTAATCTATCTGCTGGTCCATCAGGATATCTACCCTACTCTGGAATTCTGATTCTGTCTGCCAGTTCATCATGATTATCTATGATACTCTCTTGAATTCTGAATTTATCTTCTAGTCCATCAGGATTATCTATCCTACTCTCTCAAATTCTGTATCTATCTGCAGCTCTAACAGTATATAGTTTTCTCTCTGTCTATCCTTGTCTCCTTTTGTTTACTCATTTCATCAAACGACATGCTTGGCAACTGAAATAGTTGCATGCTTTGCTTCTGGCACTTGTGTTTGAACAAAGATAAAAGCCAAAATTTTCATTGCTGTTTTTGAAGGCCATTTTCATTTGGTGAAGCATGAATTTTCTACCCTGGAGCAATCAGTACATTTATTTGACTGTAAAATCTACAGTACTTACATGGTAAATATATTGATATACTCATATCTATTTAATATAGTTATGTTTACTTCCATCTGTATATTATAATGTGTAGCTAAGTGTTTAATGTGTTAACACTCTAGCCATGAGGCTCAAGTTCAAATTACATCATGGTCAAATTAACAAAAGAGATGAATTGTTGATAATAATGTCCTAGGGAGATGATCCCAGCATGCAGCCCCAGTGAGAAGTGCCTGAAAACTATGTGACTCTGGTTGACTCAAGCCTTGTAAGTAAAAATGCATACATGGAACTCTTTGGGAGTCAATGGTTGTATGTGTATGAAGTCATTGTGACAGTCATTCCTGGACTTGTTGAACTACTGGACATGTCAGATTATATGTTTTCCCATAAAAACTGTATCTAATCTAGTCTGCTCAGCATAGCTGCAATATAAACAACATGTCAGCTCTTGAGTGTTGAAGAAACACAAATGTGCCTGAGCAGGCATATCTACAGCAGGGATTAACTAGCCACTCTAAAAGATGGGTATACTTGAAAAAGCGAGCAGTCAGACATTATTATTATTGTTACAATCTCTATCCTCATTTGAATATATATTTGATTCTGTAAGTACTTAGCTATCTGTCTACCTATCTTTTTTTTTTACATAATTTGCATGATGAAAGATAACCATATTCCTCTCCATCTGATAAATGAAACTAAATCAAATTTAATTAAGCTGATTTAAAATATTTTCAGACAGGAAAGAAAGAATAACATCAAAAGACTTTAAAACATTAAAAGAAAGGATGAACCATCAATTGCATGAAGACAAAATTTAAAATGGTCATCAAGTGTAACAGCCCAGGATGCAAACTCAGAATTGGGGATTTCAAAATCAAGCAAGTGAGAAAATTTAAATATTTTAAGTGTTAAGGATGGAAAATGTAACACCCAAATCTGAAACCATATTGGAATAATACAAAGTGCATTCTAAAAGCGAATCAAAGTATTCAAAAGCAGGAAAACTTCATTAGAAACAAAGTGTATTCAGTTGTGATGTAATATAGTCCTCCTATATGGCATCAAATACTGGACAATTTCTTCACAGATGAAGAGTTGCTTTGAGAAAACATATGGTTCTATACAAGTACGCTGAGAATACCATCATTGGAACATGTGAGCAACAAGAAAGTTTTCAGGAAAATGGAAGTATAAAGGATGCTTCTGCTGAGGAGCTGAAATTTCTAGGACATATAATGGGGAAAGAAGGTGTGGAAATTTTTACAACCTCAGGACATATTGCATGAAAGAAGAAAAGACAGAAACTGGGTAACTTACCTAATGAAGTTCTGCAAATGGATGACACAACAGGGAGGGAGAGGGTTAGTAAAAATTCAAATATTTCTAAGAGCTTCAAGAGGTAGGCAATCATGGCTATCTACAATTTCCTATCTTGTAGAAGAAGAAGATGATCAATAAATGCCTAATGCAGTTATTTCAAGACTAATATTTTTGTTACATGTTTACAATGCAAGTCAAAGGAGATGTAAATTTGTAAAGGAAAAAGAGCACTTAGCATCTACATTAGTATATCCATTGTTCTACCCAATTAGTAATATTTTTCATTCTATACATATCTGTTGGTCTGTCTGTCAGTATATCTGGTACCCTTCTTTGCCTATTCATTTCATTTGTTGTTATAATTACACAGGTTTACAATTGAAGTCAGAAAATTTCATCAAAATATCTAATTATTAGGTTGGTTCAAAAATAATGACATACTAATGTCGTTTTTTGACGTTAAAAAAATACGTCATTATTTTTGCACCAACCTAATAAATGATTGTCAGGATTTATTTTATGTATTCTATCAACATTACTTTTTAGTTATTTTTTTGCTGAATTCTTGGAGATTCATTGCAGTATAACCCACTATTTTCTACCCTACAAAGTTTTCTCTGCTTTCTGATTGGTTAAATGAGAATAGTGCTATTGAAAATCTCAAAATACAAAAAAAATGAAGACTATTCAGACTTAAAAATTGCTCAGTGTAGCCAAGAGTATTGTCAAGGACAAGAAGTAGTTCTAATCTTTCAGTCATTTTTTTTTTTTTTTTTGTAATGGCATCTTTTGACTTAAGCACAAAGGTAGAACCAGAACACTAGCAAAGAACCAATTCTTTTTGTCTTTGAGCAGTTATGTGCTGCTGGTTCATTTTATGAAAGGTTTTTTTTTCTCCCTCTCTTTCCCCTTATTTTTTAGATTCTGAGATTCCACTCTGCAGAAAGAATTCTCATCTTTTACTTACATTTTAAAAGAGTCGATTTCCTTTACATTTGAAATTTCTCTTACACTTAAGGTAGGTGTGGTCATTGAATGGAACTGTTCAACCCTTATAATATTCATAATATATATATAAATATATATATTATAACGGTTGATAGATAATATTAGTGGTAAATATACACATACATATGCAATCAAATATCTAAAATATATATATATATAGTTTTATTATATATATATATTTTTTTTTTATTATATATATATATACACACACACAGTGAAGGAGACAAATATTCATACACATACAAATGTATAATTTATTGTATTTTCAACTGATGAATAAACATACTTTTCATATAATTAAGTGTACATAAATGCATAATAACTAAATATGCATAGAAAACAGGAAAAATTCGATTTAATAAAAATAAATCCCATTCATTCAATTTAATGGATGAAAAAAGTATTTATACAGTACAAAATAGAATATATAATCTTCATTTAATATTTTGTTTCTCCCCACTGTATACATATAGTTTAAGGTATGGTATATTTATGGTTTAAAGTGCTCAATGTCACTTATATATATATATATATATATATATATATATATATAATGTCTGTGTGAGCATACCTCATGACAAATGTGCATAAGTGTTTGTCTCAATATACTTATGTGTATAATGTATATTATATATTTTTTTTAACAGTGTTTACTAAGCTTTACTTAATGTTGGATGTGTTTGGGACTGAATGCTTAATGGGATAGAAAAAGAATAGGAAAATCAAGTTCAAATTCTGACAGTTTGCATTTACTTTACACTAGTATCATTGGAAAAATTATGAACTCTTCTTCCCCAGCTAAAATTAGTAGAATGGATTGTGTTTTGTCTTTGTGCATGAATGTGTGTGTGTGTGTGTATATATATATATATATATATATATATATATATATATATATATATATATATATTGTGTGTATTTAGGCAGAATTTTTCATTGATGAATGTTTCATTAAATAATATAGACAAGTTTTGTCTATTTATTTTAAGTAAATTCCTTTCATATCGTCTGATAAGCTTAATAAGATTATCATTGAAAGATGAAAGAAAAACACCATATTGATACATGTTTTTTTAATCCTATCTAAGCTTTCAGCTTACATAAGCCATTATCAAAGATGACAATTATATTTCAATATATTAAACAATACACGGACAAAACAATAATGATAGTCTGTTTTTGTTGCATGAAAGATTTCCAAGCAATGACAAACTTGTGTATATGAGACATGGAAGCGAAAATTGCACAGTGGCTTGTGACGTCAAACTTGACCATGTGAGAGTGAAAACAAGAAATGTTAAGTATGGGAAGCCGTTGGTATAAACCAATGGTTTCTGTTATCAATTGTAGGCATTTAAGAATATTTGTGAAGATTTCTTAGTTTATTTTGTTCAGGTTATGTTTCAACTGTTTTATGTATATAGCTTCAAGAATTTTTAATTTATGTTTATTGTTTTCATGTTTAAGTATAGTTGTGTTTTCAACGAGGATTTTCCGGAATTGTGTATGCGGCCAGGCATGTTGTTTTAAATGCCTAAAAATGTTAGATTTATCATTCAAATGTAGAGTCAAGCCTATAATTGATAACAGAAGCCATTGGACTCTCTTACTTAACACTTCTTGTTTTCACTCTCGCGTGGTCATTTGTATTGTCAAGAGCTGCAGTGCGATTTTCGCTTTTGCGTCTCATATACATAAGTTTGTCGTTGCTTGGAAATCTTTCAACAATGTAAGCAACAAGGAATTTGCTTAAAATAAATAGACAAAAGTTGTCTATATTATTTAATGAAACATACATCAATATATATATATATATATATATATATTATTTAAAATTTAGTATATTCATGGGCGAAGTGTGGTCAGAGATAGTTCATTTGTAGACATAGACAGTGTTAACATCAGCCACAACATTGCATGATGATTATCATTTTCACACCTTACTCTGAAGATCAATTAAGACAAAACTGGCACTCACCAAGCAGTGTTGAAAGCTATATCTACTCACTCTTTGTTTTTACATATAAATATATGCCTGCATGCACACATAGGCTGTATCAAAAATATTTTTCAAAGTTTGGCGACAGGTTCCTGACACCAAAATAAGGTAAAATGTCCATATAAACATATGTCCCCCAAAGGCCATCTTTTTACCTCAACACACCAACTCAAAACAAATGTTCAACATGTCCTCGGCTTGCTTCTACATGTACATGCACCCATCAGACTGGTAGGCCTTTCAAATACTCCCATATTTTTTTTTTATTTATTTATTAACCAATACATTTATTTATTTCCATCTACCAGCTTGATTATTCAAGAAATCTTGTTAGAAAAATATGTGCCCTCTGGCAGAGCAATAAATTAAAATATGTATATGTGTAAAAGGAGCCATATATTTGCACAGGACATATATATATATATATATATATATATATATTGTAAAAGTAGCCACTCTACTAGGGCAGCTAGCTAATCCTCATTGCAGACACCTGCTCAGGCACATCTGTGTTTGTTCAACACCCTCAGAACCCACCTGTGGTTTATGCTGCAACTATGCTGAGCAGACCGTAGTTACAGTTTCTGGGAGAGAGTACATTATCTAGTGTGATCAACAGTCTGAACAAAGTTAGCATGCTCAACCCCTCAGTCACAATGTCTTGTAACTTTGTGCTAGCACAACCATATATATATATATATATATATATATATATATATATATATATAGGATTATATATGTATATAGGATTAATGTGAGTAAAGTTTCTCATTTGGCTGATTGATATTCCCTTCAGTAACTCAACTCCAAATTCTCATAGATGGACCTGGTTGGTCCACTCCTCAGTGAGTATCAACAGTTTACTGCTTATATTTTTTAAATGTTTTTCTTTTATGCATATTTAACACTGGGGTATAACTATGTGTCATTATTATAATGATATATGCAAGAGGGTACTGAAATATTCTAAGTCATTCCCAATATTAGTATTTTAATGACAAATATCTGAATACTGATTTTGGGAAATGAATTGGGCCTAGAACTTTTTGATTCTACTTTTTAAATGTCTATATCTGTACACATATTATATATATATAGTTGTTTATACAGAGTACAAATAAAATCACTAGCACATTTGAAATCTAAGATGTAATAGAAACAAAAGAAAGAATTTTAATTAAAAAATTAAACACTAATGAAAATATCCATAGTAAAATTTGGTCTACAGCAGAACAGAATCATTTCAAGAGTTAAAGAATTTTATTGAATAAACAGTTTTGGTAACGTTTGAAATATGTCAAGATACTATTCAAAATTGTCAAGATATTGACAATAGTTGCTCATCTGTTGAGAAATATTGATTTTACTTAGCATTTGATTTGTTAATAAAATCTTTCCTTTGTGGTACTTTATTTAGACTCATATTTAGTCATGCCTAAAGAAAGTACTTGATAATGAAGTGGTTTCTGTAACTGCTTTGTAAGCTTTTGTCAGTTCAGCCCTCATTTGGTGCTGTAGTAAACTAACTATAGACTTGGCTTAATTGTAGTAAAGTTTAAACATGAAGATATACAAAGATCTATGTTCTGTGTCCTTTCAGGACATTGTTAATCATGCCTCTCCACAACTTGCTGTACTTTGTAGCTCTTAATAAGTTTTATCTTTTTGATATCTTTTCTAAGCCCTGTTCCACAATGCATTTACTCAAATTTGCTAGATATGTTGTTTTCCTTTATCCTTCAATTGCCTTCAATCTATCCTGTGAGTATCAAATTTTCCATGAACTTCCTGATTTTAAGTATAAGTGTCCTTTTTGTTTCTGTTTTCTCGAAAACTTTGTCATTTCTCATGTGTTTGGTCTATGATAGTCTTAGTATCCTTCTTTAGACCCACATTTCTGTTGCTTCAAATCTCTTCATCTGTAAGGATATTGTCCAGTATTCACTGCTATATAGGAGGACTGATATCATGTAATAGTTCAGAACTCTTTTCTTTATTTCTAGCATGTTTGAATTTCAGCGTTTTATTTCTGTCCTCTGTTAAAACACTTACCAGATATTTTAAAATTTTTGGTTTTGATTTCTCCAATTTGGTATTTGCATGTTAGGCTCTTCCCTTTGCTAATAAACATGTATTCTATCTTCTTGTAATTGATGCTTTGTCCTTTCTTCTTGCTTTCCTTCACTACCTTCTGTTGTTCTTTTAATTTCCTTTCTATGTTTCTGGTCATTTACCATTTGTAATTAGGAATAACAAGATTTCTTTAGTATGTATCATTAAAATACATGAAAGATGCTATATTTTTTCAAAAAATGATTTTTGAAAATTGATCCTTCATTTTCCAGGATGAAGATTTTTATCTTACTTGATTTTATTTTTCCAGAAAATGTCAAATTTGTGTAGCATTCTTGAAGATAGTGTCATTGACACTAGGAAATATCTCTTTATGATTTATGCCTGAACAATTAATATTCACCATAGAATTTTCAAATGCTTCTGTTTAATATGCAATTGGATGGAGTAATTTGTTTTTAGCAATCTTGGTTTTTGCTTGAGTAACATTATAAGATTTTGGTGTTTTTTCTCATTGCACTCTGTCCATCACATACTTGTAAAATCTGATACGTAATCATCTAATCATCTTCCTGTTTGACAAATTCTGTAAAGCTACTATAAATTTTATTTCCTAAATTAAATGTGAAGTTCAAAACATGGAAGACCTTTTTTATGTTGCAATGTTCTTTTCATTTCTTTCATTAGAGCCATCAACAACAGAAAGAAAAAATATTAAAGAAAATTCATTGAACATTTCTTCAATATGAAATTTTAAAAAAAGTTATTTAAACTAAAAATTTTGCTGCAGAAATTATTATAAAATTTTAATGTTAACAAAGAATGTGTAGAATTTTGATCAGTCCAAGTGTTCTTCATTTTATTTCAGTATTTTTTATAAACTTCGGAAAAATTTTCAACATGTTTTCTCTCTTTTATTTGTCTTCTGACCAATATTTTTGTTTGATTGCTACTTTTACTTCTTTGCTAACTTTTCAAACTGGTTACCATTCCCAATGCTTCTTCAGTTGATGAAGAATTTTAACACCCAACCTCAACCCTAAATATCTAGGTAATCTCAACATTTTTATGAAATAGTGAAAAAATTTCAAAGTGTGATCTTGTTTCACAGACAGTGAAAGTTTAATGCCATTCCACAAGAAGTAGGTAACTGCTTTTCAGTAAACAACACATTTAAATATCTTAAAAAAAAGAAGTATTCAATTGTCATTTCATTTGTAGATCAACAAATTCCAATCACAACATGTAGAATATTTTTCAAAAATCACTTTTTTACACAACAAATATGAATGATGTTCTTGTAGTGTAATGGATAAGAATCAAAGTTCAAATTCCACTTGGGTTCATTATATTTACTTACATGCAAATAACCTTGGGAAAAGTAGCAATTCACCTCTTCTCCTCATCTAGAAGTTAAATAGTAGTTCAAAATGGACTCTTCATCTTTGGTTGACAGCCAGTCTAGGAGGAAGAGGAGGAAATTCTGAATTCAAAACTGTATCTCACCCTGGCACATAAAATGCAGCTAAGGAAAGGATCATGGAGTTCATAATTACTCAATGATCTCAACAACTATTTGCTGCCTCTTTTTTTTTTTTTTTTTTTATTACAAAAATATGAAAGTATGAAGCTAGTTGTTAATAATTTAACTGTTTAATAAAATAGGAAAAACAAAAAAAAAATCAGAGATAGCAACTCAAACATGTTTACCGACTAAACATAATGTTTATAGCAATAAGAAAAAATATCGCATAATAAATCCTTCCAAAAAATTACTGTTGTTTACATTTTGGATATGAAACTGAAGGTAGCAGATATAGATTTGTAGAAGTCCCAATAAAAAATGTGTTTTCATTAAATAGGTAAATCAGACCTTACCCTGTCAGGGTCTCTCTGCCTGAACAGGTAGAAACCTACTTTGGCTCAAAAAATGGTTTCCCTTATTGAAAAAGAGGGATTGAATTCCTGTTAGAACCATTTCTTTTTTTTTATGTACCCTGTCCCTTCAGGATGTAGGCGATCATGGCTCTCCACATGCCCCTATCCTTTGTAGCTTTCAATAAGTTTTGTCCCTTTGCTACTCCCATAGGCCATGTTCTGTCATACACTTGTTTAAGCTCACTAGGCATGCCATGCATTGCTTTCCCTTATCTCTCTTCCCCTCTGTTTGACCTATGAGTCTCAGATTCTCCAAGCCCTCCTTTCTCATTACATGTCCAGGAAATTTCAGCTGTCTCTTCCTGATGTTAGATATAAGCTTCCTCTTTGTTTACATCCTCTCCATTATCACTCACACACTTGATCCATGATATCCTTAGCATTCTTCTGTAGAACCGTACCTCCATTGCCTCAACTCTCTTCTTCATCTTTAAGGAGACCATCCAACATTCACTGCTGTAAAGGAGGACAAAGGTCACATAACAGCTCAGTACTCTTTTCTTTGGTACCAAAGAAATCCTGTCTTGTAATACTTATGGAAGTATTGGCCATCCCAATACATCTTTGGATCTCAGAGTTGCACTTACCATCCTCTGTTAAAATGCTTCCCACATATTTAAATTTCTGCACCTGCTTGATTTTTGTGTCCCTGACCTGCAAATTGAATTACAGCCTCATCCTTTTATTGATGACCATTCATTCTGTCTTCTTGTAGTTTATGCTTAGTCCCTTCTTCTCGCTCTCTTTCACTACCTTCTGGAGGAGGTTTTGTAATTGCTTTTCCATGCCTGCTATACTTTTTCTTTTCTTGTATTTCTCAATTTAGGCCAATTGATGTTAATTTCACTGTCTAATGAAATAAAAAAAATAGGGATAGAAACTCAAACACATATAGTCACTACCTCTTAATTGTTATTCCCAGGTTCACCCAGACCTGAGGTCAGTGGTGGCTCATGGCTAAAATTAATGGGGGTGCTGCATCAGAAAATTGTTAGCCATTATTTTAATAATTGTATGAAATGGATCAAACACATAAAAAGAAAATCTATATCTGTAAAATTGTAACCTCAGTCTGTTATTCAACTCATCTTAGGCTATTGGAGATAGAACCCATAACCATATATATTCTGAAACTACATTACACAGGGTACTTGAATAAGCATATTTCATTTTAATCAAAGGGGATCCTCAAGGGCCTTGCCTCCACTGAATTTTTTTTACTTTTGTATAAATTTAAATAAGGGAATGACTCTTAGGGTACTTGTATAAGTATTTTGATCAAAAGGGACCCTGGGCAGGGACACAAACCACCCACTGAAATTTTTTTTCCCCTTTGATTTAAATTAAATTTTAAATTTGAACAAGGGAATGACCCCTGTCCAAAATATAGAAGGAGAAAACCAGAAGATGGAGGTCATGTTGGCAAGATCATTGTGTAATATTGAAAAACATCATCCTTCTCCACAAATTATAACAATGATTTAAAATCAATCATCATTTTCTTAGAAGAAATGTGTAACACATTCTAATGTGAAGTTAATTCTGCTAGTTTATACATAAACTTGATAAAATCCTAAACAAAAAAATTATTTTTTACTTATAAATTGTTATAGTTCAAGCTTGATCCATTCATTTAAAAATGAAATCCATTCTGTTTTACTTTCAGCAACAAGGTTAATAATTTTCTCTTTGATTCATGGATGACTCTTGAGAAAATGTTTCTTCATTGAAAGCACTGCAAGTGCATTTAGTCTTTCAGGATTCATAGTCCTCCATATAAAAGTTTTCTCTCTTTTCTGTGTTGTAAAGCAGCTTTCTGGCTCTGAAGGAGTCATGGGAATTGTCAAGAGGGTATTTATCAGTTTCATAATTTCACTAAGAACAGAATTTAAATTATTTTCCAAGATAAATTTCAACAGCTCATCTAATTTGCAATATTCATGCATATCAAATCTACAATAGAATACTTTTAGTTCAGTTTTAAGCTTTTCTTTGTCAATCATGGCATATGCTTTGGTGGTCAGTACTATGCCTTTTGTAGGTAGTTTATTCTTAAAACTAGTGAAGCTTTTCTTGTTGAACAATATAGCAGCTACTAAGTGTTTAGTAGAGGAATATCTGTCCATTATATCAATACATATGCAGTCACTCAGTTATTTTGCTTCTGCAATGAGTATCTTTGAAGGATTCTTCCAGTACTTCAAGTTCCTTATTTCTAAAATCTCAGTTTTGCAATCTGTTATATATTCATTGACTTTATACACACTAATTTTTTGAGATTGAATTTGGTTGTGAATTACTTCAACAAAAGGCATGATCTAATGAAAAAGCTCTAACCAAAATATGAAATTATTATCACTCATGTATTATAAAATTATTGTTGCTTTTTCAATGGTTTGATCTGCATTTGATGTTGACTGAATTTCAGTAAGGCAGTTTTTTAAAGGTTCATAAATTATGTTCATGGTGTGTACATTAAAGTTCCAACACGTAGAGGATGGATGCAGAATGCTGACTATCATATGCTTCTTGAGAATGGATATACATGGTGATCTTTAGAGGAATATTGGAATTGCCAAAATGTTAGAGAAAATGTTGTAATTTGTGTAATACTTACTGCATTTCTCATTATTAATTTAAGTGGAATATGCATAACAGTGAATGAAATGTGTGCTACTATAAACTGATTTTATTTTTGCTTGAATTCTTCCTTTATTACCTTTCGTGACATTTGCCCTCTAAAATGTGTGTGCTATCAGTTTTTGTTCATTTCCTTGAATGATTATGTCTAATTGTTCTAGAACATGATTTGATAAGCCATCTGCAGTTTAATTTTCTGGAATAAAGAATCCTCAAATATTTCTTCATTCAACACATACGATAGAATAATAACTATTTGAGTTTGTTCTGAAATGTCTGGTGTGTCATCGTCCCTGATGACTACAGACAAAGCTTCCCTAATTTCTGTCCTTATGTCCCATGGTATATTTGTAGTAGGTACACATCTATCACATTCTGAATGATCTTAGAAACACCTTTGAAATCTGTACTAGATTTTAGATGATTCTTTAAATCTGGATCTAATTTAGATGTAAGATTTATTAATCCTCTAAATACCCCTGGATTTACTGAATCATCTTTTTCTTCATGTTCACATAAAGAAGTTTCCACAAAATAAAATTCAGTATTATTTGGGATAAAATTGATTTTTTTTTTTTTTTTTTTTTTTTTTTTTTTTTAAACCTCTATGATATACTCATTTATTGAGAATCTTTATGGCTCACTTTTTGTTTCCTAAAAGTGACAGTGAAACCATATTTTCAATATGCTACTTTGATCTGTTGGAGAACAAAAATAAAATAATAATAAATTCTATAATATTAAAAAAAAAAAAAAAAAAAAAGAATTACATTTTCCCATAATGCAAAAGGGAACCAAAAAGGAAGATGATGAGGGAAGGAGATGATTGCTCTTTTCTCACTTCCCAACCATTGAGTTCAGACGTGTTTGGTAGCTATCCCAATGAAAGGAAGATTTAGCTACCCTCACTCAATGCCAGGCTCACTGAAGGTCATCCGTTCTTTATACCTTCACGTCTTTGTACCCATCTGCATCAATAAACATTGGCGATTCATTTTCTACTCAAGTCTTCATTTTGTTTTGTTTGTTGTGGTCCTCCAACATTCACAACATTTTAGCAGTACAAAGTCTAATACAAACCTCTACAACTGATGACTCCTACATTATATGAACACTTAGAACTAAAACTCAACTATAGACATTTTTTTAAAAATGAGAGCCAGTAAAAAAAAATAAAATAAGTCAACCAATTTCTCTACCTACCATATCATGCATGTGGACACACAGAAAAAAAATTTTCCTACAAAAATAATTTACTCTGTCAAATTTGTAATTAAACCTGATGTTAAGAGCAAAATCTCAAATTTCAAAACTCTACATGACATACAGCTATTTGTCTCTATGTCAGCATTTATTTTCAACATGTGCAATAAAAAAAAAAAAAATCCCTAACAGCCATTACTGCTACTATGACCATCAGGCATGCAACAGTCTTTTCCATCTTACGTTCCCTGCTTAACTCTTTACCAGTGAAACTAATGGGCTATGCAGTAAATGCAACTGTGCAGTTATCAGTTATTTCTTGTTAATTCCCTTCTCCAAGTTCTCCACCGCCTTAACCTGGTATTGAACTCACAGTCTATGGGGTCCTGTCACTTGATCTAACCAACGCCTTTAGCCACTGTACCATGTATCCTCAAGAACACATGGCACAGTGGATAAAGAGAACTTGGAGAAGGGAATTAACAGGAGATTGATAACTGACATCCATTAGACATGGCACATGGAACTAGAACAGTCTACCCCAGCAAGTGAAATAAAGGGTTCAGTTTGACATCCCAATGACCCGAAGAAGGCTGGAGTGTACAATGGCTGAAAGGTTGTGATAAATATGGCAACAAAGATGAGGACAATAGTCCGAATATTGTAAATAGGGTACATAATAGTTCATCTCAGAAATATAGACAGATGATGTGAGCTTACGTACATACATGCACACATAAGAAATAACAAACTCTGAGCCAATAAAAAAAAAAACAAGAATCAGCAAGCCCAATCAAAAACAATTTTATATATATATAAAACTGAATATTTGTCTTGCCATGTGTGTTTAGAAAAAGAAATTTTTCAACTGTCAACCTGGATAAAATAGATACAGCAACAATGGTTAGTATCAAGATATCAGCATTTATGGAGATGACCGTAGCTGTCTGTTTTGCTATTATCAAGGTCTGGTTCTGCCTACAAAAAATAACACATACGAAAACAAAATTTTACAATGTGCTCTGAACTGGTAATGAAAATCCAGGCATACATTTTAACAAAACAAATAACGAGGACCTGAAAGAAGCTGGCATCAAAAGTTATGAAAAAACAAAACCCAGAACTTTAAAAATTGATTAATAACACAAGGATGACAGGCAGGCCTTCTCAAGAATTAATGGCAACAGCTGACAAAGTAGGAATGGAAGAAGACTTAGCCAGGCATCATTTTGCACAAACTATGCCTTCCGCAATAACCCCAGTCTTAGCCGCTGCTAGGAACTTGATATCAAATGAACTTGGTATCTTAGCTGATGAACTTTTGCCATTTAGGAAGACAATAGTGCAAAACACTACATCTGAATGCTACAAGAGGCAAACCCTAAGAACAAAAAAACCTAACACTGAAATGCATACTGGATTACTTTCATTTTATGGAAATCAGAGACCCCAAGTATGCTGTAGACACCTCTATTTTGGAAAAAAATCCCAAACATGTAAACCATGGTGCCAGTGGTCAGATAAAGCAGACTGTAAAATACAGCCAAATTCCAGATCAACATCACCAGCAAGAGGATCTATGCCAAATAAATGAGGAGTCTGGTTTGGAAAACTTTTAGGGCAGATTGCTATTGCAACCAATGATTCACCACTTTTGGAGGGTTACAATCCAGATTGAAATGCTGAAGTTCCTGGTTGATTCTGGTGCTTCAGAATACTACCCAGCAAATATGCCAACAGACTATGCCTAATCTCAACACTAGTCCACCTATCCTCAGCCAATGGACAAGATATCCACTGTTATGGAGAATTATCTATTGATATAGACTTTCCAGGACTTTGCTGCTCGTATAAATGGACTATAGTAATGGCTGACACTGTCAACCCACTTTTGGGTACTGTCTTTCTGCAACACTATGGGCTGCTAGTGAACTGTAAAGATGGAAGATTGGTGGACCCAAATACCAAACACTACTTACAGGATAAGCATGTTGAGGGACCTATACACCAGATATCAATCAATAACAGAGATATTTTCCCAGAAATTGTCCGTCTCTTGTTCCAAGGCCTGTCAACACTACTTACACCAAGAATGAAGACACCTACTCCAGTGTTGTCAAAAGTCAGACATAGCATAGATACAGGTGATAGTTCACCCACTAAAATGAGACAAATGTCTGAAGAAAAACTTAAAGCTGCTAAGGAGGAATTTAAAATGCTACTCCAAGCGGGAATCATAAGACAGTCACATACTCCCTGATCATCACCCCTTCACATGGTTCCAAAATCAGTGGCATGCCTGTGGAGACTACAGGAATTAAAATGTATTGTCAAAACCTGACAGATACCGAATGTTGAATATCAAGTCTTTCTTCTAAATTAGATAAAAACATATATTTTCCAAAATTGACCTTCTACAAGCCTACCACCAAATATCTATGAGAGAAGAAGATAAAGAGAAAGCAGCAGTTGCAATGCCATTTGGCTTCTTTGAATACATATATATATGCCTTTTGGTCTACAAAATGTTACAGCTACATTTCAAAGATTTATGGAAAGTATAAATCTCCAGATCATCTGTGTTTCCATCTATGTGGATGATGATCTAAGACTTGAATAGAAAATGAATTGCCAATGTTTATTGATGCACATGTGTACAAAGATGCAAAGGTACAGAGAATGGTTGAACTCAAGTCAGCCCTGACATTGAGTGAAGGTGGCCAAATCTACCCTTTGTTGTGATGGCTACCAAACATATCCAAGCTCAATGGTTGGGCAGTGAGAAAAGAACAATCATCTCCTTTCCGGAAGTGGGGTCATAAAATTCACACATGACCAGAAAATCTTCTTGGCTTTCATTTGCATTATGGGAAAATGAAATGCTTTATTTTTTTTTTTTTTTTTTTTTATTACTATTCTATTATTTTATCTTTATTCTCCCACAAACCTGTCATGTTTTTCAGTTTTTTTTTTCAGTTTTTTTTTTATATTTCTAAAACCGTCTTTTGTTCATTTTGTATTGCTTCCAATCAGAAAACACAGGAAGCAAAACAATGTCTATTTTACTTTACACAGAGCCAACTTTTCTGTTGGTACCATTCAGGATTAAAATCATGAATTTACTTTGTGTTGCTTATTTAAATATCAAGAGTTGAATGGTCTCTTTTCTTAACTGTAACTTTCTTAAACAGTTTTCTGTAAAAATTTTGAAGTTTACTTACTATCACAGAACTTATTTCTTGGGTATTCAAAGAAGTCATTGTTAATTTATTAAAATTTTCTATACAATAAAACATCCCCCCCCCTAAATTAAATAGAATAGCTGAAAGCATTTTAATCATCTACAGTCTATCACATTCAAGAATATGATACACAGTTTTTAAGCACATGTGTTGAGTCAAAAATAAACTCACCCTTACACTTGGACAACATGGTCAGCACTGTGTGAGCCAGATTGCTCTCTCTAACCAACATTCAGCATCTTTCATTAGACATGTGTGCATGCATACAACAACCAAACACCACATCACTGGAACAGTGAAGTACACAGTTCCATACAAGGATTTTTGTAACTGTTCATGAATGAGTAAATGGCTACTGACATTAAGCTAAAGGATTATATAATGTACAAGTATAAAGAAAGAATTAAAGAAAAAAAGAGACTCATTATATTGAATGTTATCAATAATATTGAGTAAAAATAGAAGGTGCTGCAATTCCACAGTGTCTATACTGATGTTAGGATCCCAGCTAGGATAAATAGTGAACCCCCATGCAAAACACTATGCAAATATAAAAATAACAGCAATGCTTTTTTATATAGAAAATGACCTACAATACATTTTATCCATAATTGAAGGCTTATAAATGCATTCAAAATGTATTGAGTTGAAGCCATAAAATTCTGTCCAAATTATTTAGATTTCAGCATTAAATAACTCATAGAGGTTGATAAGCAGCTAAACAAAATCAACCAACATATAGCCACTAAAAATATTTCTAGTAATAAGAAATAATATCAGATAAAAAATCCTTTAAAAAAATTAGATACAATTCTATAGTCTAATGATAAAAGCCTTTATTTCATGCAACAAATATTTTTAACATAATCATAGTCAATGTGCTTAACACAATATTTCACCATTAATCAAATAGGTTGAAAATTTCAGGCCAACATACAACTAATGTGTATCAGACTTTGAACTTTTAAATTCATCTTCATGTATGTCTGTTTGTGTGTGTGTCTGTGTTTATATATGTATATATTAATAGCTTTGCCTCATGAACAATGATTCAGGAGGTAGCTCCCTGCCTGTCACAGAATTGTTAGTGATTAGCAAGGCCCATGCTAAACAGACAATTTTTTTTTCCATGGCGGCTACAGGACTAGGACTTGTGACTGGAGGAAGTGCTAAGTTACAGCACTGCCTCTTATCCTTTGCCCTAAATCTGCAGTTTGATTCAATAAGGGCAGTTGTCTGGAAAATCATGTGGCACCAAGAAGTCTTTACAACACTCTTGATTACATATTTGTGGATATTGATAATGCAAAACACAAGGGTCCTTTTGAGGAAATCCCTGTATTTTTTTTTTTTTTGGTACTTCACAGTTGTATTGTTCAGAGGCCAGCTTAGCAAACAGTAAGGTTTTTGCAAGTCAATAGTCTACTATTCTTATGACATGGCCAATTCAGCACAGTTGTAATTTTTACAGTCATGCCTCAATGCTGAAATCACTGACAGTCTTGAGGATTTTACTAACAAGCTGTTATAAAAGAAAACACCTATTCTATAGTTAATAGACTCTCCCACCTATAATAAGTAGGAGTAGTAGTAGCAGTTGCTCAGACAGTTGGTCAGTCAGTCGATATCAGACAACCGTTAGTCAGATATTAAAGTATCAGCCACCACAACTAGATTGCTGTGTCATTACCTATTATATCAAGTTCGAACCTATTTTAGGACCGACTTAGTACAAATACAAGCCTCCACTGTGAAACCACTACATAACACAAGCACACACACACACACACACATATATATAATGTGGACATAGGAATCAACATTGAAGGGTGACTGTGATCTTCAGATAATGAAATGAAACTGACGCACATCATGCTGTATTGATTCTGGTATCCATTCTATCTATATTTATAAACACACACACACATACACACATACTGAACAATCTTCCTTGATAAGAATACCAAATTTTAATCACTAAGATATATCAAATATGTGGTGCAGTTTAATTTATATTACTATGAATCATTCATACAAAAAGTAAATTAGTAAAGTTAATGATATAAAATGGCGAATTAACTTTGCTAACTAAATTTCAAAGATGCATCAACCCACGAACCACTCAGTGAATGTTATGATCCTTGCTTTTTAAAATTATAAACTGTATTGGGTCTTCCTTAAATATGCAAGTACTTTTGACAGGTTATATTTTTTGTCTGAATTTTATCAAAAAGTATATAGTTTCTATGCCTGATTATGACCAGAGAACCTGTCGAAAGTACTTGCATATTTAAGGAAGACCTAGTACAGATTTTTTTCCAGGTTCAGACATTTAGCTATCTTGTACAACTACAGCCACAAGTAGTTTGGTGATATTGACCCTAGTAATTATTATTTATTAAACATTCTGATGCAATTTTATTGGTTGAAAAACATATATATAAAATCTAATTCCTGTACATCCTTATGGATTCTAATCCATATTTGATCCAAATTCTTACATATATTTCATAATTAGGTGTATATGTTCCAGTAATTACAAATTAATTTTATTTCAAAATGTTTTGATAAATATATATATTTTAGATGATACCCTCTCTTTGTGTGTATGCATGTAATGGAGAGAGTGAAGTTAATAAAGAACAAGATTCTTCTAAATCATGAGACAAATTTAAAATGAACCATTTCTCTTAGCACCATTTTGACCTTTAAACAGATTATAAGGTGAAATAATATTTTTATAAATTGTTTGGCATTAAGAATTTTCATGATTTTAGATATAAACAAGCAAATGGAAAATGACATTGAAAGACATTTGTCTCCCTTGAAATTGTGGTAACAAGAATGTAAAAACATAAAAATTGGATAAACTCACAAATTTTGATTTCTGAAAGGTCAGTTTTAAAATGTTATCAGTTTATTTTTTTATTTTTCTGTCCTTTTAAAAAAAATTTAATTTATAAAATGGCCCAAACATAAATATAAAACAATTGATTTTTAAATAACCTTCTTTATCAATAGTAAAATAATTAATAAAATACGTAAAATTTGTTTGGATAGTTTAATAAGTTTTCAACCTTGTTTTATCAGAAACGTACATATTTTAAGCTTATATATATATATATATATATATATATATATATATATATATATATATATATGGTTATTTAAAAAGAGAGCAGATTTCACAAATTTAATGAAAACAAATTATAAGGGACAG
Organism: Acanthosepion lycidas; assembly: GCA_963932145.1. NCBI lineage: Eukaryota > Metazoa > Mollusca > Cephalopoda > Sepiida > Sepiidae > Acanthosepion > Acanthosepion lycidas. Next base: position 33,818,299 of record OZ010572.1, on the reverse strand, counting down.
AAACATATTCAACACATTACTGGATCAGAAAAGGTTCAAAATTTATTAAATTGCAGTACACAGAAAATGGTGTGAAAATTTTAGGGGTTATTATCACAATTTAAATCATACAAAATCTGAGAAAAAAAAATCAAAAAAAAATTTAAACAAGACAAAATAATTTCATTTATTTTAATAACTTTGAATCTTTTCCTATTGAGTAATGTGTTTCTGTCACTTAGTATTTGTTTTTATTAAATTTCCAAAGTCTTTTTCTTTTTGAATAAGCCTATATATATATATATATATATATATATATATATATAGGCTGTTATAACCACATTAGAAATGCCAATTCATTCACTCGCTCAGTCACTAAATCTACTTTCAAAATCTACCATAACTCTAAGTGTAGAAGTCATAAAATAATTTCCCTTTTAGAGTGCACACTATGCCAGAAGCAATATGTGGCAAAATCTGAATGGCCCTTTCTCTACAGAATTAATAATTATTGGAATCAGATCAAGTTGGCTCCCCACAAAAGATTATTACCTGTAAAACATTTCTGCCTAGAAAAACATGATTTTAAAAGCCATCCAAAATTCACTATAATTGAAAAAATAGAAATAGACAGAAAAGATAACCTTATAAAAATTCTGGAGGAACATGAAGACAAGTGGATTTTGCACCTCGCAAAACTTCATTCAGACAGGTTTAACCACAAATTTATCAACATAGATAGAATTAATATATAACCCCATAAATTAATCCCTACCCACACAAGACAGACATGCTGACAGAATGGTTGAGGTCTCACACTTATACACACATTCACACAAATATATACACATACAAACAAAGAATTTATTCTACTGGAGAAATTGTTCTGATTCTATTTTCCATTTCCTGTTTGTATTTAATTCTGCTCAGTTAATCTGTGCCCTGTTTCCAGTGGGTTAAACACTGCCTGACCCAGAGATTGAACTCAAGATTACTGTCTCTCCAAATTCTCAAACTAATGCTTTATTCTACTAGGCTATTGTCCCATAGAGAACGAGCTGCCTTAGACCTAATATTCATGCTGCTGAGTGCTACTTGTCATGCTTGACTGCACCCAAGAAACAGTTGTGACAGGTTTCAGCAGTAGCAGCTGCAGAAAAAAGTGAAGCCTTGGTGAGTGCAGTCAAGCCTAGTGGATTAAAATGATAGTTCATGAATTTGGTGCCATGTTAATTGTTAATTCAGGCAGTGTGTACTTGGACTCAGTGGAAAAACTGCAAGCAATAATTAAGCATTACTAAATAAGAACTGGATGAGATATCCCTAGACATGGGCAGAAAAATGAGAACAATCTATTTCCATAGATTAAATAAAGGGTTTAGTTAAAAATTTCTAAAAGGTTACCTATATAACAAGCACTTGATGAATGCCAGAGAGCACAACCAGGATACCAACAAAGATGAGGACAATAGTTTATGTATAATAATATACATAATGAAAACCCCTGTCAGGCAAACAGTTGCATATATTGAGAATACCATTCTGCAAGACATTATTGATACCTTTCTTAGACCTTTTGACACAATACAGTAACTGAACAGAACAAATCAGATGTCATAAAATCATGCCCAACAAAACAAATCAGTGTCATACTAACGTGCCTAACAAAATAAGTCGAGTGACATTACCCAAGCATGTATAATTTTAAATGCATTGATACAGGAGGTTGGTGAAATGTACTGGTTTGGGTGGTGCACTGTCTGATCAAAAAGTATTGGGACATTTGCTATGATAATGAGGCTAAAGTATACAGAATGAAGCTACTTGGCACAAATTGACCTTGAACTCTGTCACAGTACTTGGAATGAAAGTGTGGAGAGTGTGGTCATCTCACCACACCACAGAGGTTCCATCTTTGACTATGGTAAAGAAAACTGAAGAGAGAATCTGCATCAAATTTTCCCAAGAACCTGGTGATTACCTGTGCAAAGACTTACACAAAGTTGCAGAAAGTGTATAGAGAGGAGCCTATGAGCCAGACATGAGCGTACAAATGTTTCAAACATTTCCAAGATGTTGACAGTTATGCATGTTTGGGAAAACCTGCAACCAGCAAAACTGATGAAAACATTTGATTGGAAAGACTAAAATTACCATGTGTGAGTTGTCATAGTATGTAAACATTAGTTATGGTCCAGCTCAGTCTATTCTCACTGGAGTTTTGGGTAGGAGATATGCGTCTGCCAAGTTCGTGCTGAAATTGATTTTAGTTGACCAAAAAAAATCCGGTTTCAGCTACTCAGAACCTCTTTGATTGTGTTGAGGAAAAACTTTTGAAAACAGCTATAACAGGGGATGAATCATAGATCCTGAAACCAAGGCTCAGTCTTCACAGTGGAAGACCCCAATCTATCCAAGACAAAAGAAAGCACAAATGAGTTAAACCAATGTGAAGACATTGTTGACAGTTTTCTTTAACTAAAGCATTGTTAATCTCAAGTATGCTACACCTGGTCAGACAGTAAACAAGGAGTACCAATGTGATGCTATTTGTTGGGAAATGACAGAATTGCATGCATCAAGTGAGTGGCAACTCCACTATGACAACACGCCTATCCATTCAGATCAGCTTGTGCAGCAGTTTTTTGGTGAAGCATAACATTCCCCAGGTTTAACAACCGCCATATTTCTCAGATCTCAAACTTTGTGACTTTTTTGTCTTTCCAAAATATGGTATTCTTTAGATCAAAGTCATGGATGGAATTATTTCTATGCATGGCTAATCCATTTGATAAGATGTGTGTTAAGTTCTTTTTTGTTTTTAATCAAAAAGTATCGGGATTGTTGCTATGATAATGCAGCTGAAGTACACAAAGTGAAGCTACTTGGCATTGATTGACCTTGAACTCTGTCACTCATACACACCGTTTCATTTCCACTGTTTATAGCAGTGCTTGGTAGGAAAGTGTATAGAGTGTAGTTGTCTTGCTACACCACAGAGGTTCCATCAGTGACCATGATTTGTGCAGCAGTTTTTAACAACCATCATACTTCCCAGATCTCACCCCATGTGACATTTTCCTCTTCAAAAATCCAATACCACTTTAAAGAAACAGAATTTCAAGACATCTAAGAAATCCAAGAGCATGCAGTAAGACAGATACTTGCTATCCCTAAAAAGGAGTTCCAGTAATACTACCATCAATAGAAATGATACTGGATAAAGTGTGTGGCTTCAGAAGAGGATTAATTTTCAAAGTAGATTAAATGAAGAATTTATATGTGTTGTAGTTGTCTTTTTATAGCACAAGCCCTGAAAATTTTTCATAAGAACTTATATATTAATGATAATTTTCCTGGAAGGAAGTGGTTTTCATCATCCTCATAGTGTAAACGTAATGAGGACTGAAGAAGAGATCAGATGAAATTCTGTGTTAATGAAAAATACAAAGAAAAAAATAGGTTCAATTATTAATAAATCTTACATGAGACAAAAGGATGCTAAACTGCATGTTGTTGCAAGTGAAGAACTACAATATACTGCTGATGAGGCAGAAAGAAAAGAAGACAAGTTGTGTTAAAATAAAATCATCTGTATTGACAATGTATAGATTGAGTGAGGGAATGCTTTTGGACAAAGACTGATCTTGAAGATGGGAGAAATAGTTGTGTACTGGCCTCACCTTGAAGTTTACATTTGGTTGGTTGATCAAGAGGCTGCTGTGAACTGCCTTGAGGATCCCAAGTGGGTACTTTTAAGCAGTCATACATTACTTAACATTTTTGTTATGTTCTTGATTTAGTTGTAATGTTCATAATTGGCTCTAATGTTTAAATATTTTTTTTGATTTATTTTATGAGCCAGATACAATGCACAGAAGTCCTGTGCAGAGAACGATTTTTTTAATCAGATTTTAATGTTGGGTGAATCATAAATAAGCCTAATTTGAAACAAAGTCTAACAGTGAATTCAATAATCTGAATATCTCTTGTAATAAAAATGATCCTTTTTAAAATTCCAGAAGTTATTTTGTCACTTTGTAATTTAGTTTCATTAACTTGGTCTTGCAGAATTTATATATCAGATCAATACAAAAGTCTATGCCAAAATTTCATTGTTAATATAAAATGACTGCAAATGGATATTGGTGCTTGTTTTAGTGCCAATTTCTGGTGAGTTCTAGATTGATACCTTGCATTGTTCATTTGCAAGTCAGACTTTATTGAATGTTGACGTTTTCTCCGCAAATGAATCTCTTAAAGATGAACAATGAAAAGTCGCATCTTCACCATATGCTCTATGAATTTCAGAAAGGAGTGTCTTTTACGACATATGGTGGCCGTTAATAAGTATAACTCAAGACTTCATTGTTAAGATAAAAAAGTATTTAATTACAACCACAAATAAATACTTAACAAGAACAAAGAAGTAAAAGTCAACCAAAGATAATTAACCATTTTACTGAATACCATGTTAGTAGCGCGACTCAGCTTAATGTCCGATATATCCTAAATCAAAACCCAAATCATCAGCACAATAATTCACACTAATTTGATTGGATAGTTCCACACAATAGTCACTCAATAATCACTGCAGTCAGTAGCCTGACACAGCTATTTATACACCTAACGGAAAATACATATTCATAAGTTCAGAGTGTCACGCTCAAACCTCGATGTTGGTAGTTACTCATTTTCTTTCTGTATGACACTTCACCTTTTTGAGATGACATCTCTGGAGTCTGTATCTCTTCATTTTGGGTTTAATATTCAAATGTACCTCCTTGGTTCTGGTGGTGTGGGTACATCAATCATGTCATACAATATTTCCATAGCTACCTCATTCATGGACTTACTAAATCAGTGAATCTCCATTTTAACTGATTAAGGTGTTGCTTATGTTCCCAACTTTCTCCCTGTACCATGTACACCATTTTTCTAATCCATTTTTTATCACACCATCTTCCCAGAATTCTTTTCCACATTGCTACATTTTAAAAAACACTTTATCACCAGGTCTAAAATATTTATTTATATTATTTTGATTCCTTGATGTTCTCGTCTTCCATTCTGGTAGTAATTTGTTAAATACAGACTTAATCTTCCTGTTGAGCATCATTTCTGCCAGCGACATTCCACATACGGTATTCAGTTTTGGTGTTATTCTGAAAATGCTCAGAAATTGCTGTAAAATTACTTCATCTACTTCAACATTTTTAGTGCTGTAATGTGTTCTGTTGCTCATGATTTACACAATTCACATCAGTATTTACTCATTTTCTTCCTGTATGACAGTGTTGTAACTGCAAAAATAAAATTAACAAATGTTTATTTGGGTTGCACTAGTGGATTGGATAGTTAAAAAGTGGCTTGGCAGGTTTCATCAAGGGGATTTTTACCTAAATGATTAACCAAAATCTGGATGAACATCCAACGTTAATGTATATCAATATGGCTATTCAAGAAAAATGGCTGATTTTGGCAAATCGAAAAGATCTCATTTTTCACCACAACAAAGTAAGACAATATGTTGCAAAACAAACTTTGTGGGGTTGAAATGGGAAATCCTCCACCACCACCAACCATATTTTCCAGACTTGGCCCCTTTGGATTTTCATTTGTTTTCGTCTCTACAGAACAATATAAATGAAAAAAGATTTGACTCTGCACAGTCATTCAAAACTACCTCACAAAAATTTCCAACAAAAACACAAATTTTCTGCAAAAATGGCATCTAAGTGTTTGTAGAACGATAGAAGCTGTTGTTAAAAACAATAGGGACTCTGTACAAAAAACATATTTTTGTGAGTGTAAGATTTTGTTTAAACATTTGTAATGATTTAATATGTTCATATGGAGTAGTACCAGAAATTGGTTAGACTAAAATTTTAACTCGGATATCAGCAGACCATTGTTTATTGCTAGAATAAGAAATTAAAATGAACTTAACTAGAGTAAGACTGAAGATTTCCCTCAAAACATTAATCTTAAAAAAATACTGTTCTCATTCTGTATGCAAATAGCTATTTATTTATTTTTTTTTAAATGCCATGTCCCCTCAGGATGTTATCAATCGTGTCCCTCCACAGAATCCTTTTTCTTTAGAATCTGTGAATCACCATAACTTTTTGGGAACGATATCTTCAAAGATTACACTGCTTATCTGAATAAGTTAAAAATTTATGCAAAATACCAGAACGGTATGTAGAATAATGTCCAATTACATGTTTATTAATTTTTTTTCATTTTTTTTTTTTATTTTGGAACCCAGCTCAGCAGTAGATAATTTTTCAAAATGCCCACATTTTGCTAAGACCATTGATAAGACATTTGACAATTCATCTCTTTACACATCACAATAATCAGCTTCGCTTTTAAGCATAATTTGGTAAAGTCTATCACCATTTCTATAGCAGTTCTCTTTATGACCTCCTACTTAATCTGTGGACATATACACTGCTTTTATTTAATATTGTATATATAGCTGGACAGTGTTCTGATGACATTTTGCGGTTCTTGGATTTTTGCTTAAATAGTGATTCAGTCAACCTGAAACAGCTTTCTTTCACCTTGTTACTCTGTCTGTTTTATACACAATATCTTTGATCAGGGACATCCCATCCAACGGGTACTTGTTTTTATCTTTACAGTTACCTCTCTTGTACCTGATGACACAGTACAGCAGCTGAACAGGACAAAGCAATTCAGGTGTCAGGCCTTCCTGACTGTCAGGTACTATACAATGCTATTCTAACAATAGAAGTCTAATGTCATACAAATTTGCCTAAGAAAACAAGTCATGCTTCATACCATCATGCCTAACAAAATAAGTCCAGTGTGTGTCTTACTATTGTGCACAGACATATTCAATGGGGACAATTGGTAATTGTTGAATAATCCTGTACACTTGCATACATATAATTGTGCAGATGTCAAATACTATACCTGTTATGCATTATTTCATGACCCTTCAACTGTTCATACAATACAGCAAAAGTTATAGGTATGCTTAACTAAACAATTTAGGTGTCATACAATCATATTCAATAGTGTGTAGATTTTTTTTATTATACTGTCTAAAAAAGTTATTGAACCTCTTGCAGAGCATGTTAACTAGCCTGGACATCATGTAGGCAGGCATTTTCCTGCTGGAACAGCACATTATCATTCTTGATCCATGAATGGTAGCAAAAGGAGTTGAAAATTATTAAAGATGTAGAGATGGTACTGTTCTATCCACAAGCACCAATGTCCACAATATTTTTAAGTGGTCCCATATTTTTGTTGCAGGTAAACAGTTCCCTGTTACATGTGTTAACACTCCTACGTCCATATTTACTGTGGTCTGTTCTGTGGATACAATGCAGTCTATCATTGCTGCCTTTACAATAGGTTCAACTTGGCCATTTTGAAGTTGGTCTAGGAGCACCAGCAATGTGTCATATCCACCATGTTCAAAAATTCTCTGAAATGATTGCCCAGCCTTTCTTAAACTCACTGTTTAACCCTTCTTAAATGACTCAAATGGTAAGGCATCTTTGGCTTATGGCCATATCACATTGAAACACCAGTTCTTGTATGATCACCAAATTTAAGCAATGTTGAGCTTTGTCAGTAACTAGATGGGTAACCACTTGAGAACACCAGATGCTGTAAGCTTAAATGTGCAGGTAGTGTAATGCTTAACTACTTGGAATTGAAAATCAGAGAATTGAGTTTCAATTCCAGTCAGTTCATTGCATTCACTTATGTACAAATAACCTTGGTAAAGGCATGAATTTACCTCTTCTATCAATAAATCATTATTATCTCCCCAAAATTTTTACAATCTAAAATATATTTTCTGGCTTTAAATAACCTGCAAGAGGTTCATAAGCTGTCAAAAACAAATCCATAGATCAAAAACATGGCATTTAACTTCAGCATGCACCACCATCTAAAGCCCAGCCACAGATAGAACAATAGTATGAATATTAATATGTCAAAAGATAGCTAAAAACATAGAAAATTTTATTAGAATGCTTATACTCATTAGTATGTACATGCCAGTGTCATTCAGGGTGTAGCAATTTTATTTTCCATTCAAGTATGCATGTAATATTGTCAAATGCAGACCAATGAAAATACAAGACTTTATCTCTCATACATATCTCTACATTTTATTCAACTTTGTCAATTACTGCTAACCAGTGAGTGTATAGCCCCAGGGCCCACTAAGAATGTGAATGTATTAAACTCTCCTTTCTTTGGTGAGTGTTAATATCATACAGTTTCCATCATATGAACATCCTAGGCCCAATTGAGCTGAACACTTTTTGTGGGGGAGTACAGTTACTGACATCAGGTGAAGTGCACCTCTGCACTTGGCAGATAGCAGGACATTTTATATGTGCAGTACTTATTGGAAAATGCTCAATATCAGTGAGAGAGCTAACATATTCAGCTGTATGGATATGAGCTTGTGACCCTAAGCTTCACACTTTTGTGATCATCAGACATACTGGTTTACTTTTGAAAAATTGAATCTGTTTCTGTTTGATTACGTTCGGTGGTGGAAGGGGGAAATTCTCCCTCCCAGCACTAAATATAATTAGACACAGACAAACATAAATAGATTCAATTTTTCAAAAGTAAACCATTATGTCTGATGATCACAAAAGTGTGAAGCTTAGGGTCACAAACTCATATCCATACAACTGAAAATATATATATATATATATATATATATATATATATATATATATTATTTACATTATTCAGACCATTGTCCTCATCTTTATTTATTACATTTCGGCCATTGTACACACCGGCCTTCTTCAGGTGGTTGGAATGTTGAAGACATTAGGTTTATAATACCCAGATATTCATACACAAGGACACATGGTACAGTGGATAAAGGCATTGGTTAGATCCAGTGACAGGACCCAAAGAGTGTGAGTTCAATACCCAGTTAAGGCAGTGGAGAACTTTCAGAGGGAGAATTAACAGGAGATAACTGATAACTGATATCCATTAAACATGACACATGGAACTAGAACAGTCTACCCTAGTGAGTGAAATAAAGGGTTCAATTTGACATTCCAACCACCTGAATAAGGGACGGAGCGTACAACGACCGAAACGTTGTAATAATTATGGCGACAAAGATGAGGACAATAGTCCAAATAATGTAAATAATGTACATAATACCACATCTCAGAAATATAGACAGATATATATATATATATACACTATGTCCTATATGTATTTAGAAACATTGCTTTTAATATTATAAACCTAACAATTAAGTTTTCATCAAAGGTAAAATATATATACAAGGAATTGTTCTCTTTTGTTTCCTTGCTAATACAAATCCTGAAATTCTGAGGTTAATTTTTGTGTTACATCAACAAATAATTTTGCTGATAAACAGAGCAAGCAAGAGAGTCCTTTTGTTATTTTTGGTTAATCTGTAAAAGAAATAAAAGAATGAATTTCAATCAATATTTCTAGCCTCACTAAGAAAGATCAGTAATGACGATTGTTACTTTGATGTAAAATCTAACTGTTGTAAGCTGACAACATTATCTTAATAATCTGGAATATCTCATTGTGGCATCTATAATTATAAAAGCAAATTTGCAGTATTGCACAGCCAAACATTGATCAATAAATGTACATTTAAACATATACATAATTCATTTGTGTCTTTGCATGTTTTCATAGTATTCAAAAATTTTTCTTTCATATACTGGCATTTTAAAATTACTGAATCTGTTTTTGTCAGAAAATATCAGTTGGTGTTTCAATAACTAAAAATGAAATGATTTAATCTAGGTATTTTTAAGACTAGAAATTGAAATTTAGTGTTTCATATCAAGAACTATTTGTACTCATTCTTTTTGTTAAAACTCCAATCTTTGGGTTATTCCATTCTCTGGTTTTATTTGTGGAAGCAATTATGGATGGGGTGAAAGGGTCTCATCGTGCAACCCAGAAATGATTTGAATATGCTGGTCTGATTAGTATATTTGCTATCCTTTTGTTGTTGATAGCAGATGTCTGATTTAGACTCATGAGAAAAAAAATGGATCCAACTTCTCATCCCATATGTATTGTTCACTGAAAAAATATTTAGGATATGTTGAGTATTTTAATGTCATAACAAAAAATGCATTGTCTGATGTTCTTGCTGTACATCTTGAGATTGCTGACCAAATCTAAAGAAAGATTTGTAATGTAATTGATCCTGACCAGGCATCTCAACTTTAGTTATTTTCTCACCAATCTGACATCACTTCCCTCTGTCTTTTCTACAAAATTTTTTCATGGCAACTGCTTTGACAAGTTTTTTTTCCCCTGGTGACACAACTACATGAATTAAAGCATGATACCAGATTGGCATTGAGGTGCCACCCTTTTACCGTTGGAATAGCTAAATACAACCACCACTTCTACTTTAACAGTTTCTTTTCTTGCACTACCCACCTGTGGAACTCCCTTCTGTTAACTGTCTTCCCTTATAGCTACAATCTTCAAAAATTTAAATGCAATATAAATCACCATCTTCTGCCTTTTTGAATCCTGATCATCTTTTGTCCTTTCCTCAATCCTCCCTATTCTCAGTCTTCTCTTTCACTCCCTGTTACCCCATGTGAACTAGTGGCATTCCCACCTTGATTTGGGTGAAATGATTAAAAAAAAATGGCAGTTGTTAACACATTTGTTACATGTTAATAATTGTTAATACATTTTTCAAGTCAGATCAAAGGTATTCCATAAGCTAAAAGCGGATACTGAAGAGTTTCTTACTGATTAGGTGTAATTTGGATCTACATGGATACTGGATACTGTCAAAATTGACTGGTATGGGCAGTATATTAAGGACCATCTTCCTGAAAGGTAGTAGTTACCTTTATATGGATTAAACCTAATGAGGACTGAACAGTAGATAAAGTGAAATTCTCTATTAACAATAACAAATATATATAAAAAAATGGGTTCAATTATTTGTTTTAAAATATGTTGGATAAGACAATGTGTTCAATTGTCTAAAAATCTATCATAATGAAAATGGCTCTATTTGAAGTTGAAGAATTTATTTTGTCATTTATCAATTTAGTTTTATTAACTTAGTCTTGCAGAATTTATATTTGTTCATATGGAGTAGTAGTATCAAAAAATGCTTGAGCTAAAATTTCTCAATGAACTCAGAAATCTTTTTTTTTTTTTTGTCAGAAAAGAGAAAATTAAAACAAACCTGACAAGAGTAAGACTGAAGATTTTCCTAAAACATTATCTTAAAAAACAATTGATCTCATTCTGTATCCAAATAGCTATTCATTTGTTTAAATGCCATGTCTCTACAGTATGCACCAATCATCACTCTCTACAGATTCCCTTTTCTTTATTATCTTTAAATTGTCAGGAAATGTTTTTTCTTATTGGCTTCTTCACAGTTTTAAATTCAGAGTATTTCTCCTAGAGTTTTAGCTATCTAAAGTTAGAAAATCTATCTTGCTCTCTAACTCATAAAATTAAGATATATCTTTCCTGATGATATTAGTTTGAAGTGGATACAAGAGACTAGACTGCAGCTTGAACTTGGCTTGCTGATTCCATTCATCATAACAGCAACCATTACACATAGAACATTCAGTAAAGGATTGAAGGTAAATAAGAAAATCTGTCTTCAAGATAGTATCAGAAGAAAAAATAGGCATGAGTTATATCTCATAATTTAATATTCATCATTTCTTAAAAAAAAAAGTTATAAATACTGGAAAAAATAGCCATTATGCACATTTGAGACAACTTAATTGTTGACACCAAAATCTGAAATTGTATTGGAAGAGCAAAAGATGCCTTTTGAAAACTAAACAAAGTATTAAGAAACAGGAAAGATTCCATTAAAAAAAACAAAAGAATGCTGAACTGCTGTGTCATGTCAATCCTCTTATATTGCAGTGAATGCAGGATAGTTTAATCCCAGATGAAAGAGAAACTTGAGACAACAGAAATGTAGCTCTACAGAAAGATGCTGAGAATATCATGGACAGAGTATATAAGCAATGAGAAAGTTTTAAATAAAAAGGAAACATAAAGAGCACTTACACTTTGAATCAAAAACAGATTTGAAATTTCTAAGAATTTCATCTCCTACCATAAATGCTTAGGTGTCCCTGTGCTACCATAAATGCTTAGGTGTCCCTTTGCTACCATACATACTTAGGTGTCCCTCTGCTACCGGAAATGCTTAGGTGTCTCTCTGCTACCGGAAATGCTTAGGTGTCCCTCTGCTACCAGAAATGCTTAGGTGTCCCTCTGCTACTGGAAATGCTTAGGTGTCCCTCTGCTACCATAAATACTTAGGTGTCCCTCTGCTACCGGAAATGCTTAGGTGTCCTTCTGCTACCGGAAATGCTTAAGTGAAACTCTGCTACCATAAATGCTTAGGTGTCCCTCTGCTACCATAAATACTTAGGTGTTCCTCTGCTACCGGAAATGCTTAGGTGTTCCTCTGCTACCGGAAATGCTTAGGTGTCCCTCTGCTACCATAAATACTTAGGTGTCCCTCTGCTACTGGAAATGCTTAGGTGTCTCTCTGCTACTGGAAATGCTTAGGTGTCCCTCTGCTACTGGAAATGCTTAGGTGTCCCTCTGATACCGGAAATGCTTAGGTGTCCTTCTACTACCATAAATGCTTAGGTGCTTAGTTGTCTCTCTCCTACCAGAAATGCTTATGTTTCCCTCTGCTACCATAAATGCTTAGGTGTCCCTCTGCTACCGGAAATGCTTAGGTGTCTCTCTGCTACCAGAAATGCTTAGGTTTCCCTCTGCTACCGGAAATGCTTAGTTCTCTCTCTGCTACCAGAAATGCTTAGATGTCCCTCTGCTACCGGAAATGCTTAGGTGTCCCTCTGCTACCATAAATGCTTAGGTGTCCCTCTGCTACTGGAAATGCTTAGGTATCTCTCTGCTACCATAAATGCTTAGGTATCTCTCTCCTACCTGAAATGCATAGGTTTTCTTCTTTTCTACATAAATGATTAGGTTTTTCCTTTCCTGCCAAAGTGCATATGTTTCCCGTTTCATGCAGAAATGGTTCGGTTTTCTTCTTCCTGTAAAATTGCTTAGGTTTCTCTTTCCTTCCAGATATGTTTAAGCATCTCTCTCTTCCTGCTGAAATGCTTAACTCACTGCAGAAATGCTTGCATTATTCCAGAAACATTTACTTTTTTATTGTAGTAAGTAACTAAATTGGGAAAGGCAAGTAATGGCAAAGTCAGTGGGTAGTGATAAACACTGAAAACTTACCAATGTATTCTGGGTCAAAATGTAGTTGGTAAAATATGCAATTTTTATTATTGCTTCATTTTGTCTCACTTTTTCTCACACTCTTACTATATATATATATATATATATATATATATATATATATATATATATATATATATATATAGTGTCCATAAAGTTCGTATGCACTTTAAAAAATTTATAACTTTATTTGTATTTACGATAGAAATAATTTGTAAAAAGGATTAGAAAGAAGTAAATCTGTAGTTTTTGAGGTTTTATTGAAATTTTATTTAAGTTTCCATATGTCCTCTATCAGCAATACAAAGGGTAATACGATTTTGCAGTTCACGGAAAACATTTGCCAACTGATTTACAGTAATGCCTGAAATCACATTTATTTTAGCTATACTTAAAACTAATTAAACTTTATAACATTTTTTACAGATTATTTCTATTGAAAATACAAATAAATTTATAAATTTTTTAAAGTGCAAATTAACTTTATTGACACCCTGTATATATATATATATATATATATATATATATATATATATATATATATATATATATATATAATGAAAGTGAATTTAGTTTCATGTTTTTTGTTTAATAAATTCTACCAATGATATCAGATAAATAGCTAGATTTTTATATATTTGAAAACTCTTTCTTCATAAAAAAAGAAATCATAATTTTCCCTTAGAATTTCAGACATGTAAACAGCTTTCTATGTTTGTAATCTTTTATATTCTATTTTTATTAATCATTCATCTTTTCTAGAAATTGTTTTTGCATTAAGGAACATGAGAAAATATAAAAATGATATTATCATTTCACCATCATCATTATAACTTATATATTTGTCATAATACACTGAGGAAATATAAAATTGAATTTTTCCAAAAAGCAGTAACAGTATACACCTAATCAATACTCCTATTGTTTCTTAAAACAATCTGGTAGTGGAATCTGAGGGCCTTTTTCTTTACATATCTATAAGTCTACAATTCTCCCATACTTAGAATATTGCTGCCACATATAGTCTGGTGTCCCTGCTATTTACCTGAAGCTTCTTGATAAAATCCAAAGAAGAATCAGCAGTATTATTGGTGCTGATCTGGCAGCTTGGCACCAGTCACTTTCCAACCATCCTAAAGTTGCCTCTCTGTGCTTTTTCTATAAATACTTTCATGGTAATTGTTCAGATGAGCTCTTTTTGAATTTAAGTGCAGTACTAGACTGGTGTTGAGATCTCATCGATCAACAGTTGAGTTAGCTAGATGTAACTGTAAATTCTATGCTAACAGTCTCTTTTCTCACACTTCTCACTTGTGGAACTCCCTTCTGACTCCATGCTTGCCAGTCAACTTTAATCTGCAAAAGTTTAAATGCAATGTCAATTGCTATCAACTGGCCTCCTGATTACTTTTTCCTCATCCCACTCATCATTAATGATTCTGTTCCTCATTCTTCCTCACCCTGTAACCCATTGTGTCTTAGTGGCTTTACATCCTTGCAGGGGGTTATACTATTTTTTTTTTTAAAAAAAGATCTCTTATCTAAGGCTTACTTATGATTTTTTATTGTATTGTTCACCCAAAACAAGGTCCAATAGCTATTTAAAGTAGACTGAATAATGATGCTTAAAAGGGCATAAACGGAAGAAGCATGAAGTGCTTATTATGTTATATATGTTGGAAAAACTAGTCTGAACTAGTGAAACTAAGGCTCATCTGAACATTTGCCATACAAGGGGCAATAGAGTAGTACAAGGCTGGCAATGGTTTGTCTGTAGAAAAGGGCTTGTATGGCAGAAATTAATTCATTACCCACCTGGCTTTTAATCTCTGTCAAACCTGGAAAGTGAAGTTCTAGCCCAGATATGGCAGAAATAGAAATATTTTCATGGCAACTACTATGACAAGCTTTTTTCCCTGGTGCTCCGACTACATGAATTTAAGAATGCTACCAGATTGGCATTGAGGTCCCACCCATTTACTGTTGAAATAGCTAAATGCAACTGCTATTTCTATTCTATCAGTTTCTTTTCTCACACTTCCTGCCCTTACATTTGCTTCCTTCCTTGATAACTATTAGGTTGGTGCAAAAATAATGACGTAATAATGTCGTTTTTTGACGTATTTTTTAACATCAAAAAACAACATTATTACGTCATTATTTTTGCACCAACCTAATACAATCTTCAAAAACTTAAATGCAATGTCAATCACCATCTACTTGAATCCCATTCATCTTTTGTCTTTTTTCAATCCTCCCTATACTCAGTCTTTTCTTTCACTTTCACTCCCTGTAACACCCTGCATAATAATGTTATTTCCATCTTGCTTGGGGTGAAATGATTAAAAAAAATACTCCCTTCTTTGGTCTGATCTGACTCTTGTAAATATAGACAATGGTAGGAGTCAGAAACTTTCTGAAGTGGTACCAGAAACTGACCATTTTTCAGCTTCATGGATCATACGTACTAGTTCCACTTGAAATCTGGAGTGAACTTGAGTTCCAGTAGATGTCCATTGTAAAGAGACATATTGTGTGTATAGTCGTTCATACTGAGCAGAGAAAACTTGAGGTCTGCTTGGTGATGGTAAAATGTTACTAGCTTGGTTTTGAAGGTAATGATGATACAAGCGAGTTCATCCCCTGTTGAGCCACCCACACTGGGTCAGAGGAGAGATCAGCTGCCAGGCTCTGATCATTTAGATTTTTGGAGGTGCACCCATAAAATGTTATATTCTTTGCAAATATATTTACTAATGATCTGAGAATGTTCTTAGGCAGAAATATAAAGCTGAAAGAGAGTAGAACTTAGGAGAGAGCCTTGCAGGATGCCTGCATTGATATTAAGGGCTTATGATAAACTTCTACTTAATTGGAAGAATAATTGAAAAGAGTTCTCTTGAAATGCCATACTTGGAGAGTTTGTACAGTAACCATCTATGTCACACTTTGTCAAAAGCGTTTGAGATATTTAAGGCAATTACTTATGATGAATTTAGTTTTTATCAAGTACTTCAGTGATGCTATACATAATAACAGTTAAAACATAAGCAGTGGACCTAGAATAGCAAAATTCATACTGTTTGTTACTCATTGACAACATTCTTGTTGATGATTGATCTCATAAAGTTTGCTGATAAGACTAAGAGGGCTGATAGGATGATGATGATCAATACATGTGGTGGTGGCTAAAGCACTGTTGGGCTTACAGCAATATAGTGTTGGAATACCATTTCCCATATGATCACCAAAGTTAAACTATATTGAGCCTGGACAGTACATAGATGGGTGACTGCTTGGGAATACTACATGCTGTCAGCTTGGATGTGCAAGTGGTATAATGGATAATTGCTTGTAATTGTTAATCAGAGAAATGAGTTTCAATTTCAGTTGAATTCATTATATTCACTTATATGCAAATGCTCTTGGGAAAGGTATGAATCTACCTTTTCTCCCCACAGCTATGGTTTAATTATTAAGACTTGCATCACTAAAATATTATTATCCCAAAAAAAGAAAATTCTTACGATGTCAAAATATTTTCTGGTTTTAAATAGCCTGCAAAGGGTTGATAAACCATAAAAAAATGAATGAATCAATCAAAAACCAGTTACTATATTAATACAATTTCAAATAAGTGCACAATAATAATTTCTCACCTTATAAAATAAACTGTAATAGACAGTTAAAATGTATACATTCCCAGAAAATCAAATTATAAAACCTTGAATATGTGTTTAAATTTACTCAAGATTAATCATACAGGTAAAGTAGTTGGATTGCAGTAAATGATCACAGATAGAGATCAATCAATGTCTTGGTTCCAAAATACGGAGTATATCAACCATACTCAGATAACATTTTTTTTTTTAACTCATTTCATGCCAAGCAAGGCAGTAAAGCCACTAAGATGCAAGGGGTTACTGAGTGTTACAGAATATGAGAAAACTATACTATTAAGGAGAGAAGACAGAAGGTAACAAGTGACATTGCATTTAAATTTTTGAAATTCAAAGTTGGCTGGAAAGCAATAAGCTGTGAGTTCCACAAATGAGAAGTGCAAGAGATGAATATGTCAGCATAAAATTCAAGGTTACATCTTGCCATTTCAACTGTAAAATAATGAAATTTGCTGCTAATCTAGTACTATGCTTAAATTTATAAAGTTTAGGTGTGATTGAAGAAAGGTCATAAGAACAATTACTATTAATTAAGTATTTATAGAAAAGAGACAGGAAAACTATGTTACAGTAGTGGGAAACCTAGATGCCAGGTCAGGACCAATAAAACCTCTAAATCTATAAAAATCTGTATAAATATAAAATATATACATAATAAGTATATATTAAAGCTGAACAGTACATTCTCCTTAGGCATGTATCTGATTAATTGAGAATACAATCATTCAGTACATTATTCCATGCCTTTAGATTGTGCAACTGTTGACACAATACAACAAGTGTTGTTCTCTGGGGTACAGGTCACCCAGGGAAATTGCCATAGATTATGCAGAGCATGTGGATTAACATGTGTATCATGTGGGTTGGCATTATCCAGCTCACAAAAGCACATTGCTTTCCTACTGCAAAAATGACAGCAGAATGAGTTGTACAATATTCTTGATATACATGGCTCTGTTCCCTCCACAAATACCAAAGGTGATCATGACTTTCTGCACCATGATGCTGGATGTTGGGCCTGTGAGTTGTCATTGAATACACTCCCTAGGTGTATGCTACATACATAAACAACAATAAATTGCATGAAGAGAGAACCTGTTCTAATTACTGAATACTACAAAGTGCCATTCTGCCCCTCAGGTAACCCTCTTGACACCAATGGAGATGTGTGTGACAGTATTATGGTGAAAATGGTAGTCTGGCTTGAGGCACGTGTATCCGTTGTCGTGCTGCATGTAAACAGTTCTCAGCAGTTTGTGTTGACACTCCTGCCAAGATATTTATTCCTTTAATTAAGTTTCTGTTGCAATGTTTGGTTTCCAATATTTTCTTGTTTTTTTCTGAGATATTCTTTACTTAATTTTTTTCATCATTTCCTTCTGTTTGATGATATCTGCTTCCAAAATATCCAGGTACTCATAGCTTTCTTTCCTGTTGCATGTTCCGATTATTTCCTGGTTGAGTAATTTAATCCCTTCTGTTGTTTCTCTTTTTTCTTGTTTCTTCCAAGCATTGCACATTTTCCAGTGTTCAATTGCATTCCTGCCTTGACTAAAGATCCAGATCATTTCTGTGGAAGTTTCCATTTCCATAATTATTATTATTATATTTTCATTCTGAAATGCACTTAACTAAATGACCAATTTCTTTTTTCCATTTGTTAGTCATATTTTTTTCTAGGGTCAGTGACATTTTTGGCAATTTTTATTCCAGAAATTCTAGAATTACCAGAAGCAGTGGTTGTTACATTATAAATCAAAGAAACTGTTCACCTATTCCTTTTTTAAAATAAAACTCTATTTAGAGGTGGAACCATTTATCTTTCCTCTTTGTCTCATTCTGTAACTGTTCCAAAGCTTCCCAGAATTTAAAACCATTTTATTTTAAAGAAGATTGCTACAATGACAACAGCCACAACTTAACATCCAAATAAACAGAACTGATCAAAATTGATCAAGTGATTGATTTTCAATATTTTGATCCCAACCTATCTTGCAAGAATACCAAATAAGCCTTGAGTGAGCTGCTTTTTGAAAACAAAGCCAGGCTGAAATCAACAAGAGAGCCAATTCACACTCAAAGATATTTTTATTCTTTCAGTTGTTTTATGTGGTTTAGATTGTGCAGCATGTTCTCAAATACTTTCAGCTTGAACATTCCAAAACCATATGATGTGCGTTATTGCAGATAACAAGCTGATAGAACGAAGCAGAAATAACCATTCTTAGAAATGTTAACAATTTGTCACTACTCTTTTTAGTAAATCAATAGCAACATCTTTGAAAGTATGGTACCTGGAAAAAAAGGTAGAGGAAAACCAAAACAGAGATGGAGAGATAACATAACTCTATGGTCACCAATTAATGAATGGCAGATATGAAATAAACTTCCTCAAGAGCATAACAAATGGTGGAAAATAAATCAGTTTAACTCAACCCTCCAAGATTTTTTTAAAGGAAAATACCTGAGACATCTGGAAAAGGCATGGCACATGGAACTAGAACAATTTACTCCGGTGGACGAAATAAAGGCTTCAGTTTGAAATTTTAATCACCTGAAGAAGGCTGGAGCATACAACAGCCAAAACGTTGTGAACATGGCAATGAAGATGAGTCTGAATAATGTAAATAATACAAGTAATACCTTATCTCAGAAATATAAACAGATATTAAATCAGTTTAGTTTTCAACTTGCCACAAGCAGATACAGTAACTAATGAATGATGCTGCTGCCACAGGGTAAGAAAAAAATAATGAAAAACATAAGAATTAATAAATTAAAGAATTTTAAAATTTAACAGAGTAATGTTTTTTATCAAAATGATCATTTTATTTTGTAGAATTGGTCAAATGTTCAATTTTTTTTTTTTTTTCAAGTTATAAATACCCTAGAATACCTTTTACAGAAATTAATATTTGAACTTGAGGCTATGAAAATGTAAAATTTAAAATATATTAATCCTGATCTTTCAGATATAAGTCATTGCAGTATGTATTGTTTATTGATAACATAAATAGCAGATTTCTATCTTTTGAGTTTCACATAAGCAAGTCATTATAATGATTCTTTTCAGAGAAAAATCCACTCAGGAAATCATTATTCCAACCACTTTCTTCAGTCAAGAATTTCCTTCCATACCTTAATAAATACTGAAAATGAATGAATTTTTCACCCACCACAATTTACACCTTTCATTCACTATTCAGCAATTTTTGTTACCCCTATAATTCCAACCATCCCATCTATTTGGAACTCAAGTGTAAACAAATAATACTGTTCTTGAGTTTGTAAAAAGATTTATTTGCTCTGATTGGTATAACATTTGTGGATAATTTTCTCTACTAATTGAGATAATGTACTTTTAGCTAAGTTGTTAAAACACAAATATTGCAGTTCTGTTCATAGAACAAGATGGAGAGGCCCAGAGTTGATGCATTCAGAAATCTGTCTTTCACCCAATATCTAGAATATTATAAAAGACTATGTAATAAGTTTTGTGCTCCACCACCACCCCAGGTATTTTTATGAGATGACAGTCATGATTCAGTATCAACTTTTGGAACCTGATCTCCAATTTCATCTGTGCAACTTACTGTTTTTTCCCCATCAAAATGGCCAGTACAATCTCATTTTTAATAAAATTACTGAATAAATCCAATGCAGTCATCCAAGAGTAAACGATTATGTCATGCTTTTCATTACTCTAATGGTTTGTTCATTATTAACAATTAATTGTATTTGATGTAATGTCAAATCCATTGTAACTGCTACTTATTGCAAGCCCATTCAAACAGTTAGGTATAATCTATTTAGTTTTGTTTAACAGAGTCTTAACTATTGTCAGCATTTAGAATATTTCTACTAAGATAGCTTCATTTCCTTCTGGAGATATTTGATGATTTTATGCATTGAACCATATTCTTATTGACCTATTGTTTAGACATTTAACTACTGAGCTATCACAGTGGAACTTATTCAGAATAAAGAGAAAAGAAGCCCAAGAGAAAAAAATGTGACAGTCATCTTTTGGGCATTATTGATAATGAGTGGTTTCTGAGAAAAATCAATATGGAACAATGAAGACATTTGCAGCTTTGTAAGTTTTCAGTATTGGAGGTGAAAAAGCATTGCATCTATAAAATCTGTTAAAAAACAAAAACAAAAATGTATTTGATAATTTTTTAGAAGCTGATGTTGGATTTGTTTTCTTGATGGTTGTGTTTTACTTAGAATAGAAAGGAGGAAAGAAAAAATTAGTTTCGGGGTTTGTTTTTTTTTTGATAAATTTTACACTGCACATATTTTGAAAATCTGACATTTGTTGGTGACAAATAGTGCATTACTTTTCACCATGTTTCAATCATCTTACTTTTGAGATTTGATTTTGAAAGGGTACTTATGTACTAAGATATTTATTCATTTTTTTTCCTTAAATTTTTTAAGATGGCTGCTTTAATCTAACACTTGTATAATGTGTAAAATTTCAATAATGATACAAATGGTACATTTTGACTTTTAATATTTTAAATGTCAGTTTTAATTTACAAATAAAGCTGCTGATAAGTCTATTATCATTTTATTTTAGAAAAATATTTAAAGGAATTCAAAATAGCATTATAGAAAATTGAATAAAAGAGACTGGCTTACAAACAGTACATTGTGATTTTTTTCTTGAACATTAAGAATCATTAATTTACAAAATTAAGTGAAATTTCTAATATTTTGTCATATTATTTGAATGTGTTAGCTGTTAGTTTGTAAATTGTTATTACATTTTGGCAATTATTTTATTCATCATATTTCTGTTTTTTTTTATTATTATTCTAGATTTTGGACTGACATTCTTTAGTAAACAGTATAAATTAAAATTAAAGAATAAAACCCTATAAAGATATGAACTCATCTCCCTTTTTTCCTCTTGAAAACTGCCAATCCCTGGGTTTTTGTAATCTTGATGGCCTAATCAGTAAGGCAGCTGCTCTGGACAGGAAAGTTTCCCAAATAAATGTAATATAAGCTCAAATCCTACTAAAGTCTTATTCTTTATTTCCAACTCATACTGCTTCACAAGAACTATAAAAGGAAATTTATGGTTCAAACATCAGATGTAGGATAATTAAAATACAGAAGATAATAATACTGACAAAATATTAAATAAAAGTTAGAAAAAAGTAATATTTATGGGAACATAGAAAAGAAAAACAACTGCAAATGTTTGTAATTTAAAATTGTCAAGAATGTTTGTGAGTGAAAAAGACCAGAAAATATTTAATTATTTCTAGGTTTATGTGCCGTAGTGCTTGTGTAAATGGTTAGCAAAACAGGGATTAGGAGAGAGATTAGCAAAAAGACAAACTTTACAAAGGATAGGAAATTGTGGTTAAGCTGTGATTGTCCACATTTTGAAGGGATACACACCACATTGAAGAAGAAGAAATGAATGTTCATTTTCAGAAGTTAATGTTGCAAGAAAAATAAATAATACCCAAGTGATAGAGAAGAGTTGAAACATGTCATTGGATGATTCTAGCCAAAGTCTTGATAAAGGCATAAATATTAGGAGGTGATAAATGTATTTTCATATTTACAAACCTTTACTTCAAAGCTTATTTCAGGTACACTGCTAAAGACTAAATCTACTATATCATTAATGTTACTAGTAGAACCTGTAAAAAATTTTAGTTTCCCTGTTTGAATTTTCTGATGTATTGCAATATTTAATAAATTATTAAGTTCATTGTGAGTTGCTAAAACATACCTAGTGAAATGGTAAATGTTTGAGCTTAACAATATACTGTAATAACAATATGAATACAGATCATTGTTTAAAGAAGTAAGGGGGTGCAAGTAAAAAAAGATTCAGAATTGACAAGGATTTCTATTTTCCTAAAAGAGACATTAAAGACATGAGAACATTGTTACTTCTCATGAAAACAAAACAGCATCTCTGCACCTAACTTTTAATTTTCCAAATGTGTTATCTTCTTGGTTTTCATTTATAAATTGAAAACTTTGACAAATTATGTTGATGAGTTTTGTTTGTAGATTTACTCTGTACTTTCAGAATCAAACAAAATTTGTTTGTTAATTTTAAATAAGGTTTATTTCCCTTATCTCTTATTTCCTTCTGATCTAAAATCTAA
The DNA here is from genome assembly GCA_963932145.1 of Acanthosepion lycidas. NCBI lineage: Eukaryota > Metazoa > Mollusca > Cephalopoda > Sepiida > Sepiidae > Acanthosepion > Acanthosepion lycidas. The sequence goes on along the minus strand of OZ010572.1, from coordinate 33,795,201 downwards.
GTTTGCAAATTTCAAAAGCTATGTAACTTGTATACTTTTACTCAATCAAAGTCTCTTTTGGCACCAATGTACCATCATCAATCTAAAAACTATCTTTCATCATAGTTTCTTTGTAACGTGACAAAAAAAGAACACATTTTTATGTAATGGCTTGTGGAGGATAAGTTACTTTTAATGACTAAATAACAGTTTGTGGAAAAATGTCATTATTAAAATGAATCATTATTGGAATGAGTTTCGTTAATTTCGAAATATGAAGGTGAATCAATAAGTCAGTAGCCTGACAATTATTTCAATCAGAAATTAACATGCTGCAGCATTTGATTTGAGGAACTTTATACTATTGGTGAAATCACTGATAAAGATCTATTTTTGCAGTTATTTTTATTTAAAAAAATAGATTTGTCTTTTCCTAAAATTCTTTAATTCAGAAGCAGTTTTTAGAATATTTTTCTTATTGCTTTTGTAAAAATTCAAGATAAAAGAAAAAAATATGCCAAAGAAATGTAATTGGGAATTTATAGTCCATATGAATAACTATATATATATATATATATATATATATATATATAGTCCATATGAATAACTATATATATATATATATATATATATAGTTATTCATATGGACTATATATATATATATATATAGTCCATATGAATAACTATATATATATATATATATATATATATATATATATATATATATATATATATATATATATATATAGTCCATATGAATAACTATAAGTTGTTTTATCACTAAATCATAACATGAAAAACTTTTAAAACAAAGTAAAAATAAATGCAATAAATTGAGATTTGCTATTAAATCTTATTCCTAAAAATTATTCAACTATTATTACTATATATTTTAGTTTGAGTAAAACTAATGTGAGATACAGTCTTCTTTTATGTATTGTGTACCGTCAGAATATGGGCAACATGGCTCTCCACAACTTCCTATCCTATTTGTCTCCTGACTACAGCTCCCAGTCTCTGTTCAGCCATTTATTTACACAAGCTCAATAGATAGGTTCTTCAATATTTCCCTCTGCCTCTATTTCCTTCAATATGTCCTGTGAGTGTCAAATTCACCAAGCACTCTTTTCTTATTATCAGTCTAAAAAATTTCTACTGTCACTTTCTAATAATAAATACAAGTGTTTTTGTCCCCATTTTCTTTAAAATTTATTTCTTGCTCAGATGTTTTGTCCATGGTATCCTCAGCAATGGTCAGTTTGCTTAAATTACAAGCAATTGTTAGGAAAAATGAATAAAAACCTTTAACTTTGTTATTAAATGAACAGAAAGAGAATGCCTTGAAACAGAAAAAAATATCTCCAGCTCTGAATACAGAAAGAATTGGCATGTTTGATTGACAAAAATCATGGGAACTTAGAATTACTGTTATAATTGTCTATTTCTTGTTTACTTATGTGACTTATACATTCCTGACTTTCGTATCTGATTCATAAGATCATTTTTTCATTATATAAGCAAATAGATGCCGAATTCAATATGATCCATATAACATGACCATTTCATAGCGTACATAAATAAACTCTTCCTCTCTCACAGAATAAAGTCTACCTATGATTTGGAACCCATTCTGGACAGAAAGACTTAACAGAATTTCATTCTTCATCACTCTTCTGACAGCTCGTGCCATCTGACTGATGCAAATTTAGTGTTCGGCACGATTCGTTTCATGTAAGCACGACTGAGATGAGAATTCTGATACTTGGGCTATTCAGAGCCTCAATCTTCACTTATTCAGATTTGCATTATGAAAAGAAAAGGCAAAGAAGGCAGAGAAATAGAATTTGAGAGATAAACATGAGCCCAACCTATTGTCTTCAGATGGATAGTTGACGACTACATGCATATAACATTATTTAAATAAATGTATTAATTCAGATGCAGACATGCAAGTCAAATCTACTAACATGACATAGACGTGAACTTTAAAATTTTTACTCAAGCAAGTGTTCTCTCATCATGAAAGTACCATGTGCAACTAATCATGAAACCTATTGTTATTATGATTAGTATTCACTTTGTTTTCATGTGAATGTGATCTGTTCTGTTGTTGTATAGACAAGCATGTAAAAGAAATAACAGTAAATGCAGAGGTAATGAAATTAACTCACACACCAACATGTCACAAGAAATTCTCTTTGTTAAACATGATCAAGTGCCTTAACATTTCTAATTAGAAGTGAGAAGAATTATTGTCACCTCTCTAGACAATTGTCCAGTAATGATCATATGTTTTAAACATAAATGTTTATATAGCCCACAATGTTATGGGTGGGATTTTTTTTATTAAACAAATATAGCAAAACTTTCATTGAAATACAGGAGTTTTTTTGTTCCTTTTTTGTTACACTGTTGACCTTCAATAAAAGGCCCAAGAGCCAGTCAAGAGTTAATGGATAAACTCACTGATAGTAGAAAATGGTTGACCTAAAACATGAAGAGTTTGATTGTATTGATTAAGGAAACAGCCTCTCAGAAGTTTGTTCCATAATGTAGTGGTTTTTGGAAAGAAGCTGTCCAAATTGAACTCCCTTCTTCCATCCACCCATCCATGCTGACTGCAGTTGGGATAATCAAATTAATACAAATGATCCTTTCTTTAGTTGTATAGTATGAACTATGCCAGGGCTACATACATTTTTTAATTCAGAGTTACTTTCTCTGAGACCGGTTGCCACTCAAGGCTATAGAGCCCAGTTTGCCCTGCTATTTACCCATAGCTGGATGAAAAAGAGAATTCATACCTTTCCAAGGCTATTAGCATGCAAGTGAATGTAATGGAACGAACTGGAATTTGAACTCTGCTGATTGTACAATCTGAGCCTCTATTCCATACTCCACCATGCCTCCCTTCTTAGCAGTAGGATACAAAGGGAACAAGGATGATTCAACCTCTATGCATGGCATGGTGGCTCTTAGCTGTGAAGGTCTGAACTGGTGGAACTAAGGAATATCTCATCAAAGCATTTGCTATGAAAATAGTGATAGTAACAAGAGAATAGTTATATGTCTACTCCCATGAATTGAAGTTTACAACCATATCACATTGAAACACCAGTTCCTGGACATTCACCGAAGTTAAGCAATGTCAAGGCTGGTCAGTACCCTACATGGATAAACAGGGAATACCAGGTACTGTAAGCTTGTATTTGTGGGTGGCATAATGGATAATGTCACAGAATTGTTAATCAGAAAGCTGAGTTCCAATACTAGTTGGGTTCATTATATTCACTTATGTACAAATATCTTTGAGAAAGGTGTAAATCCACCTCTTCTCTGCCCAGCTATGGGTTAATTAATAAGATTTGCTTCACTAAACATTTATTACCTCAACAAATATTAAACATTTTAAAAATTGCATACAAATTATTTAAATTTTGACATTAAATAACACATAGTTTGATATGCTACTAAACAAAAACATCCAACCAACCATGGATTGTATAAAGATAAGCTTTTACAGACAACTAGAGAGAAAAACAGCTGAAACATTAATTATCACAATTAGTATGATGGTCTGAATAGCAAACATATAATAATAATAATAATAATAATAATAATGAATCTTCATCTCAAAAATTCAACAAAAGCATGTAATAACAATAATTATGGCTGTATTTTAACACTGAGTGTATGAGAATCCCAGAATATTAGGTTTTGACTTTCTTTAATATTGTCCAATTACTTTAGCTTTACTCAAGTGCTCCCTATCTCTCTCACTCTATCAAAATAAATATTTGTATCAGTAAGGAATAACTTTGATGATTAAACACTAAGTTTTGGAATTTATTTTTACTTAAAAGTTGTGCATTGAAAATCAGGAAAAAATGGATTGCCAGGAATTGATGCCATTAATGAATATTATATTTATTATATGTAATTGTACTGTTAATAATTTTAATATAAAATGTATTGAAAATAAGATAAAATACAATTGTCAGTCATCAAGAATTAAGGCAAATGTTATTCAAATAATACACCTATATGAATTTAATGGTGTAACAATAATGCCAACAACTGTCATTGAAACAACCCAGATGATATGCATCAAACTGATGTCATCATTTGCTTGAAAAAAGACACCCCAACCCTACCTTGACTTAACCTCTTTCCGAAAGTAACTAATATGTTGATACAATATGTTCACCCTTACACCCCTTATTACAATAATTGGTTTCATGGTTTCCATGTAATTAATATTACGAGTATATATGCTTATAAAGCTCCGTAAATTTCAAGATTAGTTATTCCAAAATTTGCTTGAGGATGAAACAGACCTGGATTTTTAGCTTCTGTTTTTGAAACATGAGAACTCTTATGTAGCAATGGAATCATATTTTTTAAAATAATTATAATTTAGGCTCTGCTTATGTATTGAGCACTGTTTTTTTTTTTTAAATAAAAACCAAAATACTAAAGAACTTTGGATTATTAACCTAACGGTTCTTTCCTATTTTTCTATATTTGCACGTGCACACACACACACACACACACACACACACACACATATATATATATGTATATATATATACACACACACACACCTATGTTTGGTGTGCAACTTAAGTTTCATTGGTTACCCAACTTGTTGAGCATTAGATATAGTTTATTTAAAAAAATATACAGATGCTCATGGGAAGGATGCTGATTCATAGCTCAAAATTAAAATAGTACAAAAATAGTACAAAAGCAATACTGGGGTTTGAGTACAGAAAATGGGGTGCAGGCATGAGTCATTAGGGAAAAAAAGGGAATTGAAGCAAGTTTGAAATTTAAAATTTGAAAAGGGGATGCAGCTCAGTATGTGACGTTTGAATAGTTAAAGGCAGTTAATTGGCATATGCCCAAAAATGAAGGTGAACAGAAAATTAAAGTTAGATGAGAAGTAAATTATCCAGGATTACACTATTTTAAGAAAAACATCTTTCTATGCATACAACTAGACATAAGCTCATTGTACTTATTAAGTAGAATAAAATTAATTTTTTTTTTCGGATGAATTTTTTTTCTAGTAAACACAGATTGCATCGGTCTCCCCAGCCTGGAAAATAGATTGATTTTAGTGACGAATTCCCAATTTACTGCAGGTGTGTAGCTATCTGTTTTGATACCCCAGTAAAACTTTGAGAGTGTGGAAGTATTTGTGTATTTTTTGTTGTTAATGGTCATTTTGTGATGATAAAACTGTTTTTTTCAATTATTTGTAGTTGACCCAAAATAAAATTTACTTTGGTAATTATTTATTAGCTGTTGATATTCCATACTACTTTAAATAAAAGGTTAGGAAAGAAACTCCCATCAATACTGGAAAGCGCAATAGCAGTTACTAGACTTTAGAAACCTATTTTCCTAAAAGATTGTTTTAAGAGAAAGATTTTATTAATTTCAACTTAATGTAGTACTGGCTGCTCAGACAATGAATCCTGAATGTTTCCTTGTAAAGAAATAGCTAATATTGTTGCTTTGCAGCTCGGACCAGACAGCAGGTTTGTTAACAGGGTGCAGTTTCTTTCAGGCAAATGTTTGTAGCTTAAAAGTTACCCTTTGGCCAGACTGAGTGACAAACAAAACAATTTTCTAGCAGTAAACCAGATTTTATTATCAGACTTTACTGTTACAAGTGAATGGGGAGGTGCACAATCAACGACTGTCCAGGTTTCTGCAAGGCCCACGTTGGTCCTTCTGTTCTGCCTTTGCATGGTATAGTCAGCTTTATAGATAACAGGCTCTCTGTCCTGTCATCTTCGACCCAAAAAAACAATCTTACTTCCTTCACTCCCTCTTTCGTACTTTGAAGTCATCTCTAATTGGCCATTGGATGAAAGTAAGTGTTCTCTTGCCAATTTTCTTAACTTTAACTCATATTGCTACAATATTACCATTACCTACTGTATAGATTTGCTCATTTTCCAAGATAGCCATCTGCTGGACATCTTCTCAAGCACATTTGTGTTTCTTTAGCACCTCAAATCCAACCTCTGGTTTATCCAGCAACTATGCTGAATGAACTGTAGATACAATTTCTGGGAGAGGGCTTATAATCATAGTTAAAACTGTAGTGTAAAATTTTATGAAAATATACTAATTTAACTTATCATAAGTTGGTGATATCTGTTGTAAGAAGACAAAATGAATGGAAGACAGATGTGAAATTACAACTCTGAGATAGCAAAAATTTAAATATTGAGGAATATTTTTTAACAGTGCACAGAAAATATGACACTGAAATCCAAAGGCATATTGAGATCGTGAAAGATGCCTTCCAAAACCTAAGCAAAGTATTAAGAAATTGGAAAATTTAATTAGAAACAAAGAAAACAATACTGAAATGTTATACAATATCAGTCCTTCTACTTGGCAGTGAATGCTGGACAATCTCCTCAAAGCTGAAGAAAAGGCTTGAGGTTCTACAGAAAGATGTTGAGAATAACATAGACCAAACATGTGAACAATGATGAAGTTTTAGAGAAAACGAAAACAAAATGGACACTTATACATAACATCAGAAAAAGAGAATTGAAATTTCTAGAGCACATAATGAGGAAAGAGGACTTAGAAAATTTGATACTCACACAACTGATGTAATCAACTTGTGTAAATTGTTGGCTGAACAGGGATTAGACAAGATAGCAAAAAGATAAACTTTACTATGAGCTACAAAGGACAGGAAATTGTTGAGAATCATGATCGGCCATGTTCTGAAGGGGCATGACACATAGAAGTTGGTGATCCTATTTTTTGAATGCATTGTACAATTTTTCATCACCACATATTTTACATTTCTCTCATTTCCTGGTAGTAACAGGTCAATATTTTTCATGCTTCTAACCCTTATGATTTTGCATAGATTTTAAGCTAATAAAACTGTTACTCATGTACTGATCAACACTGCTTTTATTTGCAGGCCATGAAGCTTGAGTCACACAAGAGTATTGACAAAATTTTTATAATTTATTATTTTTAGATGTCATTGTCAAATATACAAATGCTAAAAGTAGAAAATATATTTGATGAATTACCATATTTTCTCATAAATAAGACACATCGTTTACAAGATATTTCAGGAACCACTGCTCACAGAAATTCATTCATACCTCACAGATGTCCATTTTAAACATTTATAGATGACCTTCTAGTCATAATCCAAGCACACTAGTGGCAACATAATATTATTTGCATATATGTTTAATTTAATTTAGCATCTTACTTGCCTGTAAATAGTTTGTTTGAAAAGAGCATGAAATTGTTTAAGCTTTAATTGAAAATTTGCTGATAACCAAATGTATGATATTAAATAATTCATATTTTCTTAAGTTATTACTTGATATGTATCAAGTGTCTCAGAATAGTGACTATTTCAGGATATCATTGACTTTGCAAGTATTTGCTTGCAAAGTCATTTGCCTTTGTGTGCTCCATGTATAAAGTGTAAGATAATCTAAATGGCTGTGAACAGCCAATCTTCTATATTTGAGTTTTGTGGTTACAACTAATAAACTGCATCCTAGACTTCTGCCATTGTGGTTGGGAGTTCTTGTTTTATTTGGGTATAATATAGAATTAGAATAAGAAGCTTAACAAGTGATGATTTTTTTCTTCAATCAAAGATACCCATTTTATCTGGCCACTAACAGCTGCAAATGAAATCTACACCCTCTAGTGCCTCAACTCTATTGTGGCTAGTTTGTCACTCTTTATAATTGTCCCTTTTTATCTACCATATATATTCTCTCTCTCTCTCTACTTACCTATCTATTGGCAAAGTTTAACAAATGTACCCACAAAAGATACCAGCACGTCAGAACGTATTTCTTCTGATACCACTGTTACTGTATACTCCCTTGGTAAATTTTATTGTTTTAAAAAGCTATTTTTAGAATCTTAATAAAACCTAAACATATGAAACTGGATTTATATATTTTCTTTTCTCGAGATTTTGCAACAAAAATATTAGGCACTATTTATTTATTAGATTGGTTATTAACAATAATCCTTTTTTTTATTTACAAGATTATAAAAATATGTGAACCAACTTATTACTTCAGTTAAGTGCCATGCATGATAGATGCTTAGGTGATCATGTATCTTTTGATACATGACTTATGAGTCAGATTTTTTCCCACAGTAAGTTGCCATTTCTTTCTGCAGTAGATCAGTTGCCATCCAAGGCTATAGAACCCGGTCTCTCCTGCTATTTATCCATAGCTAGGGGGAGAAGATACATACCTTTCCCAAGAGTATTAGCATGTAAGTGAATGTAATGGATTCAACAGGAATTTGAACTTGGCTATCCAATTCCTCAATCTGAGCCGCACCATGTCATAAAGAAACAACTGTGAAAACAATTTAAACAATTTTTTTATTTATAAAGTTATGTTACATGTTTGTTTAAATTTTCTTATTCTATAATTCTGACATTTTTATAAATTTATGAATAAAAAAAAATTTGTTTTCGTAGTTATTTCTCAATAATATTGCAAATAAATATTGCATGATATCACCAAACAGCACTTCACAGTGTTTTTTGCTGTACTTTCATTAGCAAGTTGGACTTTATAGAGTGCAGTTGCTTTCCCCATGTTCAACCACTTTTGAATTCAAAATTGTTGTTCTAGATTGGTTGCCTACCAAAGCTTGAGAGCCAAGTCTGCCCTGCTGTTACCACCTCACTGGAGAAGAAGGGATAATGTTCTTACCTTTCTTGGAGTATTTGTGGGGAAAGTCAATGCAATGCTATTAGCTAAATTTTAAACTTGACACCCCATTGTCATTTTCCCTATATCTTACTGTTAAGGTAATTTATAAATTTGGCACAAAAAAGATTAATGGCAATAACTAAGAACAATTATAACAATATGCTATAGACAAGTGATTTGTTCTTACTGTACTTCTGCATACTAGTTTTCCTTTCCTTAAGTCAAGAACTTTTTCCTTTTCTTTTAAAGGAAACTTTTTTTCAGATTCTCTTTGGATTATCTGAATTGCCAGCATCATGATTTTTGGACTTTAGAACCATTAGTTAAAACTTAGAAATTGTTTGTTTTTGGATTTGCCTGCAGGCAAATAAATCTGCAGAAAGTGAAACTTAACTTTTTTCTTTTTAAATCATTTCACCCCAAGCAAGGAAATAGCGTCACTAAAACACAATGTGTTACTGAGGGTGAAAGAAAATGAGAAAACCTTAGTAAGAAGAAAGGACAATAAAAGAAATAGGTTCAAAAAGTTAGATAATGTTAATTGATTGTGCACTTAAATATTTGAAGATCATAAGTGACAGGGAACAATAACTCCAAAAGAGAATGGAATAAGGGCAAGAAAAGAAACAATTACAATAGAACTTAGAGTTATATATAGCTATTTTAACAGTGAAATGAGACCTAATTGTCAATCTAGTATTATGCTTAAATTCAGGTGTTCAAGGTATCAAGTTCGAAAGCTCATCAGAACAATTACCATGAAAATAGGTATAGAAAAGCAGACAGAAGCTTTGTTACGGTGATGAAGGAGTGACTGAAGCTGAGATGACAAGAGGGAACCACTGCACTTTCAAACAGGTAATAAGATAAAAAATAGATATTTGCTGTATGAGACCAAATTTGACATACGGTTATATTTCTGCGGCAGTCTGCAAACAGAAAGGCTGAGGTCATTCTGAGTCTGATGCAAACAAAGTATATTAACTAGTGTTTTATATATTTTTATTTTTAGGATATTACATTAAAAACATGTAAGAATCATTACACAACTGCAGTTGTATTTCAACGCATATCAATGTGCCTCAACAGGTGATTGTAAATTACTGGTGAATGAATGATTCATTTTAATGAATCATTCATACCAGGGTATTTTACATGTTTTTGGTGTAATATCCTAAAATAAATTATATTGCTCCACTCTGTAATTAAAATTAAATGTTACAAACTTTGAAATTGTCTTCTATTCATTCTCATCATACATAAATATATATATAAATATATATATATATATATATTATATATATATATATATTATATATATATATATATATATATATATATATAGTATATATATTATATATATATATATATATATATATATATAGTATATATATTATATATATATATATATATATATATATATATATATATATATATATATATATATATATAATAATCCTGAAAGCCCAAGAACTACCCACCTACATTTCACTTAAAAGGATCTTCAAATTATTCCTTTTCTTTTTTCAAATCTCTATAGAGATATTATGTCTAGCCGCACTGATGAGCTGTGATACAGCGAAACAGTCTGTCTGTGGATGACATTATATATAAAATATATATATATATATATATTTATATATATATTTTATATATATATATAAATATATATATATATAATATTTTATATAAATATATATATATATTTTATATATATATATATAAATATATATAATATATATATATTTTATATATATATATATATATATATATATATTTTATATAAATATTTTATATAAATATATATATATTTTATATATATAAATATATATAATATATATATATTTTATGTATATATATATATTTTATATAAATATATATAAAATATATATATTTTATATATATATATATAAATATATATAATATATATATATTTTATGTATATATATATTTTATATAAATATATATAAAATATATATATATTTTATATATATATATAAATATATATAATATATATATATTTTATGTATATATATATATTTTATATAAATATATATAAAATATATATATATTTTATATATATATATAAATATATATAATATATATATATTTTATGTATATATATATATTTTATATAAATATATATAAAATATATATATATTTTATATATATATATAAATATATATAATATATATATATTTTATGTATATATATATATTTTATATAAATATATATAAAATATATATATATTTTATATATATAAATATATATAATATATATATATTTTATGTATATATATATATTTTATATAAATATATATAAAATATATATATATTTTATATATATATATATAAAATATATATATTTTATATATATATATATATATATATATATGTAAAATAATCCTGAAAACCCAGGTACTACCCACCTACATTTCACTTAAATGGATCTTCAAATTATTCCTTTTCTTTTTTCAAATCTTTTTCTCGGATACCAATTTATTGTGTTATACTGGCATATTGTACCAACTGAGTATAATTATTAGTATTTGTCATGTTGAATCACTGATATATGACTAAATATATATTTACCTTTAATTATTTGTATATTCAGTGTAATCTATTGTTTAAAATAATCTAATTTTGAACATGAAAAGAAAGCATACAGTTGCAGTATGGTGTAGCACCAATTTTCCTCCAATCACTACAGTTAATCACTAATAAGGAAATACCAGGTGTTGTAAGCTCGGATGTGTGGATGGTGTAATGGATAATGACTCTGAATGAGAAAACAGAAAGCCAAATTCAAATTCCAGTCAGATTTGTTACATTCACTTAGACGCAAATACCCTTGGGAAACATGTGAATCCACCTCTTCTCCCCGCTGATATGTGTTAATTCGTAGGACTTGTATCTGAAAATCAATGTAAACTTTGGATGCAATTTGTATCTTAAGATAGATTAAAGATAAGGAACCATGTCATGAAGAGAATCTATTAGATGTATCTGTTGGTCGTTATTCATGAGAAATAAGTTATCATGTTCATTTTAAATTTAATATTTTAATTTATATTGGTAGATTCAAACTGAGATATTATCACAAGATAGCCACCAATGAATTTCAAACTGAACCCTTTATTTAATCTATGGCATAGACTGTTCTTTTTCCATTGTTCATGTTTAAGGATATCTTGTGTTCCTTAGTCATATATAATGCAGGCTAGAGATTGAATTAAAAATTATTTTGAGTTCAGTTTGTAAGTGACTGAAACCAAGCAGCCAGATCAGGACCAATAATATTGCTGTTTCTTCTTTGGATTTTATCAAGGATCTCAAGGTACATAGTAGTAGCACTGGACCATATGTGGCAGCAATATTCTAAGCATGGATGAATAGTAGACATAGATATGTAAGATAGATTCTGGAGAAAAAATTGTCTTGCTTGACATGGTGAACCAACTTTCTTAGCAGCTGATCTAGCAATGGATTCAATACAGTCTTTCCACTTCATGTCAGCTAAGAACATTAGCCCAAAAAATTGCAATGAGTCATTTTCCTGGGGGTTAGCATCAGCCACGTTGATGGAAGATCGAGAGGAGTCTTTTATATGATTAATGGGGAGAGTTTTAGTTTTGGAGGTGTTAAATTTAGCAAGTTATCTTTTGCCCCAGTTAATGATGTAACAAAGTAAAGAAAATTACCACTATTTTATATACATACATAATTAAAAGCTTCTGTTTTAATTCTCATAAAATGTTTTGCATACAAATAATAGTTTAATTTTGTTTAGTTCAGCCAAACTACTTTTTTTACACCTGTATCTTATATCCCAAAATTTGCATTGACATATTTCTCATCAGTGACTGTAAAGGCACCAGTGTATAAATGTTATTTTTTTTTATGTATATGCAGATCTAATTTATACAATTATTTAATTAGAACCCTCAATTTGACCTTTGAGTTTGTTGTTAATTCTTTTATGTTCTTTTTGATTGGAGATGTGAAAGATTTTTCTTAGTTTTAATCATGCAACCGGATGACAATGAAAGAATGAATTAAAACTGAGGGATGAAAGTGTAAGTGACAATTGAGTTAACCTTTAAAATGATCTTTTGACTTTACTAAAAAAGCAGCATGAGAGGAAAATATAAAAAAACAAGAAAGAAACATATATAATATCTGAGCTTTCAAAATACAGAAAGAAAGAAGCAGTATAAAGGGAAAAAATGAGTCATTTCAAATAAAAAACCATTGATACTATTTCAGCTCAGGACTACAAATATTTCAATATAATATTTGTATGTGATGCAATAAGTCATTATTGCATATAAAATGCTACAAATAAAAGTAGGAGGTAAAAAATTGTCAACCTTTTTATTACCTTCAAAGTGTGCAATAAACCCATTCAATGATTTAATTGAATTTTTTTTTTATGTTGATTTTATTTAATGAATAATTTTTTTCAGAATAATTTTTCTAATTTAGTTTAATTTTTATTTTATATTATTTGTATTTAAATCTTGTGTTTAAATTCTATTTTATTGTTTTTCATTTATTTTCGTTTTTATTTGTTTTATTCTTTCTTTTTTTGACATATACAGTTTGAGACATCTGTTTTCATGGGAGGGTAATTTTTAGAAAATAATATAAGGACAACTTCTTTTTTCTGTGATTTTTCAGCAAAAGAAAACTTAATAAACCTGTTTAAAATTGGTCATGTAACTAACTGGTAAAATTGTCCTAATGAACAGTACTAATAACACAACTAATAATAGCACAAACATAAAAATAAGAAAAAATGGCAGGGAGTGAAAAAGGGATTCTTTAAACAGCTTATAATGAAACACCAGTAGCTATTTAATTTTAAATTTCTAATCAGAGGACTGTTGTTGACCGTTTATCTACTTCTAGTTCAGTTGCATGGGAACCGTCAAGTACACTCCAATGATCTATTAAGTAAGAAAGGAAAAGAGAAGATTTGCTTTCAAGGATACATGTATACAAAACAGATTATAAGATCAACTTTTTTTTCTTTAAGCATTTCACCCCACTGGCATGAAAGGGGTTACAGAGGGTAGAGAAAAAGATTAAAGAGGCATGTTTGGGGAGAGGATAAAGAGAAGGATGGGGGAACAAGATCAAGGTATCAGAAGATGACATTACACTTGAATATTTGAAGATTATAGTTATCAGGGAAGCAAGTAAGAGGAAGAGAATTCCACAGATGGGAAGTGCAAGAGACGAAGCTGTTTGAGTAGAAGAGACAGTTACATTTAACCATTTTGACAGTGAAAGGGTGGGACCAAGATTCCAACCTAGTAGCTCGCTTAAATTTATGCAGTCTGGGAACCAGAGAAAGCAACTTAGAACAGTTGCCATGAAAATACTTACAGAAAAAATCAGAGGGAAGCCACAGCACATCTGTGAGAAAGCGACTGTAGATGTCAGATCAGGGCCTATCACATTGCATATCTGTATTTTGTTGAGGTCCTCGAGACTTACAGCAAGGGCATCAGATCATATATGACAGCAATACTCCATGCAAGGATAGATGGCTGATTTATAGATTTGAAGGATGGACTCAGACAAGAAAACCTTTTTGGCTTGACACAGAAAATCAACTTTCTTTGTCATAGATGAAGCTGTTGAGACTATGTATTTGTTCCACTTCATATCAGTGGACAGTATGAGACCAAGCAGGCACAATGAGAACTGCTATCAGATAAAGATTTTTTTTTCCTATTTTTCCACTTGGGCCATTATTACCTAAATTCAATTGTCATACATTGGGGTCATTTATTTGACTCATAAAATCTTTGATCCTTCTGACTACTAATTGACATGAATGGTCATTTTGCACCTTAAGAATAATAATTCATAGATTTTTGGCTGATAATATTAATCACAGGTAAGTAATTTTCTCAGCTTTGGAGGAATCAGTACATAAGTAGAAACAAGCATAAATTACTGCAAATTTTATTACTTTTAATCACTTTATCATTTTTAGGGTGCATACTTACTTTCTGACCTGGAAGTTGAAATAATTTTAAATTGCTTATAAACATATTCTGCACAGCTCAAATTATTTACATTTTCCAGTAAAGAAATCACAAAATTAAAGACAGTCTTATAAGTTCTGCTACAAAGTTTTTTTTAACATTGAAAATGTGAAAACCAAAATGTTTTCCAAAAGCTAAGCAAATTAATAAGAAAGACAAAAATTTAGTTAGAAACAAAAAATAGTGTGCTGAAATGTTATGCAATATTAGTCCTCCTATATGACAATCTCTAGCCAATCTCTTCACAGGGATAAAAGGGACTTGAGGCAGTAGAAATGTGGTTCTTCAGAAGGATATGACTGAACATGTGAATAATAAGGAAGTTTTAAGGAAAATGTAAGCAAAAAATGCCTTCCAAAAGTTAAAATAATAAGAAACAAGAAAAAATGCTGAAATGTCGTCTAAAAGTAGCAATCCTATATGATAGTGAATGATGGACAATCTTCTTGCAGGTGAAAAAGAGGTGAAGCAGAAGAAATGTTTTACAGATCGATCCTAAGAATACAATAGACTAAACATGTGAATAATAACAAAGTTTTAAGAAAAATGGGGTCAAAAGTTATGCTTATACTTAAAATTAGAAAAAGGCAATTGAATTTCTTAGATACATAATGAGGAAAGGAAGCTTGTAGAATTTAACACTCACAGGTTTCACTAAAGGCAAAAGAGACAAAAGAAAGCAGTGAGTAGCCAACCTAACAGGCTTGTCTAAATGGATGGTAGAACAGGGACTGGGGAGGATAATGAAAAGAAAAACCTTGCTAAGATCTATAAAGGACAGAGTCATGATCACCCATACAGAAGAGATACAGGATATAGAAGACGAGACCATATGTCTGAAAATTAATTTTAT
This sequence comes from Acanthosepion lycidas, assembly GCA_963932145.1. Classification (NCBI taxonomy): domain Eukaryota; kingdom Metazoa; phylum Mollusca; class Cephalopoda; order Sepiida; family Sepiidae; genus Acanthosepion; species Acanthosepion lycidas. Next base: position 33,779,555 of record OZ010572.1, on the reverse strand, counting down.
ATAGATGATACAGTGTAAATCATACTTTAAATCAAAACCTTCATTTTGGGGACCCTTAACTGTTATGTGGCCCCTTCACAACTAGCAACAATCTGTTATCAATCAATAAGGTCTAAATGGCCATGTTGCCCTTGCAAAAACTGCTAGGCATAAATGGCAGGGAACGAGGTGAAAATAAACCAAACAGTTAGCCTTTTGCATGCACCTAATATAATGGGGTTGTTTCTCAAGTGATTACCATGAGAGGTCATCAGAAAGAGCTTGTTAGGATAAAGTGACACATTCAAGGTTTTTCCTGTTGAAATACACAAGTGAGATGAAGCATTTAAGGAACCAGATACCAAAATCTAAGCTATGCATAGTTTCTAGTGAGCTTATACAGTTAGGGATGCAGAAGATTTCAGAAATTTTACCAACTATAAGGCACTCTGAGATATTTTTTAATGCATATTAGAGTGAATTCAAAGGTCAGTGTTCTACTGGCTAATGATTCTATTGTTAAAATAGCCTTATTTTAATAATAAACACTTACAAATATCCCTCAACTTTGATTATGTTGCTTCAGAGGTCATCAGGAATAAAGGGACCTAACTCTTAAGCTTTATTTTTTTTTATAATCTATCAAACACTGCCAGTGAGTACTGTATATTCACTTGTATATGTTCCAGTTTTCTTATGCAAAAATAGAGGGTCACACTATAGACAGGTAATTTTTTTTAAGTGGTTAAAAAACAATGCCATGTATCCTCAAGGACACATGTCACAGTGGATAAAGGCATTAGTTAGATCCAGTGACAGGACCCAAAGAGTGTGAGTTCAATGCCTGGTTAAGGTGGTGAACTTGGAGAGGGGAAATTAACAGGAGATAACTGATAACTGACATCCATTAGACATGGCACGTGGAACTAGAACAGTCTACTCTAGTGAGCAAAATAACGGGTTCAGTTTGACATCCCAATGACCCGAAGAAGGCTGGAGTGTACAACGGCTGAAACGTTGTGATAAATATGACAACAAAGATGAGGACAATAGTTTGAATAATGTAAATAGTGTAGGTTAAAAAAATCATGCATTTTTTTTGTGAACAGTTGCACTATAAATATGTCATTTTTAACTGGAGGGGTTAAAATTTATACAAAAAACAACAAAGATCACACTATAAATGAAAGCTTATACCCAAGCATATACAAGAGTTGGTTGTGATTTTTAAGCTTGCATCATCACTGCTTTAATAAGATCAGTATTTTTCACCTTAAAATCTTTTGTTTTGAAATGTTTACAGTGAACATATTCAGGGTTGATGCAAACAGAAAATTTTAGCACCTTAAATGCCAGTGGTCTTCACTTAATACTGCTAGGTGGCATGGTAATCAGCAATAACAGGAAATAATTCAATTTCTTTTTCATTTTTTTGTTTTAAGAATAGGTAGGTTTTAAAATTTCCAACATTGTTTATTTTAAAAAAAAATGAATGTTGAATTGTTTATTCAGAAGGAGGATGATAAGAACTTTTGCATGCACCTAATATAACTTTTGCCTACACCTAATATAACTTTCATGCACCAACTATAACTTTTGCATGCACCTAATATAATGTTCTTGACTGCTACCCAGCCATGGATAAACTCAGAAAATTTATAAATTTTATCAGTGTCAGTGGGTTAGAAAATTGTTTTTTTCCTGGATGAAATTTTGAGCTAAATAGGCTTTTCAGCTTTTCTATGAACTGAAAAATTTGCTGGAAATTTTCCAATATTTCTTAGTGAAACCCTATTTATCTCTTACTTAAAAACAGTGTGAATCAGAACTTTAAGACATAAAAAATATTAAAAAAACAACCTCATTTGTTCATCTTCATATTTGGTGTCAAACTTGGGTTGTTTTCTTCTCCTCCTTGGATTCCATCTTGCCAAAAAAGACACAGAGTGCCTTGGAACCATTCCCTGCATGCCAAACAATCAGTGAACAACTTGGCAGCAAGTTATTTAATTGCAAGAATTTTTCAGGAACTTCCATTTAACAGGTCTGTCTTGAGAATACAAATGTTAATCAATCACAAAGTGCCCCCTACCCCAAGGGAATGAATCTGTTGGTTTTATTTCAACAGTGAAACGTGATAGTCACTGACAGGTGAGGGAGGGAAGGAAAAGAGAAGAAAACATTTCGCAATGACAATACTTTGACCAACTTGTCTCTATATGCATATAGTTGATGTATGCATGTGGATATTCCAGTCTCTACATAAATTCATGAAGTCACACACAAGAGATACCCACTAGAAATACATAGATAACAACAAGATGCTTATTTGTTTTGGCAAAGCAGGTAAATGCTAGATATGCACATACAGTGGTCCCTTGTTATTGATAGTGGATATATTCCAAAACCCCTCTGCCTGAAACCACTGATCAAGAGCAACTTAGTGTATACTAGATATATATATATATATATATATATATATACACTTGTAAGGCAAAGTTTAATATGCAAGTTAGGCACAATAAGAAATTAACAAACACTAATGATGAAATAGAAATGATAACAATATATTGTAATAAAGTGTATGGGACAGAATATTTATTCTTACTGTAGATCTTAACAACTTAAGTATACTGATTTTATCATTGCTTATAAAGTAAATACTTTTTGTTTTTTCGCTTCCACATACCAAACCACTCTAGTACTTTAGGAACATTATTAAATAAATCTTATGAATGGTTTGTTCCTGGATTTGACTGCAGGTCACACTGAGAATGAGGATAATTGTGGTGGCAGATGAATGTCAATAAATTCTTATTAAAAAAAAAAAAAAATCATTTGCATTTTTCATACCATATAGTATCACTTAACAATTGTGCAAAAAGAAAAAAATAATTTTATTTGTTGTGTTAAAATCCATCTTCTGTATTAAATTCAAATTGACATTAATTTGTAAATATAAATAGAAATAATTAATAACATTAAAACCTATACCAGACTAAACAAGGCTAAATAAATATCTGCATAACAAAGAGTTGCATTTTATGCCACCAAAACTTTAATTAATGCACCTATTTTGATTTATTTATCCAAAAGTTTCCATTTTTGTAGGTGTAATATATATCCACCTACACACACACACACACACACATATATATATATATATATATATATATATATATATATATATATATATATATATATAGTCTTTAGGATTTCTACAATTACGCAAGTTGGTATCATTATTGTTTGTTGCTTTGGAATGGCAATTATTACTTAGGTTTAAGTGTTGATTTAAAATTTTATTATTATGTTTTTTAATAATTTTGACAAGCTATATTTTTTTTATAATTTTTTTCAAACAATAGTGTTTATTAATAATTATGTTAAGCTATAGCTGTACAGATAATCTTGAAAAAAAATGACTGTGCATTGCAAAATAGGTGTCAAACTTATTCCCTTGTTTACCTATGTACTATTTCAACTAGAGAAAATCCAACAGTTAAAAAATTTTATATTGGCAGTACCAAAATTTCCTTTAAAACTAGGTGGTATCAACACACATTATCTTTCAACAACAATAGAATACCATAATAGAACATCCCTTTCTTAATATTTTTGGTACTTAAAAAAAGTTAACAAAACTCCTATGGTAAAATGGAAAATATTAAAAAAACTAGAACTTGTAAATACTTACATGATTTATGTTCCCTGTGTTTACAAGAAAAATTACATACAAAGTTTGCTAACAAAAAAAGCTCTGTTAAACCAAAGAAATGAATTAATGATGTTATGCCAGCATTGTACCTTAAAAAATTTTTTTCATAAATAATTATGTATTACAATTGTATAGCTATTATTTTATTAGTATATAGTGGTCCAACCAATATTTATTTGATTTATTCATCTTTAATGTTGTCATGCTTTACTGTTTATATATATATATATATATAATAAAAATATAGTTTTAAGGTATGCTATATTTATGAATAAAAGTGCTCAATATCTGAGATAGAGCAGAGATAGAATAAACAAGTCTAAATAAATATATTATAAGTAATTAACAAACTACAATTTAACACATCAACACAAGTAAATGTAATAATAATCAACAACAAATAAGTAATAAATAATGAGTAAAACTGCAACAAATAACAGCCTTCAGATCCACAAATATTTCTCCCCAATTCCTTTTAGAATAATTTGAAATATAACTGTTTCTGCCATCAAGCTAATACAATAGACCTTGCTACCCGTAATGCACAATTGAGCAGTATATATAAATAGCCAAGCTAAAACACAACATACAAGTCCTGAAGATTGTGTTGAAGCATAAAACAGACTATTGCTGCTTAGTGTTAACCTCAATGCCTATTTATTTACAGGGTATGATGGATAAACTGTCAACTAAATTATGCAAAAATGAAAATAATACTGACATATCATTTTAACATATATATTTACCAAAATTACACAAAAATATCTTGAAATACTAAAGAGTAAATTTATTCAATAAAATCGTCATGACCTCCTGATGACTTTGGAATCTCCTGCAACTCCTCTGAAAGCTCTCCTTGTTTAAGTTGGTGAATTCTGCCATAATCCTTGCCTTCAGTTCATCTTTGTTGTTACAAGAAGTTTTGTTGGTCTCTTGCTCAACTGTGCTCAACACATAATAATCAATGTTGTGGGTTGATGTAGTTGCAGAAATTGTCTGACAGCTGTGACTTGACTGTGTTCTCCTACTTTTGTGGCATGGTGCAGAACAGGGTATTCCATCAGCTACCCTCTTGGCACAGGGCACCACAACCTACTCAAAGCACCTGATGTAGGCCTCCATGTTGAGGCCCTCACAAACAAATTCAGAATTTCTTTCTTATCACAACAATCAGAGTGGGTTTTCCAAGCTACCATACCTTCATAATTGCCATTAGACTGATCTAGCTCTTTCCAAATCTGCAGATTGACACCCAAACACTTAGAAATGCTCATATTGGAGCTTCCAGTATGAATGTCAAGCAGTACACCATGCTGTTTCAAAGTTTCTGGTGGAGTGAAATTGGTCATGGTGCTCGTGTTTTCATGGATGTGCTTAGCTGACCCTACTATACTGTGGAGTTGACAAAAACAAATGCTGTGTATGTGTTTGTATATATATATATATATATATATATAATTATTTACTTTAGCATGTTAAAATGTTATAAAAAATTGCTACACAATTACAGTTATCTTTCAACATCATAAATGTGTCTCTTCAGGCAATGTTAACTACTGGTGAGTGAAAGATTAATTTGATTTCAAAGAACAGAATACTTTAAAAAGTAGACTTGTGGGCTTTGCGATGATTAACCAATCAAATGTGACATACACTAATTTCAAATTCACTGGAATTTTTTTTTAATTTAGGTCATGACACAAAGTTGTCGGCATATAAAAGATAGACAATTTCCTTATGGTCAGATATAGATTGTTATATTGTTTTGTAAGAGGTATCGAAATCAGACACTAAAACTTACCAAGAAGTGAAAGTGATGGGAAGGTAATTTAACATAATGTCAGTCAGTTATATGCTTGTTCAGCTTCTTATATAAAATTTTGTTGTTGATAAATAAAAGATCACTTTAAGAAACTAGCAAACAACTGTTTGAAAAAAATGATTTAAGAATACATAACTACTTTCACAAATTAATATGCAACTGTTAAATAGAGCATCCCTATAAGATGTTAATAATATTAACTAATCAATGTAAGATGTTAATAATACCAACCAAACAACAGTACATCCATATAAGTTGTTAATAATACTAAACAAACATTAATACAAAGCAATATTAAATCAAAATGAAGCAGACAAATAGAATAGTAAGCCATATAACATGCACCACAGTTCATCTACTGATTATTACTATAAGTAAAAGTTATTTTTAAATTCATTTAAAATTTTATTATTATACTTCTTTATAATCTTCTGAAGATTATCAGTGCAGCTATAACTTAGTTTTAATGTGTTTCTGTTAAATATTTTACTAAGAGGGTTACTTTTAGGGAATTGTTTATCAATTAAATGGAGAAACTTTTAACCTAACTTAGTACTGGCTAAATGGTTATTTCATTGTACTTGTAACCACTATTTTTTTAAAGCAGTCTTATAAATACTGCTCTATTTATCAAACATATCTTTGTCAGATGAGTTGTTACTAATCCTGTGTTCTATAGATGAGGGTATATGCTTGATTACAGACAGAGGATGGTTAGAATTGGTATGAATATATACAGAGTTAGAATTATTTTTCATATAAGGTTGGAATACATCATTTACACGGTCTATCAAACAGTTTAACATTATTAGTTACCTTAACCTTTAATTTAAGCTTTTTAAGCTTTTTTTTTTTTTTTTAGTTAATTCACCTTGGCAACTCTCCAAGATTTTGTTTTCTTCACTGAAGCGATGAACTGAATATATGGTCCTGTGCTTTAAAGCATTGGTTGATTGATCCAAAATGTGACTTGAACCCAAAGAGTTGCGAGTTCAATTCCTGGCCTCAGCAGAGAGAAAATTGTGGATAGTTATCACTAAAGCTGAGATATCCAAAGGCATGGTATGTGGAATTAGAACAATCTACACAGTGAAACTAAATAGAGGGTTCGGTTCAAGATTCCAACAAATATCATCTGAAGATTGGAATATACAACAGCTGAAACATCATGAATGTGGCAGCAAAGATGGGGGCGACAGTGTAAATGAGAACATTAGTCATAATGTAAATAATGGGTTAGATTAATTAACCAAAGTCTGCACTAAGTGAGACATGGGTTCATGATGTCAGTCTACTTAATGTGTATGATTATGTAAGTGCGTAATTTTTACAGTTACACACTTGTCTTATATTCTTCTCAATAAAAATTACAATTAAAACATTATTCAAACAAAATTTTATAATGGTGAGAGATTTTTAGTAGAGAAAAGAGAAAGGTTTCAAATTTGAGCTACAGTTGTATTTTTTTTTTTTTTTTTTTTTTGCAAAAGGCAAGTATCCACTTCTCCCTGTCAGATATGTTAACAAAAATGTCTTAATATTGTCATATGATGATAGTTGATTTAAAATTGAGTAAGCAACTGGGTAAACTGTTCTCCTATAAATATTTACCCTGCCCTAGAAGCACCACCAAAAAGCTCTTACCCACATTATGAACATTGATAGAAAGTTATCACTAAATACAGTGTATATAATTCCTTTGTGTGTGGCTTATGGCTCCTAACAGAAACACTATTTTTGTTTATAGTAATAAATGGAACAGTCTGCAACTGTACTTTGGAAATTAATAAACTTCACCTGCCACACTGTGAATAGAGGGAGAATTAATTTATTATATTACTAGTATAGACAGCTGAAATTTCCTGGACACATAAGGAAGGCGTGCTTGGAAAACTTAACACTCCCCGAACATATTGATGGAAAGTGAGATAGAAGAAGGCAGCAGGCCACATACCTGATGAGTTTGTGTGAATAGTTGGCAGAATAGGTGTTAAAATACTTGGCAAAGGGAGAAACACTGTGAAGGGACACAAGGGATAGTAAGTTATGGAGAGCAATGATAGCCCACACCATGAATGGACATGACATGTAGAAGAAGGCAGCTAACAAAAGTGTGAGTGGGACATGATGTTTCTTCAGATGTAAAGTTAAAATATGTAATATTAAAGTTATCAGTTTATTGATTGTAATTGTTATGACGAAGGCAAAAGAAAAGGGAGATAAAGATTTAAACCATATTTGACACATATAAATAGCTCATTAGAGGATGTTAAAATTAGTTCTTTAATTTTCATTCTTCTGTATTGTTTTGTTCACTGATTTTCCCTAAGCTGACCTCTTTTTATACATCATCATTTATTCAGTTAGCACATTTTTGCACCACTGTGGTTACCCCTCTCCCTCCATCTCACAATTGTTGTTCTTGGTGATATTCAAAGCAGAACAGTGCAATGGCTTACCAGTTCCTTTTGCATTGAGGATGTTGAGGTTATCCAGTTACTCATCTGAGAAGTTAAAATGGCAGGACCTCCGAGGCAGCAGACAGCTTGAATTCAGAGTTTTCCTTCTCCTAGACTGGTTGCCAACCAAGGCTATAGGGCTCAGTCTGCGCTTTTATTTATCCATAGCTAGTGGGGAGATGGATTCATATCTTTTGCAAGGGTACATAAGTGAAGGCAATAAACTTGACCAGGATTTGAACTCAGATCTCCACTTCCTCAATCTGAGCCACTATCTATTATTCCACCATGGCTTTTTAATATTTTAACTAATTTCAAAATATTTTCATTTCTTTTTTATTTGTTTTCTCCTTTCATTTCTCTTTCTGATTTCTTCCCTTTTTTTTTTTTTTTTTCTTTTACAATCTAAAAATTTTCTCTAGTCCTTATCTTTGGTGCCATCTCCCACTTTCTCTTTCTAAATTCTTTCCTTGGAATAAAACTTCTTATCATTTTGCTTTACTCAAATCCATTCCCCATTTTTTAACTTCTGCATTATTACTTTCACTTCACACTCATTTAGTCTTTTTTTTTTTTAACTCACTTTCACTATCTCCATCTTCTCCCTGCTTTTGTTTTCTTCCCTTCCTTTTATTTTTCTGAATTATTCAGTCTCTTTCTTTCTTTTTCCTTTATTTGTTATTTCCCCTTTATCTTTCATCATCTCATTTTACCTATATTCTCCTGTTTTACATATGGTCTAATTCACAGGACATAAAACATATGCAAAAAAAAAAAAAACAAACTCAAATTGCTGCTACTCTTGTCATGTACTTGTTTGATTTTTTTTCTTCTTCATTTCTGTTATTTTTATTTTGCTTGAGAGTTTTGTTTTCAAATGGATTCTTAACAAATCCTCCCAGTTCTTGTTCTTGGCATCATCTTGAATGGTCTGATGAGAATCCTTCCAAAGATTTGTCCTGACATACACAATTCATTACAATGGAGCAAACAACATTTAGCAGGTTCATCTCTTTCTGTTCCATCAGGAAAAAAAAAAACATAAAACTCACTCACATGTGTCATTTTCTCAGGAAGTAATTTTTCTTTTCTTAGTCCTAATTTTCCAGAATTTTAACTGTTTTATGTAAGAAATATTGACTACTTTATATATATATATATATATATATATATATATATATATATATATATATATATATATAAGACATATTTTAAAAATAACTTTTCATAAACTTTCTTTATGAAAGAGAAAATATTTGCACAGTCATTTCTGAGAGAACAGGTTCTATGAAAAAATAAATAATAAAAGCTATTAGTATAATACCTGTTATGACACATGTTCCATCCTTGATATTGAGCACTTTCATCCATAAATATAAGATGTCTTAAAACTATTTTTATCATATATATATATATATATATATATATATATATATATATACACATGCACACCATCTATATCTCTCTCCTTCATTCTCTCTCTCTCTCTCTCTCATATATATATATATATATATATATAAACTGATTTTGATATATAAAACTTGATTTATAAGGTCCATAACCCTGATTTTGAAGCTAATCTTCCAACCAGGATCCTAAATGCTACTAGGCCAGAAATTGGTAAAATTAGTAAGATTATCCTTGATAGAGTTAACAAGCTGATTAAAAACACCTTGAACTGGTACAGTGGATTAATATTAGGTTGGTGCAAAAATAATGACGTAATAATGTCGTTTTTTGACGTTATTACGTCATTATTTTTGCACCAACCTAATACCACTGATGTCATCAATTGGTTTAATAATATAAATGATAAAATTAATTGTTCATTGATCCAGTTTGATATTGTAGATTACTACCCATCCATTTCCAGGGATCACTTTACGTTGACTTTAGAATTCACCACCAAGTACTCCAATCTTTTAAACAAGGACCTGGACATAATTGTGAACTCTAGAAAATCTGTCCTTATCCATAACAAAAAACAATGGATAAAAAATAATTCAGTTAACTAATTTGATATTGCAATGGGATTGTTAGACTCAGCTGAGTCTTTCAACCTTGTTGGTTTGTTCATTTTATATAACCTTATTGCCCACCATGATAGCAACATAGAAGACATAGGTTTATATGGAAATAATGGCCTTATGATGGTGAAAAATTCTACAAAAATTAAAACTGGCAGAATCACTAAGTTAATACATAGGGAATTTAACATCTAAACCTGAAAGTTAAAATCAACATAAATTTAAAAAATGTAGATTTCTTTGATGTAACACTAGATTTAGTCAATAATACAAACCAACCCTACATGAAAACTAATGCAAATCCATTATATATCCACCCATAATCAAACACATACCCTCCCCCATAGAATATAGAATTACTCATAACTCTTCCTGTGAAGATGTATTTTATAAACACAGCAAATTTTATATCACTGTCTTAAAAAATAGTTTCTATAAGTGCCCTGACATTAAATATAAGAAAAGTAGCAGTATGGAAAAAAAATAGAAACAGAAAAATCATTTGGTACACCCCCACCACTTAACCAAATGGTCAGTACTAAGTTAGGACAGAAATTTCTCAATTTGATTAAGAAACACTTCCCCAGAAATAATCCGCTTAGTAAATTTTTTTTTAATAAAAATACACTTAAATTAAGCTATTGTTGTACAGATAACCCTGAAAAATTATTAAAAAACACAATAATAAAATTTTATATTAAGACTTACACCTAAGTAACAACAGCCATTCCAAAGCAACAAACAGTAATATCAAAAATTTCTTTCAAACTCAGTGGTATCAACACATATCTTTCAGCAACAATGTGTATCATAACAGAACGTCCCTTTCTAAATATTTTTGGCACTTAAAAGAAGTTAAGAAAACCCCTACAGTAAAATGGAAAATATTAAAAATAACTAGAACTTGTAAAACCCTACATGATCCATGTCCCCTATGTTTACAAGAAAAATTGCATATTATAAAGTTTGCTAACAATAAAGATCTATTAAACCAAAGAAATGGATTAATGGTGTTATGCCACCATTGTCTACCTTTTACCTTAAAATATAGTTAAAAAAAATTTTCATAAATAATTACGTATTATATTTGTCTAGTCATTATCTTATTAGTATATGGTCCAACCAACATTTATTTGATTTATTCAACTTTAATATTGCCATGTTTTACTGTCTATTCAGTATAATTAACAACCTACATAGATGTGTTGCAGGGCTGATAAAGATGTCAACCCCACAAACTGTTTTATGGTGAAGAAAGGTGTGAACAACCAAGACAATGAGGAGACAAGGACACAGGTTTATATTTAACTAAAATGTCAGTTTTATTACACTAAAATGATGTGCATTTTTATAACAACACAGAAAAGGATTACTCCATGAGGAATGTCTGGATTGTAGTCAGATCTGGTTAGTTTGGTCAAGTGCCCTAAGAAGTCAGGAAAACAGGACTGCTGGCTAAGGCAGGCAAGACAGGAAAAAGCTTTGGAACTGAAACAACAAATTTTTGTAGTTTGGAGAAAATGAAGCCCTTTTGTGTCTTGCCTTAACAAGGACAGTTTGTGAGAGTCTCCTTCCAAGAACTTGGTTGTGTGATCCACGGATGACAGAACTAGAAAGAATGTGTTAGTGACAGGAAGTTTGAATGGTTGCCACCTAGCTGTCTGCTTCAATGATTTGGGTGAATTGTCAGAGATATTACGACCCACGGTTGGAAACCTCCTGCCTTCTGGCCATCTACTTCAACGATTCTGCTATAACTTTAGCAATTATCAAGAATGATTCTTTTTTTTTTTACTGTTAACTTATGATTGTTTTATCCATGTATCTCTGTATTTATACATTCAGTTAAAAGTAAAAATAAAATCATCCTTGATAATGGCTAAAAGTATCACCAAAAGTATTTGGACATCCAGAACATTGATACAGTTTCTACATAATTTATGTACAGAAAAGAACACCATATATAACATATATAAATATAACACAAGATACATGCATAAAATAATTAATATTTTCACTTAAATGGAAAAATAAAATCATCCATGATAATGGCTAAAAGTATCACCAAAAAGTATTTGGACATACAGAACATTGATACAGTTTCTACATAATTTATGTACAGAAAAGAACACCATATATAACATATATAAATATAACACTAGATACATACATAAAATAATTAATATTTTCACTTAAATGTAAAAATAAAATCATCCTTGATAATGGCTAAAAGTATCACCAAAAGTATTTGGACATACAGAACATTGATACAGTTTCTACATAATTTTCATCAACTGCCTATTTGTTTATTTCCAGATGACAACAATTGGGGAAAAGGAATGATCATGTAGGAGGAAAGATCAAGGGTAAGTAAGGAAGTAAACTTGAGAAAAAATGAAAGATGGAAGGGATAAAAATAAAAGAAATACATAGGTTTTCTGTCTTGAATTTTATTACTCATTTACCCCTTATGTATTTTAAATTGTGTGAAGCTTTATTTAATACATAGATATTATTCACTTATTTTTTTTATTTTAGTTTCCCTATTCTTATAGTTTTTATGTTTTATTCAGTAAAATCTGTTTAAACAGGCATTATATTAGGTTGACGCAAAAATAATGTCATTTTTTGACGTTCAACTTTAAAAGAAAAACGACATTATTTTTGCACCAACCTAATAATATTTTCAGTGAAAATTTTATTTCATTTAGTTAAGTGTTGATTTCCTTTCTTTTCTTTTAAACATTATTTCCCTTCAGGATTTAGATGATCATGACCCTCCACAAGTCTCTTTTTCTTTATTATTTGTTATTTATCATGACAAGGGAAATATATTTGAGTTTTTTTCCTATTGTCTTCTCTACAATTTTGAATTAAGAATTTTCCTTCTACTAGACTGGCTGTAATACAAGGCTAGAGAGCCCAGTCTACCCTACTGTAACCCAAATCTGGGTGAAGGAAGAAGAGAGAGATTCATGCCTTTCTCATGGGTGTTCTTTTAAAAGTGAACACAACAGACTGTGCCAGAATTTAAACTTAGTTCATAGATTTCTGTGTCAATAACAATTACTTTATCCTCATATTTTTACAGGCTAGAAGAAAATGCAGAGGAATTACTTCTCTCCTTTTTAGGTTAGTATGAAATTTGACATGAAAAGAAATCACTAAGTAAAAATGAATATTGCTTACAGTCTGTCAGAGAAAATTTTATTCCCTACAAGATAAAAGCTTGCATGTACAAAATAAATAACAAACTCTTTAAGAAAAAAATAAAATTCATTTAACAGAAATTGAAAATGTATCACATCAGTTGCAGCAAAAATAAAATTTCCCAAATAATTCTTTTTCCTTTCTAAATTGTAGATATAATGAACTTTGAACAATAGAAAATCCAAAGAAGAGTCTGTAATGCTATTGGTCCTGACTTGGCATCATGACTTCAGCCACTTTCTCACTACCATGATGTGGCTTACCTCTGTCTTTTCTATAAATATTTTCATGACAATTATTCTGATGAGCTTTCCTCTTTCGTACCTGAACTACATGACTTTAAGCATGCTACTAGATTGGCAACAAGACTCACTGTTTTACAGTTGAACTGGCAAGATGTAACCATAAGTTCTATCCTAATAGTTTCTTTTCTCACCTGTATAACTTCAGATTTCTAACTTCCCTGCCACCTACAAGCTTCAAAAATTTAAATGCAATGCCAATTGCTATTTTCTGTCTTCCTGAAACATATTCTTTTATTGTCCTTTGCCCTCACTAAAGTTTTCTCATTCTCTTTAATTCCCAGTAACCCCCTGCATCTTCATGGCATTATCAGCTTGCTTGGGGTAAAATGATTATCCCCCAAAAGAATTAGATGTTTTGTTAATTATGGAAAATTCATGTGTTATTATTCAATAGATTTAATTTTAAATTTATCTTTTTAAATTATTAGTTTTATTATATTTCCTTCTTGTATTCATTTTTAAAGACTATTATTAAGTTATTAGAATTGGGTCTTTATTTTAATAAAATTATTTTGAAATTCAGTTACCATTTGTCTCATAACAGAAAAGTTTGAACTGATGGTACCAATTAAAGTTATTTTTTTAAAGTTTGAATCATGTTCTTACTCTCTGAGGTCACTTAAAAAACAATAAGTATATTTTACAAATCTCAAGTTAAAACACTCATTTTCTCTGTCTCAAACCAAAACATAACCCAAAGCATATAATGCTGGATATACTTTCAAATTTATTGAAACATAAGTCACTGGTTTCAGTTTTGACAAAACTTTTTTAATGACTTGAAATTTTAATATTCTTCTTTTATCTGTTCATCTTTTAAACTGATTTATTGATAACAAATTATTGATTTGAAAATGTTTTTCATTTATCTCATGATCAAAAATCAATAGTTTTCCAATTTCATAGATATCTACTCATACTCTGAACTTATAGATCAAGTAAGACTATTAAAAGCAAATAGAAAAAAAGGAAAAACAAAGAACTTATGATCATAAAAAGAAAAATAATAAAAAAGAAAAGCCAATGGCCACAACATGTTCAGAAAAAAAAAATTCCCATGACTATAGATATCCATATATAAAAATCTACATATTCAGTTAAAAAAAAAAAACTTTATAAAAGCTCATAGAATAGCAGAAAAGACTTATATATTTAGAACATTTGGACAGTTTTTACAAATTTTATGTCCAGAAAAGAAAACCCTTATGCAAATGCAAGAAAAATTGAAATATAAAATGAAATATAAAATATATAAAAACACACACATACACACATACATATGCTCTTGAAAAATTATTTCATTTGAGCTCTCGGGGTACAAAGTGTGAGTTTGTAAACAGTGTTTGCTACTGCTACTAATGCAATACTCTGCTATAAAATGAATCTCGTTCTCTAAGTCACTGGTGTGTTTATCTAAAAATAAATACGCTAAAAATTCACCTTCATCCCTGCCATGCACCAATGGCTTAGGGGTAGATTCTCTGAGTGGCACAAATTCAGTCGGGTTTTGATTCTAACTAGAGGCAACTGGATGTCTATCAGCTCTATCTGATATTGAGCACTTTATCCAAGAAATATAGCACACCTTAAAACTATATTTCTTCATTTATATATATATATATATATATATATATATATATATATATATATATAAACAAATATAGATAACTATACTCGTTTCGAAAAACCCTCAAATTTTTGATTTGCCAATAATCAAATCAATCTCGAGTGGAAAAAAGGTTTTAAAAAAAGAAAGAGCTACAAACATGAAAGTCTGTCGGAAAAAAATCGTGCAGATACAGGTTTGAAGCCCAAAGAAAAAACCCCGGCACGAGTAAACAACTAACAAAAGAGCTCAATACAACCATAGAGCAGACCTAGATAAACCTAGTGAGCCAGACAAACCTACCTAGGTTTCACCTAAACGGATCCATTTAGGTGAAACCTAGGTAGGTTTGTCTGGCTCACTAGGTTTCTCTCTCTCTCTCTCTCTCTCTCTCTCTCTCTACATATATATATATATATATATATATATATATATATATATATATATATATATATACAAAAGAAAAAACTTAACCAATGCATTTCATCCTCTCAGGGACTTTATCAAAAATATCATTTTTGCCTTGATAAAGTCCTTCCAAGAATGAAATGTGTTCATTAAGATAAGTTTTGTCTTTATTCATATTGTCCTTTTACAGATATACTCTACCTTAAATCGAATTTGCTTTGGAAATCTTTCTCAGATTTTAAATGATTAATTTAGACCCCAAAACCAATATTTACATGTTACATTTTTAGGTAGTTTCAACATGTTGTATTAAATTTATTGGATTTGTTATAAAAACTGCAGTCTGAAGTTAAATTAGTTTAAGGCCTTTGAAATCTAATAATCTCAGATACACAGATCATTTGGACAGTTTTTACACACTCTATGGCTAGAAAAGAAATCACTTGCATGAGAAAAATTTAATAAAATGAATAGCCACAGTGCCTTGTCAGTTGTTTTCAATGAAACTTGTATAAAAGAGGGATTGCTGCCAAATTACACAATTATTATATATAATAAATAATATGAATTGATAATTAGTATGGAAGAGATGAATATATTTTAGTATGCTCATGAAATAAATTATAACTAAATGGATTTTTAAGGACTGTATGTACATTAAAGATTTTTTATATCACATGACCTATTTTTGTTACCGCACGCCACTACTTATAATATTTACTTGCATCATGTACATATAATGAGGATTTTATGTCTATATATAATGCCATACATGTATGCTATTTGAATGTGTATGGTTGCCATTTTATATACCCAGACAAATTTTTATATGTAATCCTTGAACTAAATTAGGATATAAATACAAAAAAAAAACTCATTTTTATTTATTTTTTTTTTTTGCATTATTTTTCTTTGAACAGATAAAATCGTCAGTGGAATTTTCCTGATAACTCTTATTTTACTCATAAAATGTTATCATGTATTATTTTATAATTAGCCCAAATTAATATCTAAATACTTTTTTTAATATTTTGTTGATTATATATTAGAATAATATTTATCGACTATTTGTCTAGTCATCCAAATTATTTGAGGCGGCAGAATAGTTAAGTGGCAACAGCAAAAATAGAGTTGCTATTTTTTCCCCTTTCACTTGACAGGTGAATTATGAAAAATTCTTTGTTATCAAACCTAGAAGCTGTGAATGACAGTTCAACTCATTAATCATCACTTGATTCTAGATTTCTTATGTTGCTCCATGATTACATCCTCAATTCATCTAAGAAGGCTTGATTTATCCAACATCGTTATTTCAGAAATGTATTATCATTACATCTTTTGTATCTCATGCGAAAGGGATAGATTTGCTTTGATAGTGCCAAGAATCTCAGCACTTTATCATCTACTTTGGACTATTACTGGGGAACTTTTTGTACCTTCTTAAGTATTTGTTCTTGAAAAGTGATAGTGTAATCTTTGTGAAATTGAAACCAAAGATAAATGACGGAATGAATCAAGGCGATAAGTAAATGTAAGTTTAAACCCCAACCCCCCCCCCCAAAAAAAAAAACTAATGACAAAATTTCATAAGCTAAAGAAGAAAAATAAGCATAGTGTGAAGAAAGAAATAAAGAGAGAGTTGAGAAACAAAAAAAAAAAAAAAGAATGAAAAATGGAAAAAGACAGAAAAATAAAGAAGGAGAAAAGCCAACGGAATGAATAAAAACTGATGTATAAGCAAAATATCAAGAAAAATAGAGACTCTATGCAAATCAAGAAAGATTTGAAAAAGATGAAAAAAAACAGGGAAAAAAAAGTGAACAAAAAGCAAAGATAAGAAAGAAAGCTAAAGAGAAATCAATAAAGAAAAATATTATGAAGAGGATAAGAAAAAGGTAAGTGAGTGACTTTGGGAAAAGAAGACAAATTTGATGAGAATAAGAAAAAGAAGAAAAAAAAAATGAGTGACTTTAGAAAAAGAAAAAAAATTGAAAAAGAAGTAAAATCTGAAGAGAAATTAACAAAGAAAACTGTGAAGAGGATAAGAAAAAGAAAAAACTAAGAAACAGTTATTTTGGAAAGAGAAAAAAGAAAAAATAGTAAGAAGATAAGAAAAAGAAAAACTGAGAAACTGAATGATTTTGGAAAATGAAAAAATATGAAGACGATAAGAAAAGAAAAACACAATGAAAGTGAGTGACTTTAGAAAAGTAGTTGATTAAAAAAAAACTGAAAATAGAAAATATCTTAAAAGAAGAAAGGGCACCAAAAAAAAGAAAAACTAAGAAAAAGATTCTGGACTTGTCTCTTGTATTATATTTCTCACTAATATCCTTGGGATAAGCATTAGTTTTTGTTTTCTCACTCCCTATCATGTAGGTGTGAAATAGCAAGGTTAAATGGTCTTTTTAACATTGGGTGGTAGCCAGTGTAAGAGAAGGACTATTCTGTATGTTAAACCATTCAGAAGACACATCAAAACCATTCCTCTATCTTACCTGGGAAATTGTGGCAATTCACTGATAACAAAGAAGGGGAATTTATAGAGAGCCATGATTACTTATATCCTGAATGGACATGTAATTAAAAAAAATAGCAGCAGAAAAAAGTAAAGTGTGAAGAAATGGTCATGTGGTCAGGATTCTGACCACTGGACCTGATTTTGAATCTCACCATAGGCAATTAGTTAAACTTAAGACTTCTTGGTAATATCATATTTTGGAGATGATCCTAGCATTCAGCACTGTAGGGAAGCACCTGAGAACCATTGACCCAAGCCAATTGGATCATAAAAACTGTTTGGAAAACATCAATGATTATACTGATATATAAATAGCAGGGCTAGATGATGATACTCCCACTGTTCATCAACATCATATGTTAACAATGTACACATTAAGGAATGCTTTTTATGAACATTCCAATATGGACAGCGATGAGCAAGCTGTAATTTAACACAGTTCTGTACTCAAGCAAAAATAATGGTGAATGATGGATATTTATCCATCACAATATCAACAATAGAACCAGCAGCCAACCAGAACTCAGAGAATGGGATTGCCTAAGTGACAGAATAGATCATTCCAGCATGCTATATATACCAGCTGTTCTAACCTCTGGCTACAGGAGAGCTTACAATACAGCAGAGCACTAATCTGTTTATTCAATAAGCACCAAAAAGTTTAACAAAATCAATTTAGTTTGAAATTCTGGGATGAGGGATTTTCATTTTTTATGTTATTTTTGCTCAGTTTTCCTCATTTTTGTCATTATTATCACATTGTCTTGGCTATTATTCTCTATAGCCTTCATCAAGTGCTTGTTGATCGAGTTAACGTTCGTTTTGAACTGAATCCTTTATTTAATATATAGAAGTATATTGTTCTCATTCCACTATCCATGTCTGTTCTTATTTAGTACTGATCAATTATAACCCAAATTAATAAGCACCAGATGAAGGCAGAAGAACACAACAGCTGAGACATTGGGATAATAACAATAAAGATGAGAATAATAGTTCAGCTATAAATAATGTCAATAAAATAAATTGAGCTTTAAAAAATTATTTACATCCCATGTATTTTAAAATGCAAAAACAATAAGTGCAGTTTTGTTTATCTATTGGCCAGTTTATGTAGATTAATGCATGTGTTTTCTCACTTGAGTACCAGGTGATTTCAAAGCAATTTGTTCCAGAAACTTTGAAATATAAGCTATCTATATTCTAAGATTTTTTTTCTTTTTTACTTTTAAGCAATGCATTTCATGTTGTTAGTGATGGTATCCTATTTCATTTAGTCCAATTACTAAACTTGTAAAAAAAAAATACACTAACTGAATGGTTGTGTTGATATATGAATGACAGAGCTTGATGATGATGCTCCCATTAACCAACATCATTATGTGTTGTTAATAATGTACAAGTTAAGGAATAATTTTTATGAACATTCCAAGACTCAAGAACTCAGAAGATATGAAAAAAGTAAGAAGCAATAATGAAACATGAAGGAATGAAAAAAGAAAATGAGTTGATATCTCTCTGCAGAAATAGCATATAAATTTTATACCATCTCTTCATTAAAATGTCTGGAAACTAAATTTCTAAGACATCCTTTTCTGTTTTCATTCTTTTCATTATTCTCCCAATTTCTTTCTTTTTCTTTCCTCAGTTATTCACAGGCTTCAGGGTATATTGATTTGTTATATTTACTAAGCTTATCTTGTTATGCATTTAGTTATTTAGACTAGTGTCTTCAGCATAGTTGTTAGAATTACGTTTTGCTCATTGTGCACTATCAATCCCTTAATTGTTATATTACTTGTCATATCCGGATTTTAGTGGTCTCTCAGCAATTCCTAGAAACCCCATTTCACTTAATTTTTGGGTGGGGATAATGTATGGATTGTTTCTTGTTGAAAATAAGAGAGGGAGATAGAATGGATGTCAACCAGTCAGCCAGCTACCTTTCTTTTCCACATGGTGGATTGTCTTTCTGCTGAAATACATAGGACACCAAGAAATCTCAGAGAGGAAGGTTCAGATAAAATCAGAGATGTTGACTTCTCTACTGCTATAACCAAACTGTCCATTTTTGCAATTTTTTCAGTCTTATATCAAAATCTAAATAAAGGCAATCCATGAGTGTCAGGATTCCATACTCATAAGGTTAAAACCTCCACCACCATTCAGTTTGGGTTGTCAAACTTCTGACCAGTAAGATTTGAAATTGCATTTGCTACAGTTATCATTTTGTCATTTTTGTCTAGCCTAAACATTCTGCAACAATCTGTCATATTCAATAAAATTCCAGGAATTTTGAATGAAACACTTTATTCAATCTAAGGGAATACTTTTTTCTGATTCTATCATTTATGCTAGTGGATATCTCCAGTTGGTTAATTGGTTGCAGATTTGAATTAACCCACAAAAAAAGATGAGAAAAGTTTTTAAATATAAGATATTTTTGTGTTTTTACAACTAAATTTTTTCTCTGTGTATATGAGCATCAAAGTTACTTGTTTGTAGTTTTTTAGTTGTTTGTTAAGATGTATGTGTAAGAAAGAGACGCAAAGGAGAAAGTGAGTAGGAAGTGTGTAAGTGTCACATAGCTTGGCGAGGAAGACGGGTGAATGAGTAAGGGAATCTTTTTTAAGCCATGAATCTATTCTCGTATGTTACTGCTCCTTCTCCTTATTGGCTTGTCTGACATGGTGACTTTGTTTATATACTTTCAAAGAGATCACAAAGCTTTTTTTTTATAGTCAGTAAGAACACAACCTATTGGTGGAAAAATGTTGAATATTTATCTTCAAAGAATTCATTTATTAACCGGAAATATGCACGAATCCTCTACTCAGAAATCATTTTTTGTCATTTGGTATTCAATTGTCTTGCTGTTTATTTCTATCTTCACTCCACAAATTCTTCTTAGTTGCGAGTTTGATCTTTTGATGCTGTATTGTTTTTTCTATTGAAATATATGTGATTCTCACTGCCTGACCCAAGGATTAAACTGACATGAACTTATATGCGCCCCATCAAATCTAAACTTTATGTGATAAAAATAGGAGGAAAAAGAGGCAGGAAGATACATCTTCCCCCAAACATAAAAAATAGGTATTCAAAATTGTGGCTTTTATACTAGCCTCTGATACTAATCAAGAAATCATTATCATCTCTTCAGAGCACAGATAATCATAACTTTCCACATTATTTGTACCATTGCTAAAGATGCTGGAATAATGATTCCTTGTACTATTTTTGAAAATACCTGACTCCTCCTGTCACGCTTTATCTTTACAAGTGTCCGATTGGACCAAAGATTGAATATTCTTGCCATATTTGGGCTGGAGGTTCCCAGTTCAAACTGTCCAGACTTGATAGAGGTTAAAAGGATCTGCACAGCCTATAACACCTTTCTGACAGATGAAATGTTGCTAGACTTTAACTAAATAATCTTAACTTCTTCAAGTTTATAATAACTGTTATATATCCTACATATCTTCATAATATGCACTTATTACCTCCTCACATTATGTCCTTGCATAAATCTCATGCAATAACCCTCGATCTTGTGTGACTCTTGAGTTTTGTATTGGCTGAACAATAGTATAAAAAAAAACTTTCTATACCTTCTATCTTTAAGCAACATTTGGCTCTTTATCATCGTTCCTTGTCCCAATGTTTGGCTCTTTCGCATCCCACCTTGATCATTGTTGCAATATTTGGTTCATTACCATCCCTCCTTGTTCAAATATTTGGCACTTTACCATCACTCCTTGTCTTAATATTTGTCTTGTTAACATCTCTCCTTGTCCCAATAATTGGCTCTTTACCAATCTTCCATGTTTCAACATTTAGCTCATTACCATCCCTCCTTGTCCCAATATTTGGCTCATTATCTTACCTCTTGTCACAATATTTGGCTCATTATCTTCCCTCCATTACCCAATATTTGGCTTGTTACCATCCCTCCTTGTCCCAATATTTGGTTCTTTACCATCCCTCCTTGTCCCAATATTTGGTTCTTTACCACCCCTCCTTTTCCCAATATTTGGCTTGTTACCATCCCTCCTTGTCCCAATATTTGGCTTGTTACCATCCCTCTTTGTCCTAATATTTGGTTCTTTACCACCCCTCCTTTTCCCAATATTTGGTTCTTTACCATCCCTCTTTTTCCCAATATTTGGCTCTTTACCTTTGTTCCTTGTCCTAATATTAGGCCGTTTATCATCCCTACATGTCCCAGTGTCTGGCTCTTTATTATCCATCCTTTTCCCAATATTTGGCTTTTTACCAATCTTCCTGGTCTCAATAATTGTCTCTTTACCATCCCACTTTATCCCTGCTCTGCAATCCATTTAAACAAACTCATTTGGTAAGTTACTTTCTGTTTCCCTCTAGCTCTCCTTTCCTCAGTATATCTTGTGAGTATTACATTTTCTAAGTCTTCATAATTTGTCATAGAAATTTTAACTATTTCTGAATTTAAGTATGTCTTTCTAGTTCCAGTTATCTTTAGAACTTCCTCTTTGTGTTTCCTTATGTGTTTTGTCCAAGGTATTCTCAGTACTTTTCTATAGAACATCTCTGTCCCTTCTTCATCTGAAAGGAAATTGACCAGTACTCACTGCCATACAGCCAGACAGATATGATATAACAATTTAGCAATCTTTTATTTATAACAAAATATTCCTGTCTAAAATAGTTAAGTCTGAGGCTGTCCACAGAAGTATGCACAAAATCACAAGCATGGGTCACAATATCTACAATCCTAATTGACATTCTCCCTCAGGTGAAGCACCAAAATATTCACCTTACTCAGTATAATCTGACACATTGCTACAATAGTGGGACACTGTGTAAGGATTAAATTCATTTTATTAGTGACTCAATTGTTAACACTTATTTAATATCAGGAGGTATTATTCTTTTCATCTCCTTCTTTTCAGAACTCTTACATTGCACTCTGCAAACACATTTTTCCCTCCCTTACAGAGAATCACCTCCTACACTTATCTCACACTCTTACTCTCCTTCCTAGATTCATGTATTATCATTCATCTTCATTTTTCTCATGAATTTTTTGTCTTTTCTTCACTTTCTAAGAACTCGCAAAGTTAGCTGAGTACTTTCTTTCTGTTTTTTTTTTCTCTCTTCAAAGACATGCCATTAATAGAATTGGTAATCTTTGCAAAATATTTCTGACCACTTCTGCAAACCTCACACAATTCTCTATTTTGTTTTGTTTTCTTTCTCTAACTTCTTTTTCCATATTTCTTATTAACAGACAATAATACACACACTAGACTCGTATTTCTTTGACTTCTTTTTTTTTTTTTTGAAAATATTTTGCCCTAAATACTGTATTATTTTCCATAATTCCGTAAACTTCACCACAATCACCTGTCACCCATACCATTCTCAGACTGTTACCAATTTTTAGACTTTGCTGACATAATAAAAAAAAAGGAAAAGATTCTGGTGATCATAAATTGAGCAACAACAATTACTTTTCTTCTTTTTATCAACTCTTTCTCTCCCATATATATATATATATATATATATATATAGAGAGAGAGAGAGAGAGAGAAAGAGATGTATGCCCACACACAAGTACATGAAATAACTATAATCAAATTCTTGTATCTGTGTCAATATATCAAAGTAACTATTGATAAATCTGTATGGCTATACTTATATATATGGAAATTATAAATACATGCAAACATAAGTAATACATATACAATATTACACTGAATATGTTTTTAGACAAGCAACAGATATTGAAATATATCTTAATTTACATGTGTGCATATATATACATATATATATACATATATATATATATATATATTACAGATGTTGACATGCTGAGAGACATTTTGTTAGAAATATACAATGTTTGAATTTGAGATGTAAATTTATACTTTCATTTATAGATATACATATACATTTTGTATTGTAGGTATTTGTATTCAGATTTTTACAGTTATTTATACATGTTGCATAAAGTAACATTTTCTATCAGATTTATAACCAAATGAATGTTAACATATGCCCACTTCCAGATGCATGTCAGTGTCTTAAATTTAGTTACAATTAGGTTTTTTCTATAAAGTGTGGTTGTCAGTGGGGATGTGTGTGAATGTTGTGTACACTTCTCTGTCTTGCCTGCTCCCCTCTATATATGTATGTGTGCTATACTGTTCCCTGTCATGTTTAACAATCGATGCAACAATTTTTTACAATTATTACTGCTCAGATAGTGTGTAAACAAGAGTGAAAGTTATATCTATATATATATATATATATATATATATATATATATATGGCTTTGAACAAATCAAACTTGTGGATCTTGGTGGAGACCATCCTTTTTCAAATATTGTGGACTGGTGCTACAGAATTATAAACAAAGAACTGTACCAGAAACCACATCAATTAAGAACTTTTAAAAAAACAACTAAAATGGATATCAAACAGAAAGAAAATAACAATCGAGATGTTGATGTTCCACACAACTTCAAATGAAAGGTTAAGAAGGAAAACATGGTAGCAGTTCATATAGACTTGAGGTACCTATTTTCCTAAAAAATTGTTTTAAGAGAAAGATTTTACAAATTTCATCTGACAGCAGTATTGGCTGCTTGGTCAATGAATGCAAAATGTTTCCTTACAAGGAAACAGTTAATATTACCATTACCATATATATAATGTCATCTGTGTGTATGTGTTTGTATATATGCAAACACAAAAATATTTTATTATATAAAATAAAATTGCTACAGATTTAGTATGACATCTAAGTATCTGTATTAGCTGGACTTAAACAAACACACACACACACATGCATGCATACATACTTATATATATATATATATATATATAATGTGGTATGTGTTTGTGTGTAATATATTTAGTCATTTTAATCTTGGTCTCTTTGATGGGTCCATTTGTGTGTCAAAAAATATAGAGTAGATACTGATCATGTTGACTTCAAATAATAAAAAAAGCCATAAAGATTGGTGAACAGGAAGGAAAACAGCAATATATAATTATATATATATATATATATATACACACACACACACACACACACACACATATATATGTATATAGATACACACACACACATATATAGGATAAATTTCCATTAAAATCAGAAGTAACATTACCAGCAATCAGCAGAATAAGCCAGAAACAGTTAAGAGTAACTTGAATGTAAGTACTATTTCAAAAATTGTTATTGTAGGTAAATAAATGTTGATACTCAAATTGCTAAGAGCAAGAGAAACTAAATCATCACTAATCATAAAAAGAGAAGAAATATTTTAAAATAAGTATGTAAAAGTTCTGAGAGACAACCAGTATATATATATATATATATATATATATATATATATATATATATATATATATATATATAGCTATATAATGAAGAGATATAAAAATAAACCCTGAAAAATGACAATTTGCAATAATAATAGGGGAATGGTGAACTTTGACTGGATTGTATGTGACTTGAGAATGTAAGAAAATTTTGGTATATACTAGCCTCCAAGAAATGTTGAGTCTAATCATGAAAGTCAAAAAATGTAAAAAAAGAGAAAAATAAAGACTTAAAAACAAATCAAAGCAAAACCAAATAAAAATCTGATGAGAGTTGAAATGTTGAGAAAAAAACTTTGTGAAAATAATAATTTGTGGTAATAATATATTAGTAGCGGACTGGGGCAAACTGTGTACAATTTGAAGACATAAGAAAACCTTTCCTCTTCTCCTTTTCCCTAAAATTCATTTTTTTTTTTTTTTAATATTTCTGTCTGGAAAAGGAAGCACTGAAACTATTCATTATGTCACTGATTAAAGATAATGGAAGACAGAATATTTGAAGAATCATTTAACGAAGGCCAATGATAAGTGTAGACAAAGTGAGCTTCGCAAATCAGTGTCAATTTGGTAATCTTTCAAGTTTGGCCAAAGTCTGCTTGCAAGAATGGAGAAGAAAAAAAACAAAAAGAAATTAGAAATTTGGGAAAAAGAAAACAAAAGAAAAATTGAAAATTTATTGTATTTGAAGCCTCATTAGCTTTACTTAGTTTTTTAATATCCCAAACAGATTTGATTTTCTTTCATGCTGATTCTTACTTTTAGTCTATGAATATTTCTGACAGAGTTCCATATCTTTATTGTTTTAGATGTTTCAGCCAGTACATTTTCTAACCTTCCTCAGGAGCATATTTTATTCAATCAACTTCAAGGAGTTTTGAATGAAACTTTTTATTTGATGATATTCTTTTCATTGTATTCTTCTTAGAGATTGAAATCTAAACACTTTTTCTTGCTTTCAACCCCTTTTCATTTGCATTGTCATTTTCAAAAAGGACTGTTATTTAATTACTCGTGGGCTCATAAACCAAGAAATTTTCATTTATTTACTTGTATACCCAATGTTTGAACATGAACTGGCATCTGGCTTTACTCACTTGGATATTGTCCCAGGGAACAATTTCATGGTATATTTTTGGAGCCTTAAAGATATTTTACATAAGACCTATTTTTATTGTATTGTAAATTTAATCCCGTTGACTATTGTTCTCATTCTCCTTTCTAAGATATTGCAATAGAAAGAAAAAATGGGGATGCTGGTTTGAACAAATCATAGAATAAAAATATCTCATTTCTGGATTTTAGATAATTTTCCATGTACTCTATCTGATTTTTATTTTTTTAAGAATGGAAAATTTACTGAAAACATTAATTTTCATGTTACCATATCTATTTTCTGTGAAATAGAGTTTTAAAAATTTAACAAAAGATTTTCAGCTCTTAATATCATGTATGTTCTGTTGAGTTAAATAGCATAGTGAAAAATTTTAAATATTCACTATAAATTGAATATCATCTAAATTTAGTTTCAATTATTTACTGAGAAGTCTGCAAATTTAATCCATGAGCTTATCCCTGTTTTTAACCCATTAATGCCCACCATTAAATGAGGTATTAGTTCTAAAAATTAATCCATTAATAACCACTATTAAATGAAATATTAATTATAAAAATTAACTCCTTATTAACCACCATTAAATGAGGTATTAATTATAAAATTAAAATAAAGATCTGGTAATACTTGTAGGTTATTAAAAGAAATTTGGTATCTTAGGTTTTAAAAAATTTAATATTATAGGTTTCTACCTATAACCAATTAATACCCACCATCCCATTTTTCAGACACATGATTGGGTTAAATTAACTTGTGTTTTTGAAGCATACTGAATTATTTTTTCCTTTAAATCTTTAACCAAAATTCGAAAATGTTACACCAACATTTTACTGTTAAATAATGAATATAAAATTTCTGACTGCACCAAATATTTTAGTCACTATTAGTTTGTAAGAAATCTCCAATTTTTGTCATGAATTTTATTGTTTAAATAAGTTTTTCCACTCCAGTGGAACTCAGCCAAGTTAATAAATTAAAATTTTGAATCATAAGCTGTAGTTTTAAAAAGATCAATCCTGTTAAAAGGTAAATCTGAACCTATTTATCCATTATTTGTTTCTTAAATATTTTTCTATCACAGGAAATATTGTTACACTTATTGTATATCAAAACAAATATATGTAAATTTGAATGCCTATTGTGCATGTTGTTCTCACTGGTTTCATTCAAACTGGATATTGAATATACAAAGAGTTTGTGAAGCTTGAATTATAAAAAATAAATTATATTTAAGTGAAAATATGCTGTCTTAAATACAATAGATTCTTTAAACAGATTTATAAATGTTTTATCATGAGCATAATACTCAGCAAATTGATAAGCAATTTTAACTTCATAAACCTTCTTTGTAATATGTTTTGTAAGGGTTTCTATTCTTAATGTAGGATGAAGTTATTCTTTAAGGTTTCTTTAAGGTTGTATTTCATCTATGTTTTTCATTAGTATGAAGATGCCATTGATATGTCAAACCTATATCGTATATGTGGTGAAATTAAAGATTTTGTTTTCTTTGTAAGCCATGTAGAAATTGTGTCAAATGTGACTAAGAGGTGATCCCATAGCTATATCATCAATTTGTATGCTACCATAATGATCATAAAAAGGTACTTTTGTCAGACAAGAAACAAGTTTATATAAAACTGTTGGCCCAATATTAGGAGATGAGAGGGAAGAATGCTTATATTGTTTTGTATTACTATAACTATAGTTTCTTCAAAAAGGACATTCATTAAAAAAAAAGTTTCAGTGTCTAATGGGGCTAGGGTTTATTAGGTTTGTTCGAATGCAGTATTTTATGAAATTTGTTGCTAGAATTAAAACTGTATTTATTGGATAAATATAATTTGGTTTAAAGTTTGGGATAAGTGATATGCAGAGGGATGGATTTGTGAAAGTATAGGACATTGAAGCAAGCTAGGTTTGTGTATATTTTACATTCCCATATAGGTAGCCTGGGTAATATTCTCGTACGGTTTTGTGGAATTTGGTGTATTTGAATATTTATCTGTCTAGAGGAGGCTGGTGGTGTTTCTCTTTAATTTCTTGAATTTAGCTTTGTTGTTGGAATAATCTTGGCATAAAGAAAACATCCTGTTTTTGACTGATATGGTTGAAAGTACTTGAAAAATAGAGTAAAACAGGTACTTTAGTCAGCTTGTCAACTATTAGGTTGGTGCAAAAATAATGACGGTTTTTGACGTTAAAAATACGTCAAAAACCGTCATTATTTTTGCACCAACCTAATATTTTGCTCTTGATTTACATCTTATTAAAAAATTGATGAAATACAATAAACTTAAACTGACAGAATTTTTTGATTTCAATTTAACAAAATTGTTCAAATGAATTCTTGCTTCTTGAATATTCATTTGTAAAAATAAACACGTTTTTATTTTCTTTTTTTTTTTTTTTAATGATTATAGACATCATTGCTCTCCAAAAATTCCATTTTCCTTTTAATATCTGTAAATTGCTATGACTTCTTGGGAAAGATAGTGGACCGGTTTCCTGTTGCTGCCTTTATGGTTTTGAATTCAGAGTTTTCTTTGTCTTAGACAAGTTTCCACCCAATGCTAAACAGCCTAATCTACCCTCTTATTTAATTCGTATCTGCTTACAAAGAAATGACTTCATGCCAAAATGAACACAACAGACCAGCCCAGAATATAGACAAGTGTGCACATAAAAATCAACATTGCATGGTAACTGTCAGTTTCACACCTCAAGAAATCTTCAGACTGTAAATCTTTTTTCAAGATTTAAAAGTATGATTATCAGCCTGCTAGGAAAACAGTTGTGAAGAGCAAGAATTCACTCTGATTTATTAATTGTAATTTGAATCGCCACCATTACATCACTTAACAGATAAAAATAATTCTTTCTTCATCTCTGGATGACATCAAATTAACAATAACTGATCATGGGTAAGTGGTTTTGAGTATGTCTTCAAATGTTTGATCTTCTACTCATGAGGATGCCTTTTCTTTCAAGGGTTGCATGTTTATATAAGTTCTTGTCACCATGTTGTCTATACATGTGTGTGTATCCTAAATTCAGCATTGTTCATTTCCTGGTTATGCTTGTGCTATCACTAACGTACTTTGAGGCCCA